>JAUPMG010000014.1:6828219-6847730 GCA_031762675.1 Pachysandra terminalis | reverse complement strand
TTTTTTTTTTGAATAACACATGGGTACCCTTACAACTGGGTACCCTTGCTAATTTGCCTTCGGTACCATTTTGGTATCCACGTGGCAGCAATCCAACGATGCTGTATGGATTGCTGCACGTCTTAAGCTGTAGAGGATGCGAGCCCCTCAAAATATCCAATGTTTTAAAACACGTGCAAGTTATTTTTAGAAGAAAATTACGGTAAGTCACTTGAATTCAAGTGAACGGTGAACCTATTCTGTCTTAGGATCAAAGAAATCACGAATCTTAGAACACATATAACATACATACATACATATATATATATTATTCCTATTATTTTTGATACGGCAAAATCCCATCTAATAAGATATACAAATATATAAATTATTGAGGTTTTATCATGTAATTGTTTAAGAATTTATTACAATTATCTTTAAATAAAAGAATTATTCTTCAAGTTTTCATTTACTTTCAAAAGAACCTTTTGGTACGTCAATTTATATTCTTTTAGAACGAACCCTTTTAGTAAGGTTTTCCAATAAAAGAGTTTATTTATTGAAAAAGTTGATCCTAACATGATGAAACCAATGAGATCTTTGATCAGGTCTAAAAAAATCTTTAGTACCGATTATGTGACCTAAAGTGGATACCGCTTGAAGTTACATAAAAGAGTTAGTGGGGGATAAATATACTGCTTTATATATAATTTAGGGGTTTCGGTCCTATCTTATAAACGGGTTATGGGATGTTAAGATTATAACACGTCTGATCTGATTATCCTTTTTTGGGGATAACTTTAGATTTTCTTTGAAAAGATATATGATAAATACAAAATTGGATACTCAACCAAATTCATGAATCCTAACATTCAAATAAAAACAAAACCATCATTGTGGGACTCAGTTGTAGCAAGTTGAGCTCTAGTTGGCGTCTCTAAAAGTAAATCTGGAATTTGAATCCCACGACAAACACTCGCGGCCAAGAGTTTACGTAACGTGAATTAGTTCTATACCTATGTGGGTTTGGGTTTGGGACACTACGAAAAAATAAGCTTTAAAAACAGGACAAAGACTCGTTCAACATTAATAAGATGCCATGACTAAAGTAACACGTTTTTTTTTTTTTTTTTTGGTAGACATCAGTGTAAAGTAATTTTGTTTTGTTTTTCCTCTTCTTTAGAGTAATACTAGTGCCCGTGCAGCTTTGTTTGCTTCCGGAGGAATTTTTTATTTTTTATTTTTATATATAGCTATATTAGCCATTAAAGTTGCTCTGGCAATAACGATAGCTTTTATTTTCCTTAGATGATAGTGTTTCAAACCCTGACTTTTAGTGTGACTTCTTCCTCACCATTGTCTACCGTTGGAGTTCTTTACTTGCTACAGCCTACAGCCATCGAGAGGCAAGACTGACCGTCTTTCTTACGTCAACGATCCTTTGATATGACGTGGACCAGGATCGGAATCGTTGTTTTCGAATCGTACGTTGGGTCACATCAAGACTGTCCAGTAGTGTGTAGATATTTTTCTTCTTTATTATATACTATAACCTACGTGTACAAAAATATATAAATATATAAATACATACGTCTAATTCGGTTCTGTTTGGGCTTATTATTTTAGTTCGGTTTGATTTTTTATTTTAAAATCGAAATGAGAAAAATCGAGTCCAATAGACTTTTTTCGATTTGGTTTGTTTATTTTTTTTGTTTAGATCGACGTAATTGATATCCCTGATATATGTTAAAATAGACATATTTAATGACATCGATAATAATACAATCACACAATATTTTCAAAATATAAAGACTTGAAGCAGACAATTGTAAAATGATCTAGTCTCGATCTTATTTTTATTAATGGAAAAATAATTTCTTGAAATTTGTAATCAATAGCTTATTTTTTTCCTTCTAATTTTATGGACTTAAAAAACCATACTAATAATCGATCAAATATTACCGCCCCCTACACTATAATCTTGGCTCCACCCCTAGATTGGATGATTTATTTTATTTTTTATTTTGGTATTTTAAGGTTTTAGGGTTTATCTTTTTCTTTTAGGATTTAGAATCTTTTTTTAGGGTTTTAATTTTCTTTAAGGTTTAATTATTAGGGTTTAAAGTTCATCTTCTCGCCTTAGGATTTATTTCTTTATTTTTTAGGGTTTTTTTAGATTTTAAGGTTCATCTATTTCTTTCTAGGATTTTTATTGTAGTATTTACAGTTTATGAATCATTTCCCTTTTTAGGATTTTAGTTTGAGATTTTAAGATTATTAGTTTTAAAGCTTAAAATTTAAAAATTTTATAATTTTTATTTTGAATCTTTTTATTAGCTTTATTTTTAACAGTTTTGTTTTTGAGTTTGACTAAAACGCTTAAAAGTTGCCAGTTTCACTATTCCACTTGTTTAAACATGACGACTCAATTATGAATAGCTTCTCATATTTTGCTATTCGAAAACTTGTAGGGTTAGGCTACAAAGTAAAGATGCTATATTTCTTTGATCAAATATTTAACGTTTTTATCTTATAAGGGTTGTTTCTCCAAGAAACCACCATTAGACTAATCACTTTAAAATGATCAATTGTCTCTCAAAAGACTTAGTTATGTGTTTGTCGCCCCCAAAAGACGATGAAAAGATTATAAATTTCAAAAGAAATATTGTGAAAAAGACCACCAAAGAAAAACATATATTATATGTCACCCTCAAATAAACATCTTTTATACAGACTTGAGGCCCATTATTAGGAATATTCGAAAGAAACACATTATGCTGAGTTTCAATAATTTTTATATTTCAATCTTGTAAAGTCCTTTATTTATATTAACATTTTTTAAATTCATCGCTCTATTCTTATATAATTTTATATATGTAGAATTAATATTTTGCTTTCATGCTTATTTTCTTCAAACCACTTATATGTGGCTCAACTGGTAGCAAGCTAGGATCTAGTGGGTGTCTCCAGAGACAAGTTTGGAGTTCGAATCCCACTAGAAACACTCGTGGCCAGGGGTTTACCATAATTATTCTCACCTCGAAAGTGTATTGGTCCCACACCCACTTGGGTGTGGGGCACCACGTGGTTAAGACCAAAAAAAAAAATGCTTATTTTCTTCATGCATTGAAAAAAAAAATAGCTTTATAATAAAAACCATTTATTTAAGTAAGGAAGAACAGCTCCGATTATAGAAATTCAAATCCATCTAAAATATTTAGTTATCCCATTACATAGCAGTGGTAAATAGTTGATACAAATAAAATCTATAGAGAAGTTGGTGTTATTTTTAAAACAATAGGGAGGTTTGTGTAAGTTTAGGATGAAGGACCGTTTTGTAATTTAAGTGACGGCTCTACAGATATGAAACTAAAGCCGCAACAAAAAACCAAACGCTCGCCAACCAGCAACCGGACCATCGCCACCGGCAATGGCGGTGACAGACTTTTTCGCCGGAGAAATCGCAACAGAGCTTCTGAAACAGCTCATAGTCATATGCAAGAAATCATGTCTCTGCAAATCAAGTGCAGAGCAATTAAAGATGTACATAGAGGAATTACTTCCGATAATCCAAGAAGTCAAATACTCCGGCATCGAATTGCCGCAGATACGGCAGTCTCAGCTTGATCGCCTGATGGAGACTCTCCGTTCCGGCGTGGATCTCACCAAGAAAGTCCTGGCTTCAAGTAGATGGCAAGTGTACAAGAACTTGCAGCTCGCGAAGAAAATGGAGAAGCTTGAAAAGACGGTGTCGAGGTTCGTTAAGGGTCCGTTGCAGGCTCACATACTAGCCGACGTTCACCACGTCCGATTGGAGGTCGGTGAGGGGTTCGGTCGGCTTGAGATGTCGACTCGCAGGATCGAGGAGCAGCTCGGAGCGATGAATATAGGGATGAGTGGGGGGTGGATGGAAGAGGCGGTGAAGATGGTTGAGGAGGAGGAGAGAGAAGAAAGTAGTTTGGTGAATTTGGGGGTTGGGATGGCTTTGGGAAAGAAGAAGGTGAAGGAGATGATTACTGGGGGGAGAGATGATTTAGGGGTTGTTGGAATTTGTGGGATTGGTGGGAGTGGGAAGACGACTTTGGCTAAAGAGATTTGCAGAGATCAACAAGTTCGAAGTAAGTCTCAATTCGGTTTCTTGTACTTATATTGTGTGTGTGTGTGTGTGTGTGTGTGTTTAATTGTGCTTTTACATCTGAATTGAGGTTTGAATTCGTTCCGGGTATTCGATGATCGGAAGTTTCTGAGTGGATGAATTTTCCATTCCTTTTAGTGTGTGTGTGTCTTTAATTGTGCTTTTACATCTGAATTGAGGTTCAAATTCGTTTCCGGGTATCCGATGATCGCAAGTTTTTGAGTGGATGAATTTTCCATTCATTTTAGTGTTTGTGTGTGTGTTTAATTGTGCATTTACATCTGAACTAAGGTTCGAATTCGTTTCCGGGTATCCGTTGAAGGGAAGTTTCTGAGTGAATGAATTTTCCATTCATCTTAGTGTGTGAGTGTGTGTTTAATTGTGTTTTTACATCTGAATTGAGGTTCGAATTCACTTCCGGGTATCCGATCGGAAGTTTCTGACCAGTAGATGAATTTTCCTTTCATCTTATTTGTTCATTTCCTTGTAGGTTTGAATAATAATAAAATGCAGAAAATAGCTTTGTGTGTGTGTGTGTTTAATTGTGTTTTTACATCTGAATTGAGGTTTGAATTTGCTTCCGGGTATCCGATGATCAGAAGTTTCTGACCAGTAGATGAATTTTCCGTTCATCTTATTTGTTCATTTCCTTGTAGGTTTTAATAATAATAAAATGCATTAAATGGCTTTCCATGGAAAGAGGGTTTTCAGAGAAAGTATTTCTCTTGGTCTTTCTGTTATTTTCTCACTTTCTAGTCAGAAGGGAAAGAATGGATTTGATCAATTGTTAGTCTGTGGTGATTAGTTTACTTCAATGGGTCCGTTGAAAATCTTATACACCTTTTGATTTTTTGTTAATGAAATCTTCAGAAATGCTTAGACTCTGTATCTAAGAATCCATTTGGGTCTCCTTTGAATTACATACTTTGACAAATATGAGACGAACTTCCAAGTTTTCCTGATGAAGAACTGTTGACTAATACCATTATTCATATTTTTCAGGCCACTTCAACAACAGGATTTTCTTCCTTACAGTCTCACAGTCTCCAGATGTGGAGAGATTGAAGCAAAAGCTTTGGGAACAAATCACAGGAAAGGACATGGTTGGTTTGTGTCATCAAGTTCCACAATTAAAGCTTCAATTTAATTGGAGAATTGGAGTGCGAACCCTGGTGGTTTTGGATGATGTGTGGTCATTGCCCGAGCTTGAACAGCTAATTTCCAAAATGCCTGGATGCAAAACCCTTGTGGTGTCAAGATTCAAGTTTCCAACAGTTACCGATTGCACTTACGAACTTGACTTATTGAGAGACCATGAAGCTATGTCCTTGTTCTGTTACTCTGCTTTCAGACAGAAGTCCATTCCCCTTTCTGCTAACGAGAAGCTTGTCCACCAGGTAGTATTTGAAACTTGTGTGTGTGAGATAGGACTAGGGAAACTCATTCACACATTTCATTCCATTCATCCATCCCAGTCTGATTAGATAGGATGGGACTAGGGATCCGAGTCTGGTTAGATAGGACTGGGTAATTCCATTCATTCATCCCAGTTTGGTTAGATAGGACAGGGGTATTTCTTTTCATCCCAGTCTGGTTATCTAGGACTGGGGAATTCCATTCATGCACCCCTAGTTTGGTTAAATAAGACCGGGGCATCTTTTTATCATGCATTCATTTTTACGAATCCTTCTTGGAGAATGAGCCCAGCTCTGTGTGTGTGTGTGTGTGTGTGGGCTTAAATGAAACTGGATACATATATTTTTGCAGGTTGTGGACGAGTGTAAAGGGCTTCCACTGGCTCTTAAAGTGATTGGAGCTTCATTAAGGGACAAACCGCAAATGTTTTGGACAAGTGCTAAGAACAGGCTATCACGAGGAGAAACCATATGTGATTCTCATGAGAGCAATCTGCTTGAACGTATGGCAATTAGCATCATTTACTTACCAGAGAAGGTTAAAGAGTGTTTCCTTGATTTGGGTTCCTTCCCTGAGGACAAGAAGATTCCTCTTGATGTGCTTATCAACATTTGGGTTGAGATGCATGATCTACATGCAGAAGAGGCTTTTGCAATTCTTATAGAGCTCGCAGAAAAAAATCTCCTCACGTTGATGAGAGATGCACGGTATGTGAATTATCTGTTGTTTTATATTTAAACCTTTGAAAATTTCCTTTCCTTGAAGATAATCAAGCAAGTTTTAGAAGGCATCTATTACTGAAATTTACAAATGAGGGGAGACATGAGTGTTTGCAAGTCTTCCATTTCATCCAATTTCTTGGAGGTCTCCATATAAAATTTTTATTACTCACTTTTATCTAATTTTTATTATGTTCTCCTTGAAGCAGAGCTGGAGACACATTTAGCAGCTATCTTGAAATCTCTGTCACTCAACATGATGTGTTGAGAGATCTGGCTATTCACTTGAGCAATCGTGGGGTCATAATAAATAAGCGAAGGCGTCTGCTTATGCCAAGAAGAGAAAACAGGCTTCCGAAAGAATGGGAGAGGAATATGGATCAACCATTTGATGCTCAGATTGTTTCAATTCATACTGGTATCATCATCTCTCTAGTTGCATTTCTGTGGGAAAAAAACTGACTTTAGTTAAAAGCCCATTTGATGCTCAGATTGTTTCAATTCATACTGGTATCATCATCTCTCTAGTTGCATTTCTGTGGGAAAAAAACTGACTTTAGTTAAAAGCCCAAAGTGACGAACAAAAGGAATGAAGTGTGGGAATTTTTTTGGGAAGCATCTGTGGTTTGGGGATTAAGAACCCCTGTAGTGGTTCTTAAGCGGCTGTTGGCCTTTAATGGTCTAGCACTATAGGGATGGCAATGGGGCAGGTTCTGACAATCCCTAACCTACCCCTATCACTCTCCCCATTATACCAAACCTGCTCCTATCCCCGATCGAGTCGGATTGGAGTTGACCTGACTACATCATGTATTATAGATAAACATTATTTTTTAAAGTTAATCATGTATTATAGATAAGCATTATTTTTTGAAGTTAAATATTAGGTTTTTTTTGACATACATACTTATGAAATATATATTTTTATAAAATATATATAAATAACTTGTAGTTGAATGGCAACAGAAGGCTAAAAGATCAATGATAACTCAAATTCTCGGCCGAACCGTTACCAAGCCCGAACCATTAGGGGTGGGGCAGGTTACCCATTTACCCCACCCTATTGCCATCCCTACTGAATGAAGTTAATGCACTCTGGATTAATTAATTCCAGATTCGATTTAATACTTTAAATTCATCCATTGGCTTTTAGGTGCTTAAGAACCTTAATATTGATTTTGAAGCTCCAGACCGTAGGTCCAGCCTCTCTTTTTCTTATGTTAATTACTCTTTTTTCACAGCTTATGCTCACTGTGATTGAAATTTTCTTTCACTTGTAGGTGAAATGAAAGAGCCGGACTGGTTCCATATGGACTTTCCTAAGGCTGAAGTGCTTATTCTAAACTTCTTCGCCAGCGAGTACTACCTACCTCCCTTCATCAGCAGTATGCCAAAGCTTAGGGCACTAATATTGATAAATTATGGTGTGTCAAATGCAGTCCTTCACAATTCATCAGTATTCCGTGATCTGGGAAATTTGCGGAGTCTCTGGATAGAAAAGATGACAGTTCCTCAACTACCTACGAAAACCGTTCGCTTGTGCAACTTGCAGAAAATCTCTCTAGTCCTTTGCAAGGTCAACAACATCCTTCATGGGTCAGCAATAGACCTGTCTCTGGTCTTCCCTCGCCTTTCTGAGCTCACAATGGATCACTGTATCGATCTCACTGAGATGCCGTCAAGCATCTGCAAGGTTCACACACTGAAGAGTCTGAGTATAACCAACTGCCACAGTCTGCTAGAGTTGCCAGTCAATCTCGGAAAGCTGAGTTCTTTAGAAATTCTGAGGATCTATGCTTGTCCGGCCTTAAAGAAGCTTCCTCAAGGAATTTGTGAGTTTGTGTGGTTGAAGTATCTTGATATATCTCAGTGTATCAGCCTGAGAAATCTCCCTGAAGACATAGGTAAATTGATCAGGTTGGAGAAGATTGACATGAGGGAATGTCCCCAGATCAGGAATCTACCAAAGTCTGCCGCATCATTGCAGTCTCTAAGCCGTGTTATTTGTGATGAAGAGGCTGCTTCGTCTTGGCAAAAAGTGGGGAGGGACTTACCAACTCTTCAGGTTCAGGTAGCAGAGGAATGCTTTAATCTGAACTGGCTTGCAGAGTGAAAAGAATTTTATTGTCATGGATGGTGATCTTCATTGTAAATAATTAATGAAGTTTTTTTTTTAGATGGAAGAATGTTGTTAATCATCTTTACATGATTATGAAGAAGTAAAGTGGAGATCCGAGATGGTGGATCTTTCATCCAGATGCCTAAGGCTGTGTTTGTCCCGGCTTGTGCTTTTGGATAAGTGCTCATTGGAGAAGTGGCTCAAGCCTCAATGAGAATCCTTATCCATAGCAACAATAAACTGCTTACTTGAAGAAAATAGCGTTTGGTAAATAACTACATTTATTTAAGTGCTTATAAAAGTTTAGGGGTAAAATTGGTATTATAAAAATATTATTAAAGTTCAAAAATAACATTTATTTAAGTGCTTAATTATTTATGAATGTTTAGGTGTAAAATAGATATTATGAAAATATTACTAAAGTTTAGAAATAGCTTTTAGTATAAGTGACAAGAAAAGTTGTTCTCAACAGCGTTTCCTTATGGGTAGCCTTCATTTACTGCTTATGCTTATGGGTAAGCACTTACCCTTTAGGTATTGCTAAATCCACTTTTAATTTTAAAAAGTGTTTTGATAAACTATAAGCTGAAATAAGCATTTATATAAGCTGGGCCAAACACAGCCTAAATCTTTGCTTTCTTCAATATTTTCCAGCAACAGGACTGTTGAGAGAAGTGATGCTTGTGGTCATTCAGTGAGTATCTGGTTGGGTGGCTGAAGAACTGGAAGTTACTGAACGACTTTATCAATAACTTTTTGACAAATTAGGGTTTTTTATCTGCTTCACCAGCTTTAGTTGGCTGGTTTGCCACATGGAAGAATGATCAGGCCAATTTAAACCGTCCATTTGATAGGAAATCCTCTAGATTAGCCACGTGAACAATTGTTCAACCTATATAATCTTAATAATACATATGCGCATCGTTCTGTTGTACATACAATTCCATGGGAAATCAAGATTCCTGTCATACTAATGCAATTCATATGTAACTGCATAATTTAAAGTCAGAAGGGCACTATATCAACCCTAATACCTATTAACCTGATGCATACATGCACTTGAATGTTTCCCTCTTTTTTTTTTTTCTTTTTTTTTTCAGAGGAATCTGGTAGGTATAAACTGATGTATCCTGAGGGGAAGACAGTAAAACTCTTCATTTCTGATATCTCCCTTCCTCTTCTGAAAGGGGATCCACCACTGTAACCCTCTGTCGTCGACGGCGTATCTGGCGTCGAGTGTGTTGTCGAGCAGTGTCCCAACTATCATTGCGACCGTAGGAGGGGAAGAGAATATCGAATTCCATATGTCATTGAACTGCAAACACCCCAAATGTATATATCACTTTCAAATTTACAGACACTGGAAAATAATGGCTCTAAGGGTCCTTTCCTTTTATGGGAACTATATGTCATTTGTAACTAGAAAATGTGACACTAAATCATATCTTTTGATGTACTATCGAGTCAGGAACGCTGTAGCTAGAGGTGGCTGTTGGGCAGATTTGGGTTGGGTTAATAGGGGTATTAACGGCTTAGCACTCAACCCAAACCTGTCTGTTTTAATAAACGGATGGGGTTGAAATAATCAAATCCGTACCCAACCAGCCTTAACTCGTTTGAACATTTTAATTTTACTAAATTTTTTATTATTTATTTTTAAATACCTCATCTAATGACTAGTATAATAAACTTGATTACAAGTTGCAATGATATTGTAACGTAATACTCATTTTTTCTGTATAATCTTATTTAATCTCATTTAAACAATAATAATAAAATATAACTTACAATATTCTACTTTACTTCACAGATGCTCCTGCCTCTAACAACCCAGCTCTATCATATGAGGGAGGAAATGAAGAGGGAAAATGGAAAAGAAAATACCCTATCCCTTTATGTAAGTTTGCACACACACACACACACACACATATATATATATAATTGGTATATATTTTTTAAGGTATACTAATAGTAAAATGTATAGTATAATAACTCGAGGGGTCAGATGGGTTAACCCAAACTTGACCCACGAGTTGAAAATTTAAAGTTCTAAACCCAAACCCACTGAAAGTCGGGTGGGTTGGACATTGCCAGCTATAGCTGTAGCTTTGATCACCATGATAAGTGACCTTTATCAAGAATTATAAGCTTTGACTCGATCCAGTTAAAACAGGGACATGGCTCACATGACAAAACTTACGAGGAATGTGAGAAAATCCAAAGACAAACTTACCCATCCACCATTCGTTTTAACTGGTCCATGGCCAGATGAAGCAGTAAACTCGATAAAATATTGAGGAATGGATATTCCAAGGAACAGAGAGAGACCCAGGATGTAGAGATTCCTCATAGAGTTATTGTTTGCGAACTGAATAAATGAGATTCCAATAGCGGCTGCAAGATAATCATTATCACTTCCCATCAAAAGGAACGTTATTGAAGTCAAAAACCATGCAAGTGATGAGTTGGCACTTAAATACTTCTTTGCATGACTAAGAGTGATGTTCATGTAGATGATGGTTATGCAAATGTAACAACTATTAGACTGTCAACCCACCAACAAGACCGAATAGAACACAGTATATGGCTGCAAATATTGGCAATGGAATTGATGCAAAGAAGGCTCCAAACTTCCCTGAACAACGAAAAAAAGAATTGAAGAATTAAGAGGAAGAAACTGGAATAATTCCATTACTGTAATCAAGCAGTTGTTGATAATAGAGCATGGTCTTCCTTCTGAATTTTCATGGAAATATAAAACTAACCAAAGATGGAGAAGAAAATCATGAAACCAGTTGATATTTGGACCACTCTTCGGCTCCCTACATGTGTCAGTCCAAGAAGGCCTACATTTTCGCTGCAAAAACATCCAGGTTTATTAGTTTCAAGAAATTTATATGATCTAAAGTGTCTATAAATGGTGATCTTCAGGGTACAGAATTACACAAGCAGTGGTTCTCATTCGTCCGTTTAGAAAGCAAAGCTCTGGGATCTAACAGGGACACTGTTCAAAACAATTTGAGACACTACAGCTACTACAACTTGATATGTTAATTCCTTAATACAGACTTAACACCGTCAAATGAGGCATACAACATGTACATTCTGGTATTTCAAACGAATGCCGATTGCCAAATGCAAACAACAATTTTGTATTGCAATTCATAGAATGTTTCAAGTTTCTTAGTAAAAGTTTTTGGAGAAGATAATTTGTTAAACAAATAAGGTCAATGGAGAGAGGAAAAAAATATCATAGACATAAAAATTTGACTTACACGGATGCAGTTGTACCAACAGCAGCACCAAATATGCCATCAAGCAGCATGCCGATACCCTGGAATCACAAAGAAGTATGATCAAGTAAGGACAGCTTCCTAAATACTTGATAAGTCTTACTTCATCTTCGATTAAAACTTTTTGTCATACTTGATAAGTCTTACTTCATCATTGAACAAAAAAATTGTTACTCGGGAGAAATGATAAGCTATTTTACATTTGAACCTTTCTTTGGCACTTCTATGTGAATTATGCTTGCATATTCATTCTTCTGTTTATTGATTGGTTTAGTGATGCATTGCATAATTTTATTTCCTTTATTCCATATCAATAAATGTTTTAAAGATCTTAGATATCAAGTGTAAATATGTTATACAAATCCCTTCATCTCCTCTCCCTAATTTCAACAATAATCATTTGCTAAAAAAAGAAACGGAAAAATAAATAAGTTCGGTCTTTAAAGCATCCTCAATTGGACTCATTTTCAAAGTTACTCATCATCTGAAATGCCAATATAGAAGCCAAATTCCTAGATTGATCCAAAGTAAGTGAAAAATAAAACCCATTTTAAGTAATTGCTTGGTAGTTGCATGTTTCAAAAATGAGCAAACATTTCTATCTACATTAGGATCAGCTTTTCTTTTCCATCCACCAATCTATATACAGATTGTATAAAGGTTCCAATTGCGAGGGACATGTGCAACACGCAACATGCAGTCAAGGTGTCCTTTGTCACAATGAGTGAACTAAGCAAGCACCCAAACCAGGACATGTGCAACACGCAACATGCAGTCAAGGTGTCCTTTGTCACAATGAGTGATCTAAGCAAGCACCCAAACCAACTACTTGCACATCTGCCACTGTTGCATATATGAATTGAAAAAATAGGTTGAGGATTGGGGAAGGATGAGTGTGATGCCAAACAGCACACTGATAGAGAGGACTATGATTCCTCAGAAAACAGCTCATTATCAAGTCCTCAAAACTAACTTAAAAACAAAATAGTTAACTCACCTTTCTTAAATCAAGTAAACTAATTTCAAAGTAAACCCAACTTACTAAAAACTATCATTTCAATTAGCAATTACGAGAAACAATGAACAAATAAAATCCTCCTAGTTGATGTTTTAGGACTTTATTGTTAAGGGTGATATGGTCTATCACCAACACAGCTTAACTTGGTATCCCACGAGAAAAAAGGGTATAACCCTACGTCAATTTGCTTAAAATCTCTCTTCATATCTAAATCACACAATCTAATTATTTGTGCCATTGATATTTTCTAAAAATGGAATCATATTGACAATACTTTCTACCCTGTTGAGAAAGATTAAAAAAAGGTCTGATCAACAAACTTGAAGTTTTTTGTCTGTACACAGACCTGCAAGCCAATACTTCGAGAAAGTACATGTGCTGGAGGGGGTGTAGCACCTGCAAGCCGCGCTGCAGCAAAGTATGTTCCAGTTGACTGCAACGAATATTCTCAAGGTGAGAAAGAATCTTGATGCAGACAAAATAAATTCCTTACCTAATAAGAAAAACTACAAGGAAGACTCAAAACCTCAGCCGAAGAAACAAGTGCGGCCCCCATCATCCCAAAGACGTGGCTCGCCCTGAAAATGGGTGCCCCCCAATGGAAAGGGTATGGAACTTTGATCCTAAGAAAGAAGCAACATCAAAGAATGTGTCACAAAATACCTAAATGTCTAGGGCTAACATTTGACTTGTTTCCAGCAATTGAAAACTTCATAATTTGCACAATACCATGGAGCAGATGATATAAGGAATGAACGATCAGTGCGGCAATGCAGTTTAGTCTGTTCTCGGACACGGTTGTAAGCACCACTAACAGTGACGATAGCTGCAAAAGCCCAGACAATCGCAATGCAGAAAAGCAATCCAAACCTCTCAAGTATAGTATGAGCACTCTCATGAATTCGCTTCAAATACTGCACAAATAAATACCTATAGCATTCAGCTTTTTTGTTACATTCTTGACAAGAACATTGTGAAAAATATGTCAACTGGAATGACATACATTACCTGTTGGCAGATAACCAGTAGAATCAGCATGGGCAGGCCAATCTCCACACACTCTCCAATCTGAAGAGATCATGGGAATGCCATAAAATGATTTGTACATTACTTTTCATCAAGTCACCAGAAAAGGAAGTACCCAAAGAGAAACAAATACCTGAGGGAAGCCCCTTTCGAACAAGCCAAGACCCACCACACACACCACTGGAACAATAACAATAGGACTGAAGAACCTGAAAAGGATATCAAAGAGTAAATATAAGACAAAAACATGATATGCTCAATGCTTTCTGGGAAGTGTTTGAGCCATGGCCCATTTAGAAGGAGTGAAGGATGCTGTACGGCTGGATGAGCTGAAAGGACAATGTTGGTATTCAAGAATATAATTATAATCTCGCTACCGTGTAAATTTCCCCCACGCTGTACTATATCCGATGATAATATTGAAAAATGAAGACACGATCAGAGCTCCTTGAATTGCTCTAATAGTGTGGACAAATCTCTGCAAGCACATTGAGGATGAATACAGAACTGTGTATAGAAGTTTAAATTTAGAAGCTAAACTCTCATTAACATCAAGATTTTTTTTTTTTAATTAAAGACAATCAATTTTGTGTAGTCAGCAGCTAAATGTCAGTAGAGAATTGCTGCATGTTAGTTAACAGTGAGCTCAGAAAGTGCCACTTACTAAAAAAATCATCTTCAAGTGGAAATAGGGTTCTACATACCTGGTGCTCATTTGTGAACAACTCATCCGAGAAGTCATTGATGATTGACATTACCGGTATGACGAAGGCGAATGAAGAACCCATCACCGTTGGAAGCCGTGTCCCTAAGAACGTCTGAAGGAGTGTATTTACTCCACCCATGAACAGCAAGGTCTGAATCACACGAGCTTTATCTCCCTGTTTCAATGTTTCTCAAGAACATTAATAGTTTAAAAGTTTGATTTCAAAGGTCTTAAAGACAATTTTTCTTAAATCCGGATTTCTGATTCAACAAACTTTGAAATGACAAGGAAGAGAACTTACGTGATTTCCACCCATTTGAGGAACAAGAAGACTTGCAATCAAGACTGTAGTTCCTAGTGTTACAATGTAATGCTGGAAAGCTAGTACGATTGATTCCGCTGTAAATTCAAATTATATTGAACAATTAGTTGCAGAGGAGCAGGATCTAAAATTAAGTGCCTGAATTTTCAGAAGCTAAATTGAGTGAAACCCCAGTCAGGAAATCGAAGAGGGTGATTATATATAGCAAAAGATTATAGTGAAAGCTTAGCAGAAATAAAGATCAACGTCCATGGCAACAATAATAATTGAACAAAAATTCTGTGTAGAGAAATGATAAAGAGACAAACAGAATCAAGGATTAAAAGATGAATTTTGCAAAGATGAGATGGAGAGAATCCAGTAAGTCAAAATAATAATAATAATAATAATAAAATGTAAAGATCTGATCCACCCACCTCCCACAAAGAAAAACACATGGTTCATAAACTTTCAAAACAAAATCTTAACTGTATGTTTACTTCAAACCCATTAAAGAATAACCAGTATTCAGAAAATCCCAAATGAAATTTCAAAGTACTGCAGCTATTCAAATTAAACAACAGTGTAATCCGAAGAAAGACAAGAGAAAAAGAAAGAATAAGAAGAACTCACGCCATGAAGGATTGGAGTGGATGCAGAAGTGGAGCTGATTTAGCTGCTCTGTTGGAAGAAATCCTCTTGCTTGTGACACTGATGGTGGTGGTGGCGGCGGTGCTGATGCCACCTGTGCAGGAGGAGGTTGGTGGTTCGTCGTCTCTACCATTTTTTTTAACTCTTCTGATTCTTGTGTTGAGTACTTCTTTTGCTTACAAAAGCCGAGATGAGAAAGAAACACAGTAGTAGAAGACTTAAGGAATCTTCATTTCGAAGAAAACAAATAAAAAACGAGAGAGGGACTTGGATTACATTAAGGTTATCTCTACCGAGGAGCCAACGTATGGGCGAAACGCGTTAGTGTTCAGACTTCAGCATTCAGTTCGAGGAACTTGCAGTTTTCAGAAGCTTTACAAGTCTAAAACAACCTTATACAATCCGTAAATTACACTTGTGCCACGAGCCTTATCTTATCTTTGTCGCAATCACGTATGGGCCCCATCTGTTCTCCATTCCACTTCTTGGGGCATAATGGTGCTTCCGTAATTTTCAGGACCAATGAGGGCTAGATTTGACAATTCCTCAGTTAAGCTGACAGTATGCCATTGAATATTTAAATTTCTCGCGCCACGCCGGTGAACGGCCGAGATCCGTGGGGGCATTTCTAAAATATAATTACCATCTTAATATAATCATCAAATGAATTCTTAAAGATTTCTCACAGAGATCTTGAAACAAACACAGCACCGACATCTCTACTGCCTCTCCTTTACCAATCACTACCTGTGAAGATGCACATGGACAAGTAGAGGCATTATATATACAAGGCCACGTTATCGTCTCCGTCATCCCGCCATACGCTCGGCGACGACATATACTCAAAGACATGTTTAGGGTTTCTTACAGAATATCTTCAAACATACAAGTAACAGTACAACATCTAATGGAAACTTAAGAACTCTAGTTTACAACTCACGACGTATTACTGGCTAATTAACCTGCTGGGGATTGAGTACATGGCCGACGAAAAGCACGATCCCGGTCAAGTCTTCTCTGATCAGGTACATGAATGGGTGATCAGCTACAAAGTCGATGCTAGTTGGAGCAAGCAAGCCCCTCAACTTTATCACTGCAGCAGAAGCAGCGGCAGCTTCGGTACCTTCTTCATTGACCTCGATAAAGGATTTGTGGAAAATGCTCGAGACGTATAGGTTCTTTCCCATGGGAGGATCCACCATCTCGGTCAGACCTTCGTCGCCGGAGAAAAGCAATTCTAGTCCCAATCCCTTGAGAATGTTGGAAAATTCCAACCCGAATGAAATTTTGAACCTTGGGATCCGGAAATCTCCCACTTCGACTTGTTCGTAAGGAAGGTGGCGATCTAAGAACCCGGGTTCAGAACCCACCTTCTCCACCAAAGCTGGTAGCCCGTTTTTTGCATCTGGAAGGAAGAAGTACATGGTGAAGCGACACGTATCTTCACCTTGCTTGTAAGGAAGTCCTAGGACTTTGAAACCGTCGAAGGCACCGACAACTTGCTTCTTCTTGCTCGTCATGAAGGGAACTTGAACTGAGCTTCCATCAAGAAGGTGAAAGTCATTGTCTTTGGTTTTTGAAGCATCGAACTTGTCATTCCATGCTCCTTTGAAATAAAGCGCGTTAGCGAAAATGAGCTTGGTCGAGCTGTCAACTGATCCAGAAGGAACAACCTCTTTGATAAGGCCATTTGTCTCCTTTTCAGCCCATGAGTTCACTTCGTTGGTCACTTCCACAGCCTGCCCGCCACCATTAACAACATAATCAAAAACAATATCCAATAATTCAAGAACAAATAAATAATCTACATCAACAATACATAACATTTTCATCAACAAAGAACCATGCAACTAGTAAGACCAACATTCTAGTCGGATAACACTAGGAAAAGGCAAAGTTGGTAGGGCTCAGCCAGACAAACAAAGAGTCCCGAATCTTATAAAAACTGCTGAAATGCCCATGCCTTGAATAGAGGTTAAATTATATTAAGATAATCACTCACAGTCTGATGACGGAAGAGTGGGAAGCAACGAGTTAAAATGCTTAAACTCAACAAAATCGATATATACTGATATAGCTACTAGTAGTTCTTTAGTTTCTCTCTCTCTCTCTCTCTCTCTCTCTCTCTCTCTTTTCAATATTTCCTTCCATTTCCTCCAAGTAACCAAAAGAAATCCTTCCATTTCCTCCGAGTAACCAAAAGAATCATCCATGATGTGATTATTAATCTGGAGAGGAATCAAATAATGGAATCAGAAATCCCTGCAAGTGATTATGAGATTTCTAACAAAGATTCAAGGTGTTAGGAAAACTCCAGATTTCCTCGAAAAAAATATCTTGATTGCCCATGCTTATCTTATGTGATCATCCCCTTCATTTGACCCAGCATTTGAGATCCAAATCCCACAAAATGCATGTACTACCATAGTTAGTAATTGTGTTTGAGCATAGAAACAAGGCAGCCAGTGCAATCTCACATAAAAGTAGAGAGCCATGCTTGCAAAGAGCTACATCATATGATCAACCAAAGTTAAATTTTGGAAGGATATTTGGAGTGGAGATTTTGGAAGGATATTTGGTGTGAAGACATTGCACTGTTAGATAGATATCCGGGTGTGGCAGCTATTGCATTTAATATCGATGCTTGGGTGAAGGATTATCTGGTTTTTGAAGATACGGTGTGGAGATGGGATTTACAGTTCAGGAGGAATTCTTTTGATTGGGTGGTGGAGGAAGTAGTGGACCTTTTGGAACAAATTAATTCTGTAAAGGTTAGTGGTGAAAGAGATGCTAGATCATGGTTATGGTCTATAGACGGGCTGTTTTCGGTACGGTTGATGTATCATTCTTTTAAGGTGGGAGGGGCAAGGCTTGGGCCGTGGAAGTTGATTTGGAAAGCCAGTTTACCATCCAAGATCTCCTTCTTTTTGTGGACAGCAATAGAGGACAAGATTCTTACTTAAGATAATTTGAGAAATAGCGGCTGGCATTTAGCCTCTAGATGTTGTTTGTGCAAGAGAGAAGAGGAGACCTCCGCTCATATTTTTCTGCACTGATATTCGCCCAGAGCTTATGGGAAGCCATCATTTCCAGATTTAGATTGTGTTGGGTTATGCCGAAGGATCTGAAAGATGCTCTTGAGAGTTGGGAATGGAAAAGGAAGAGGGAAGGAAGGAGAAAAAGCGAAATATTGTGGAACTTGAGCCCGGCAGCGATTCTTTGGTCCATTTGGAGAGAGAGGAATGGCAGAATTTTTGAAGGAAAGGAGCTTTCAGTCGAGAGAACGGCAGAAAAAGTATTGTCCCTTATTTTCCATTGGGTTTCTCCATACCTTTGAAGCATTTGACAGCATTTGGGGGCTGTTTTGAGATTAGTTAGGCTTCATGTCAGTAGATATACATGTACTTTTTACAATATACTTGTACAGTTTTTTTTCTATCATCTATATATAATACACATTTACCGATCAAAAAAAAAAAACCAAAGTTAACCTCAAATGGTGATACTCCTAGGACATGATTATGACTTCATTGCAATGGTAGTAAGCAAGGATGACTAGCATAAAAAATTGCATTTCCTGCATATAATACTCAAAGTTGACCTGTAATGTCCAATGACAGAGTCATACTCAATAAACCACCTACAATATGATAGCCATCTACCTCTCAGTAATGTTATTCACACTTTGGGCATTTACATTCAATGTTTACCTTGGTTATTCTCCCCCCTCCCTTCACAATCGTGTCCATGCACATTCCAAAGTGGTGGGAGGCATACTGGAAAAAGATTGTAGGTTGCAGAGAATATTTTGTTTGAAAACAAAAGATGAAAATATGGCATGATGGGCACTGACATCAATGAAGCTAAGTTCCAGCTTCTTCTCCTTAAGAAGTACTTGTTCGTTTTTTGGGGCCTTGAAGTTTTCCATTGATTCCTTGCCTTTCTAATGTACTCCTCTGCTCTAATTTTTTTAGGTCGTTGATATTAACAGAAAAATATAGAATTATGATGCTCTCTCTCTCTCTCTCTCTTCCCCCTTCCCTTCCTTTTCTAATGTACTTCTCTGCTCTAAATTTTTTTTAGGTCATTCAAATTAACAGAAAAAAAAATATAGAATTATGAAGCGGGGGGGGGGGGGGGGGGGGGGG
>JAUPMG010000014.1:6811735-6823210 GCA_031762675.1 Pachysandra terminalis | reverse complement strand
TATATATATATAATATAATATAAAAAAAAAAGTAGTAATTATATGTAATGCATAGGACAAGTCGAGCCAATTTAACATAAATCCGATCTCGATCTTCTACTTACCCTTCTCCAAATCCGTCCAATCATAAGATCAGGCTGATCGGACCAAACAGGTCACCGACCCATTAACGCCCCCAAATTTAAGTGCCGGCGGGTGCAGACAGCATCCTATGCGTTCACATCATCTCAATCATATGTGTGTAATTACCATTTTGGGTATTTTTTTTTTTTTAAACAGTCAATTTTTTAATTGGGATGACGTGGGCGAACAGATGCTATCTGCACCATCCTTATCCAAACCCGACCCGCGTCTGATCCGCACTCAACATTATTTGCCCCGCTGTAGAGAAATACTGGTCCCACCCGCTATTTATCGTAACTTTGTTTCTGTGCAACACATTTTTTTTTTTTTTGGTATTTCCGTGCAACACATATAGAGCGAGCGACATGTAAAGGTTCGTCAAAGGTACGATGGGATTTATTGTGATTTAAATGAGGAGCCCACACCTGAGAGAAACACATGTCTTGCTTCTACTGGTTTAGGTTTTACTCTGCACTTACTCCAATCCCAAGTCCATGCTCCTCCATTTCACCAAAAAAACAAAATATATATATATATATATATCTCCTCTCGAACGCCGTGCCACGTGTACAGCAACTATTTACTGTACCCAACAACTCACATGGGGACGATATGACTCTGCCAGCCTTTTTACCGTCCACTGGACCCGGAACATACCACCATCTTCATGTGTGTGGGGCTAGGGTCCACCACCCATCATTTATGCCTTTCACGCCAACTGACCATAGGCCATACTTTCGGTCTACTGGCCAAGGATCTTTAGGCTGCGTTTGTCCTGGCTTATATAAGTGCTTATTTCAGTTATAGTTTATTAAAGCTCTTTTTAAAATTAAAAGTGTGTTTGTGCTTACCCATAACTAGGCCAGTAAATGGATTGGATTCAAAGCGGATTCTGTTAAATCCGAATCCGATTTGTTAAGAAATCTACTAGATTCGAATTCGAATCCAACGGATCTTAATAACTTTTATTCGAATTCGATTACGATCCAAAATCTGAAATCCGATTCGATACGAATATCTCAAAATCCAAGCCAAGAAAAAAACGTTGAAAACTATTGTTTTTTTTTTTTACAATATTAATATGTATCACGAGTAATGATACCATATGGTTACAATGTATAAAAATAATGTATGTAATGGAATGGATATGTTGTTATGCGAGACAATATTCACACATAATGATAGTATGTGACAAACTATACAAAAAAGAGTTTTGATTATATAATTGAATTGAATCTTAGTCGAATCGGATTTATATAAATACATATTTAGATCGAAAATATTTTATCAAACCCGCTATATTCGGATTGGATTCGGGTCCCGATCAAATCTATTGACAGGCCTACCCATAAGGAGAAGTTGTTGAGTACAACTTCTCTTATCACTTATGCCGCAACTATTTTTAAACTTTAGTAATATTTTTATAATACCTATTATAACCCTAAGCTTTTATAAAGACTTAAATAAATGTTATTTTTAAATTTTAATAATACTTTCATAATACATAATTTACCCCAAAACTTTCTTAAGCACTTAAATAATTGTATTTACCAAATGCTATTTCTTTCAAGTAAAAAGTTCATTGTTGTTTCTACCAAAAACATAAAAGTTCATTGTTGCTGTGGATAATGCTCACATTGAGCCACCTATCCAATAAGTTTGTTGCTGTGGATAAGTGCTCACATTGAGCCACCTATCCAATAAGTGCTTATCCAAAAGCACAAGCCGGGCGAAGCGCAGTCTTAGCAACCAACGATCGCCTAGAACTTTACAGTGTCAGTTGCAATTCTATCCCTCTAGTCTCCAACATAGTCCCGGATCAACAAGGTGGGGAATGTTTTAAAAGGTTGGGGTAAATCTGGAACTTGCGAGAATCTCTTGTTACAAGAAGGTTATATCCAAAACCTCTCCAAAGCCCTAGAAGATGGACTGACTGACTTTCATTCAGACATGGTTCTCTCAGCAATGTCGACGACGACCGGACGGTGAACATTCATAGTTGTTGAACAGATTTCATTAATTTACCTGATCCAATCCAACGGAAAACAGAACAGAAAATAAAAGAAATTGAAAAAGAAAGTTAAAGTTGGAAATGTAATCAATGTCAATTGGGCGAGATTTGAGGAATCACGCACGGTCAAATTCTCCTTTCTACCAGTAAATGTAATGAATTTAACTTGAATTAGAAGCAAAATTATCATAACGCGGAAACGCGTGAAGTGCGCCGAAAATGATTGAGGTATTGCTTGCTATTAAGCTTTTTCCCGCTTCTTCCCTTTATTTAAGACTTGTCTGCTTTATTTCCACTCAGAGATCCAACTGAGGTTGTATCTCCTTCAGAAACTTCTTATCTGGTAATCTCCCTCTCTCTCTCTCTGTCTTAAGCTTTGAGATCGGAATCCTAGACCGTTTAAGTTGAATGAGCAATGTACGATTTGGGTAGTTCGATTTCGGCGAATTAATGTTTTCTTCTAGCCTTAGATTTCATTTACGTTTTTCAGTTCGTATTTTTTTCTTCTTCTGCAGAATCAATACTCAGAAGGCTTCCTTGGAGTGATAAAAATGGGAAGAACACTCTTTCTGCATTTGCTTTGTGGGGTTTTGACGTGCTTGAGTCTTTCTCTGGTGAAAGCAGAGGACCCTTACAGATACTATACATGGACTGTAACCTATGGAACTATTTCTCCTCTTGGTGTCAATCAACAGGTTGCTTATAATCATCCTATTCATAAGCAGATTTTTTTTAATATTCATTTAATTTAATAAGCATAATAATGGATTAATTTAAAGGGTTCTGATATTCTTTTGTTTCTGCTTCTGAAGGTCATTCTTATCAATAACCAGTTTCCTGGACCTAGACTCGACGTGGTGACCAACGACAACATAATCCTCAATCTCATCAATAAGCTGGATCAACCTTTTCTCTTGACATGGTGAGTTTAAAATTTTTTCTCTATCCTCTGGTTTGATATTTTCTTAAAAAGTTCTAATAATGGAGGACATTTGAATTAGTACATTGTATTCTTAATTGCTATCAAGTTGTTTGATAGATTGAATAACAGTTTGCAACTCCCCACATACACAGTCTAAGCATAAATCAATGGATGGATGAGGAAACATTGACAAAAATAGGAGATATGTGATAATTTAGAATTTCTATAAGAATGAGTGAGCATCTTATGTGAAGGAAATAACCAACCGAATCACATACCTCTCTAGACACTAACTCAGATCTGCAGTGGAACATTTCTTTCGAACAAGATGTCATCCCATGTTGGTATATGTGTGATTACTAGAACCGCACAAGGATGTCCACACTCAGTCAATCAAGAGCTATCGAATGGAACCCTAGAAGCAAACCGGATCTCTAGGAGGAAGAAGTGATGAAGAGAGAGAGAATTCCCAAATTGAATCTCACCTATGTCACTTAGGGAGGAGTCTTCCATACATAGTGGTTAAACTTGGTTCCAACTTGGGGATCGTCCGGCTCCAATTCCGAGTTGGATTGCTGATCCAACTCGGGATCGGATGAGATCGAACCTAGTGAAATCAATCACTTTTTACTCTCAAAACACTCAACTCGGACTGTCCGAGATGGATCGGACGATCCGACTTGCCGAGTATGAGTTGGATCTCCCGATCCGTATCGGGATCGGACCGAGTTGAATGTTTTTGCATCAATATTGGATCGGTTCCATCTCGGGGATCGGACGATCCTTTACAATATGCTTCCATATATAGAAGGCTCAACTTAACTAACTCCAAGAAAGATTGAATCTCTTTATCTCCTAAGGATTAGAAGAGAGTCCCACATCAAGCCAGTGTTCTAATATGGACGATCCACCCAAGTAGGGACCTTGATCGGCCCATCCTAGTGAGCCAACCAGGTTGACCTAACGATATATCCAACATTATGTAACAAAGCCTTGTTCAATGTTCTACTGTATAAAATCTAATGACCTTTCTGGATGTTTTCTAAAGTTCAGAGAAAATTCTCACAGGAATATTTTCTATGTGGATTTAGAACCTAACCCAGTTATATTTGCCTTTTATACTCTTATGATATGTTCTGATTTGATATTGATACATTGAATCATGAACTGATCTAATATGTGCTAAACCCGATGATTAGGAATGGTATTAAACAGAGAAAGAACTCATGGCAAGATGGAGTACTAGGAACCAATTGCCCTATCCCTCCCAACTCAAACTTTACTTACAAGTTCCAGACAAAAGATCAAATTGGAACTTTCATGTATTTCCCGTCGAATCTAATGCATAGAGCTGCTGGTGGATATGGAGGACTTAATGTCTATGCTAGACCCCGGATACCAGTTCCGTATCCTGAACCTGCTGGAGATCATACTCTACTTATTGGTGATTGGTATAAGGCCAACCACAAGGTGAGCTTTTCCCCCTCTTTTATCCTTCAAAATATCTGTTTTCATTCTGAAATAATTTACTTTTATTTTTTAATGTTTTATTGGAAGGTGCTGTGTGTGATTGTGTCTTAAAAATCTTGCATAGTTGGATATATTTGCCTCACTTGGTCAGTTTTGTTGTGAGCCTTTTGACTATACCAGATTTGGTGGAATAACTGCTGAAGGTTGTTAGGTTTGGCTGGCCACGGCTCTTATTCATTTAATCAACCTGACCAATCTGGCTGATTATTTTGAGGCTTGAGCGTCTGGCCTCGTCCAGATTTCATGAGAGGGTTGTCGTCTACTTACCTTCTTGTTAAGAGCCACCTACTCTAAAAGCCCAAGCTATTAGAGAACGACACAACAATGTATATCAAATGGTTCAGCACCCTCCGCAAGTGCGGGCTCGGCACGAGAACAACACATCCGTGGGAGAACACGGGGTACCGAGGCAAACACACACCACAAACAACCGCACGGGAATAACACATCCATGAGAGAACAAACGCACAAACACATACCCCCAGGATTCCAACACTTGGCCTCTCGCTCTGATACCATGTTAAGAACCACCTACTCTAAAAGCTCAAGTTATTAGAGAACGACACAACAATGTATGTCATTGGTTAAACACTTCCCATTCTCCGTAACACTTGAAAACCAGGTTCACATGGTACATTGTAGAAGTTGCTTATGTGAATGTTTTACCTTTTGTTATTAATATCCTGATAGCTTTCAATATGCTTGTATTTTAATGCACTTTTATGAGCAGTCATTACAGGAAAGACTGGACTCAGGGAAACAACTTCCTTTTCCTGACGCTCTTCTTATAAATGGCCAGTCTCAATCCTCCTTCAATGGCGATCAAGGTAACATTCCATGCTAATATCGCTTTACTGTTCAAAGAATACATTGTTACAAGAAGAATAAGAAAACGTTTGACCCATAAAATTTTGGGTAAAAGTATTATCCAATTTTTGTTGATTTTGTGCTCAGGTAAAACTTACTTGTTCAGAATCTCAAATGTGGGTTTGTCAACCTCATTCAACTTCAGGATTCAGGGGCATATGATGAAGCTGGTTGAGATGGAAGGATCTCACACCCTTCAGAACGTTTATGATTCCATCGATGTACATGTTGGCCAATCTTTATCTGTCCTAGTCACCTTGGATCAGCCTCCCAAGGATTACTACATTGTTTCCTCAACACGCTTCAGAAAGCCTGTTCTCACAGCATCTGCAGTATTACATTATACTAACTCTCATATCTCGGCTTCTGGATCATTGCCTGCTGGTCCTATTGACCAATATCACTGGTCTATGAGGCAAGCAAGAAGTTTCAGGTATATTACTCTTTAAGCATTTCATGATATATCACCCAAGGTTTTAAATTTCGATTTCGCCAGGGTGAGCTTGGCAAAATTTCGCCAAAATATCACCCCCATATTTTGTGTCGCTAGGCTAGAAACATGTCGGCGAAATTTAAAACCTTGATATCACCTTGTTTAGGAAAATGAGAAGGGTATTTGGAATATTAGAAAATTCATATAATTGCAAATGGCATGTTGAAACTATTACCTATTTGTCATTAACTTGTAGCTATTCAGATTTAGGATTCTAAAATTATATGCACCTCTGAATCTTTAAGTATCCTATATTAAGTATGGTGTTGCCATTCAAGTAAAAATTCAAGTAAAATAAGCAAGTATTTATTGAAATAATGTATTCTAACTTTTCTTTTTTCTTTTTCTTCCCATCTTGAAGGTGGAATTTGACGGCGAATGCAGCCAGGCCCAACCCTCAAGGCTCATTTCATTATGGGAAGATAACACCATCAAGGACAATTGTTTTGGCTAATTCAGCACCTTTTATAAATGGAAAGCAACGCTATGCGGTTAACAGGGTCTCCTACATTAATGTTGATACACCCCTGAAGCTTGCTGATTATTTCAAAATCCCAGACATCTTTACTATAAACTCCATGCAAATCGAACCTAGCGATGGTCCTACATATCTTGCGACCTCTGTCATTCCTGCCTTCCTCCACGAGTTCATCGAAGTTGTCTTTCAAAATAATGAGAAGACGATGCAATCGTGGCATCTTGATGGTTACGATTTCTGGGTCATTGGGTAAGTTTCTAAAATGTTGTTCATTTGTTGCCATTTTCTTTCTGATTTGATCCATTTTTGATAATTCCAACTGGGATGGATTTTAGTTATGGTCGTGGTCCGTGGACACCAGCAAGTAGGAACAGCTACAATCTGGTTGATGCTCTTACTCGACACACTGCCCAGGTACTTGAATCCAGATAAATTCAGTTATTTTTTTTAAGAGAAAGTAAAATGAGAAAGCAAGAAGAAATACGTTCCCCAAGGCAAAATTTGGATGGACGGAAAATATAGGCAAGACGTTTTTCCTATATAATGTGTGTTTGGATATCTAGTAAGTGTGGGTCCCACAGAAAATGTTTCAGTCAAACTCCTTTGACTGCATAAAAAGGGTTCTTTTTGTTTTCTGATAAAAAATAAAGAATTTGTGGGAAAAGAAAATGAAAAGGTGAGGAGAAGAGCGTTCCCTATCATACTCTTCACCACCAAAGCTTCCTTCTTCCTGCTCTTATACAATGAAGGGTAAAATGAGCAGCTGAAAAACTTTTCTCATTCATTTCTATTAACCAGATATCAAAATCCAGATTTTCTGTTATAGTCATACATGTTCTTGATACAACCAAACAATTTCCAAGAAAATTAAATTTCACTTTCCAACATATTACTTTCTGGCATACTACTTTCCCACCTAACTTTTTGGCATACTCTTCGCATCCAAATGGAGCCTAACATTCATGTGTTTTCGTGCAGGTATATCCGAATTCTTGGACTACTATCTTGGTGTCCTTGGACAACCAAGGTATGTGGAATATGAGATCTGCAATATGGGATAGGCAATATCTTGGTCAACAATTCTATTTCAGGGTATGGACTCAAGTTCAAAGCCTTGCTAATGAATACGACATTCCTCCGAACGTACTCCTCTGTGGCAAAGCTGTAGGACGGCATACTTAATATGATACCCCTTTATACAATTTTTTGCATTTCAGTCATAAGGGTATGATTGCTAGAAAAAGAATGAAATAGAGGAGAGCTACAAGAAAGAAAGCTTTAGGAATTGTATCCCATTGATTCAGATTTCTTCAAGTGAAAGAGGAGTGAATATTGTTAAACTCTTTACTTTGGCTTCTTTATTTATGTAATTCAGTTGGGCGTCTCATATAACTATGTTTTCACCTATGAATGCTATCTTGTTGGATTTCTTGTCTTTGGATGCTTGGTTCCAGGAATCAAGTCATGTTCATTCATTGGAGTGATTAACGATACTAATGCCAACAGTCCATGAACGTAAGCCCAATTCTGTCTCTGGTCAGGTTCTTGCCATTTTAGGCCTTGAAAGCAACCTCACCGTCAAACAGTAGGTTTCGATAGATTAAGGGCCTGTTTGCATTGCTTCCTACATATTGAAGTGCTTCAATGGCAAGGGCTTTGTTAAAAGGGGCTTTGAATCAAAGTCATTGGTTAAAAATTATGTTTGGTGAGAAAAATTATATAAAAGGATGCTCCATTACAAAATTATCGATGGATATCTTTGTCTTTAAAAGAATGTGTAATAGAAAGAAAATGATAATTTTATCATTTTAAAAGTTTTACTTAAATTTAGAACATGGGTAACAACTTCTCGCAAACACGGCTTTTAGAAGCAGCTCCAATAGGCGGTGGCAATGGACCAGGTGACTCGTCCTGTCCGATCAACCTGGTCCTATGCTTTTGTGGGCTTGGGCAACAGTTAGTAGCCCATAGGGTTGGATTGAGCTGAAATTTAAGGCCCAATTAGTTTTTGTGGCCAGGGTTGTGTTTACATTAAATTAGCTTGGTTTGGCTTGGTCCAATCCGAGATTATTGAGTAATATATAACTTTCACTTAAGACTTATCATTATCTTATGGTTGTAGCTTAGTGGTGAGAAGTTTATATTCTGCTTGTGAAGGCTTGGGTTTGAATCCTTGTAATAACAACTTGAAAAAACATTGGCAGGCTCAGATTTGGCAAATGGATGGCTTGAACAAATAATGTTAAGCCTAAAGCTCGACCAACAATATTGCTCTTATTTGTAGATTATGGCCCGGCCCGTTGCCACCCCTAACTCCCCAAGTCCCACCTGCTTCACCATATTGGGTTTCTTTGAAAAGCGCTTCCTTCCAAAGTAGCTTTCAAAATTGTTACCAAACACCAAGTAGAATGGCCTTTTAGGGGAAGGGCTTCCTGACGCTTGGGAAGTTCCGGCAAACTGGGCCTAAAACGGGCTAATCTTGTCCCCAACCTTTTCAAATGAAGATAATAGTCCATTTTCCCAATGACATCCTCCGAACTAGGGTTCAAAAGCATCGGTCCAGCTCAATTAGGACCTAGTTTGTCTAGAATTTCGATTATATGGGGGTGATCTAGGTTTGGGATATATATCAGAAACTAAAAATCCAAATCTTTGTGGGCATGTTCAACCAATGTGCAAGTTGTAAATATATGGGTTGTGTTCGGGTTGGGCTACTTGACCCGTTTAACCCTTTTGACTTTCTATTTATGCATATATTTTATATATATTAGAATATATATTATGCATTATTATTATTTTTTTAAAATATATATGTATTTACATATTATTTAGGGTTTTTAGCAAAAAATATACATAACTCTTCTCATTTAACAAAAGCGTTGTTTTAAACTTAATGTCAAAAGCATCATTGAATTAGATTTTATACCCAAAAAACCCTTTATGAATAAGCTTTTTTTCTGACCTATATTCCTCACTTAAACAAATTGGTCCATTCCCTCTTTTTCTTAAACTCAAAACCCCTATTTCATCTTCTTCACAGACAAAAAAATGTAAACGCTCTCTCGGCAATTTTTACTTCTCTGGCCCCGCTACCTCGTCGCACATCATTGTTGCTGCTGCTTTCCTCTCTCCTTCCCGCCACTCTACCCTGCCGCACACCTCCCCTCAGCTCCCTGCTGCGCCTACCACCATCGCTGCTTTCCCCTCTCCTTCTCACTGCTCTGCCTCTGCCGCATACCTCCCTGCAATCCCCTGCTGTGCCCACCGATGCTGTTGATGCTTCCCCTCTTCTTCCTCCTCTCTTTTCTTCTCTTTTCCAATCGCTGCTCGTCGCACGCACTATAGCCACTGTTGTTGCTACCCCTTCTTTTTATTCTTCTTCTTCTTCTTCTCCAGCTCTACCTGAAACCCACTGAACCCAATCTCATAATATTTCACGTATTCTGTAACTAGCCAAAGCCTCGATATCCTTATACGCTTGTTCTCTCAAAGCCCATTTACTTGGTCCTTGCTTATCATTGTTCAATTCATGATGAATGTTGATTTGAATGAAAGAAAAGAGATCATAACATAGATTCAGATGTTCTGTTATTGTCTAGTTTATTTGATTATTTTTTTTTAAGTTAATTTTTTGGTGTGGAGAAAGAACAAGATCCTCTAGATTGATCCTTTCAATGTTCTATCCATTTATTGTATTTCTTTTATTTTAATCATATTTGTTCTTAAGGACCTCTCTTCATGGTATCTGAACCTTCAATTTGAGGTTGATTTGTAGGAGTTTATGAGCACATTTGGCATCATGCATGGCCAGGCCGATCCTATTCGCGTTGCACGACACATGTTGTATGAACCTATGGGGTATAACAATGGAGATGTGCATGCATTGAGAGCAGAGTTGTACTCTATGGTAATGGTGCAAAATTCGTATTTTATTTTTTATATCATAAGTCATTCTCTTTTATCAACTAAATATGTTCTTATTACTATTCCTAATTGCAGCGTGAGACGATTAGTTGTTTACTTCTAACACTGCATCTATTTGTCAACAATAAAGATGATAAAGGAAGGGACATTATGGAAGCAATCAATATCATTACTGCTTTAGTAGTAGGATCAACAATGGCTACGACTTCATTAGTTGAGCATTCGTCAGTCCATATGGAGCAAACAAAGAAAAAATGTGATTGTAGATGTAGACGACCGTCCAAGAAAGCATAGAGCAAACATACGATTCAAAATAGTAATGTTATCAGGGATGAAGACATGGAGATGAACAGACACTCCATCTACAACTATGATGCATGAACATCCTCCCTCAAGCCATGGAATCCAAAAGGATTTTCAAAATGCATATCATCGAAGAAGTAGACTTAGGTCACAAAGAAGGGATTTGAAATGAGTTGAAAGTGCATTTTTATACTTTCTTGATCACTTTGACAACAATTTGATTGATTATGTATAATGTTTTGAGTACTTACTAGTTTGAAAAAGAAAAAAACTTATAGTAGTGCTTGTAGAACTTTTCAATGCTTGTATTTTGTTGAAAATCTATATGATGCAATGCTAATGGATGTAAATCATGAATGGTTTATAGGGAATGGTTCTTTTCAAGTTTTGAGGATAATTTTTTGAATGGTTTAAAGTGTATGGTGATTGCATATTTTTTATTGGGGATGTTTTCTCCCAGATGCTTTCAAGGAATCCATGAAGATAAATTATCCACTCTGTTTGTCCCTGGATGCTTTCAAGGTAATCCAGTAAGTCAAAATCATCCACTCTGTTTTCCCCCAAATGAGTTCAAGGGAATTCAGTAAGGTGTCGTTTGTCTCCTATTTTCGGAACTCATTTCAGGGGTTGGAATGAGTTCCAAGCCTTGGAATGAGTTTTGACAAAAAAATGATCGTTTGGTTAGCAAGCCTTAGAATGAGTTTTGAAAAATACACATGACCTCAAAATCAGATCCAAACCTGTTTCTAGATTATAGGAATGAGTTTTGCATTTTGATGGCAAACTTGTAAATATCAAGAGAACCCCTTCACACCACCACCCCC
>JAUPMG010000014.1:6792482-6804707 GCA_031762675.1 Pachysandra terminalis | reverse complement strand
TGTGTGTGTGTGCGCACTCGTGTTTTACCTTTGAAATTTAAGACGCCTCACTGACTTTGTTATCTAATTAATTATGTTTAGTCTTTAATCCTGTGTAGGGAAAAGTGCAATTTGGTGCAATGGTAAGGGCCTAGTGGGGTTGTCCCTAGGTCTTGGAATCAAATCTTGTCTTCACCGTGTGGGTGTGAGTTACTTAATTCTTTCGATCAAGTCTTCAGGCAATCAAAAAAAATCCATGTTAGGGCGGCGGTTTCTTCAACCACATAATTAATGGTTCTACGATAGATCCATGCTGTTTAATCCGGACCGGAATCCTCTGTGCTGGGATCCCGTGTGCTAAATAAATACACAACTAAATAAATACTTTATACATGGATGGTGGAATTGGTGGGGCATCCATCTTCACCCTTGCCCAAACCCTAGAATGCAGTTCTGAAGCAAACCCGATCCATGGAAACCTCCCTTTGTCTACGGCTCTTTCTGCCATGTGATATCTTTTGTTATACATAACCTGATGAATTCAAGTGAAAGGAATAAGTAAATAAATTTTTAAACTTCTATCTCATTTAAGTTAGTTGCATTTATGTGTGATCCGTTCTCGGCTGCAATTTTCCCGCTTCCTTGGATCATCCTTAATTCATCACCGCCGACGAATCTCTAGATCCAAACAAGTCACTTTCCACTTCCATGATCATAAATGAAGGCATTAAATTAAAAATGAAATTAACAGAAACATAATTATATATTCAATGGATGAATGAAGAATATCCAGAAATTCCAGTCAATTGAATCACTTGGTTAATTCGACTCCGATTGAGCCTCATAGTGCGAGAGAGAGAGAGAGAGAGAGAGAGAGAGAGAGAGAAGAAAGATAGGATGAGCATGAAGTGCGCCGCAATTGAGTTTCAGTATCCTCGAACTTCCCATCATCAATCACCCAAACCCTTCTCATGGCCACTTTAAATTTAAGTTGTTGTGCTTCCACTCCCATCACCATCTGAGCCCCACTCTTTCTCTTCCTCATCTCCTCCTCCATTCCTCGAGGAGATCACCCTAATCCGGGTAGCTTTCTACTCACTAAGTCTTTTATACTTAGAAAATGAGAGAGGCTATGTTAAAGCAATATTTGTTTCTGGGAGTTTTGGCTTGTTTGAGTATTATTATTATTATTGAGGTGGAAGCAGAAGACCCATATAGATATTTCACCTGGGCTGTTACATATGGAACAATTTCTCCTCTGGGTGCTCCTCAACAGGTTGGTTTTATTTGATGAATTAAGCACCCTTTCTGTTAGCATTAAAGTTCAAATATTCATTACTAACATATATCAATGGGTGTTTCATACATACACACACACACACACACATATATATATATATATAATGTATGTGGAATTGATCGATTGTGTTTGGTGTGTTTTTCAATTGGTAGGGTATCCTCATCAATGGACAGTTTCCTGGTCCCCCAATTGAGTGTGTGACCAACGACAACATAATTGTTAGCATTTTTAATAAGCTTGATCAGCCTCTTCTAATTACATGGTGAGTCTTCCCTACTTCCATCTTCTTCAATTTATTTTTATTTTACGGTAAATTACATTGACATTCTCATACGCTTGGCATAATGGCAACAAGTACTCAAACCTTGGCCATTACGACCAATAACTTTTTTGGCCCAAACTAGAGTGTGGTCTAACGTCTGTAACAGAAACTGATCAGTTGACCATAATACACATCTATCAATCATTATGTTTAAATATGCTAAAAGGATAAAAAATTAAATTAATAATTTATTCTATAATTATAGGAGATAGTTGGGATTTTTCACAATTTTTAATGTTATGAAGCTTTTTTTTTTTTCTATATAAGCACCTATTTTGTTCTTAAGATCATTAAACAAGGTATATAAGGTATATAAGGATGTTTTTGTGATGGGAAATGATCAGGAATGGAGTTAAGCAAAGGAAGAATTCATGGCAAGATGGAGTGATAGGAACCAATTGTCCAATCCCTCCAAACACAAACTACACATACAAGTTACAAACCAAAGATCAAATTGGGACCTTCACCTACTTTCCCTCAACTTTGATGCATAGAGCCGCCAGTGGTTTCGGAGCTTTCAACATCCATTCGAGGTCTGTCATAGCTGTTCCATATCCCATCGCTGCTGCAGAATTTTCTTTACTAGTTGGTGATTGGTACAAGGACAACCACAAGGTTAGTTAGCTACCTACATAGTTTACTCTTACATACTTGGTATTTTTCTTTTCATAAGATCAGATACAAGAATTTTTATATATTTTTGCAGTATTTTTTCTTCGAATTCTATGGTTTGTTTAACAATATTTAGATTTAAGGATTATCAGAAGGAAGAAAGGTATATCCTAATACATCTAATGTTTGCAGGCCTTGCAGAATACCTTGGACTCGGGCAAAAATATTCCTTTTCCTAATGGTATTCTTATAAATGGTCGCTGTTCTTCTTCCTTCACCGGCGATCAAGGTCATCATCCCAGATAAAGTTTCATAATTCCCAGTTCCTTAGTTTAGTTCAATGATAGGAGTGTACATTTGGATCCATGGCTAATTGAAATTAATATGTTGAATTTTATATATTAAGAAAAATAAAATTCCAATGAGAAAGTTGTAAATCCATCTATTGAATCTGAGCCTACTTGGGTTGTTAATTTCAGGGAAAATATACAAGTTCAGGGTATCAAATGTGGGTTTGTTAACCTCATTCAACTTCAGGATCCAGGGCCATAAATTGAAGCTAGTCGAAGTCGAAGGATCCCATACTGTTCAGGAGGAGTATGAATCTCTTGATGTACATGTAGGCCAATCCGTGGCTGTCCTGGTGACCTTAAATCAGCCACCTAAAGACTATTTTATCGTCGCCTCTACGCGATTCACAAAGCCTATTCTCACTGCAAAATCAATACTTCACTATTCTAATTCTCATACTAAAGCTTCTGGACCTTTGCCTATCGGTCCTACTTACCATGTTCACTGGTCCATGAAGCAAGCCAGGACCATCAGGTACAATCACTTCCCCATGAACCAAATTCTAGCTTTTACATATATAAACTACTAGAACTGAATCTTTCTCTCTATCTCTAGATGGAATTTGACGGCAAACGCAGCGAGGCCGAACCCTCAAGGGTCATTCCATTATGGAACAATAAAGACAGTGAGGACGATCGTTTTGGCAAATTCAAAAGCTCGGATAAATGGAAAGCTAAGATATGCTGTTAATAAAGTCTCCTACATCAACCCAACTACCCCTTTGAAGCTTGCTGATTACTTCAACATCCCTGGTGTCTTCAACTTGAACACCATCAAGGACAAGCCAACTCCTGGCCCTATATCCCTTGGCACCTCTGTCATAGGAACTACCCTCCATGACTTTGTGGAAATTGTCTTCCAAAATAATGAGAACACCATCCAATCTTGGCATCTCGACGGATACGACTTCTGGTTTGTCGGGTAGGGCTCTCTCTCTCTCTCTCTCTCTCTCTCTCTCTCTCTCTCTCTATATATATATATATATATTTCTTTGGTTAATTCTGGTATTTAGTTTGCTGATCTTATGAATTAATATTATTATTATGCTATCAATTTATGTGATAATTTCAGAATTTAGGACTTTTCGAAGCCCACACACCATCCATGTTCTAACTATCTACCTCTCATGAATACCACAGATTTGGTCCTAAGCAATGGATTCCTGACATGAGGAAATGCTACAATTTAAACGATGCTACTACCAGACACATAGTTCAAGTAACTGTGAATTAATTTTTGTAACCAGGATCGAGAGCAATAATAATAAACACAGTAAAACGAAGATCAAAACAATGCACACATATACATGGTTCGGAAAAGCATACGTCCACGGGAGAGAAGTTTCCATTATGTCAAAAACGAATTAGGGTTACAACTTATACTCCTACCCGATATATAGGACAAATCCTCAATATATCCTTACTGTACCTCGAGAGACTCTGCCGCCGCACCCCCCATGGTACTGACCCAGCACAAACGAGTTGCCCAGGACCTGGGGAGGGACCTCTCCCCATAGTGCTCAGCTTCGTTCCGCCCCATGGAGCCCCTCAGGTCCCTCTACCTTGGATCTCGAAACTAGTGAATATGAGCCACTCACCATCTCTAACAATTTTGCATTAATTTTACAATTTCTCTTCAGTCCTATCACAGTTTGTCAGCTATATATGGGTTAATTAATTTCTCCACATAAGGAAAATGGATAATAATTAGTCATCTTTGTCTGTGATTTCAAATATGTTGGCTTGAGTTCATGCTTTGTCTAGCTATGATGTATATGTGATTTATACTTAAATCTTGTGTTGCAGGTATATCCAAAATCTTGGAGTGCAATATTGGTGTCATTGGACAACAAGGGGATGTGGAACTTCAGGTCTGCAATTTGGCCAAGGCAGTATCTTGGACAGCAACTCTATGTTAGAGTATGGAACAATGAACGCAGCCTTTTTACCGAATACAACGTTCCACCTAACGCTTTGCTTTGTGGCAAAGCCAAAGGTTATCACACATAGAAGGATCCATTCTATTCTTTTTTTATTTCAGATACGAGGGAGTGACTGACAGGAAGGAAAAGTCATGAAAGAGGGAAAGGGAAAACCTTGTACTTGTAATTGTTTTAAGATTAATAACCATTTTCCCAAACTTGTCACAACTTTCTTTTTGTGAAAATCTTCTTCTACAAAATAGGTTTTGAAACATTAATGCAACCAAATTATGTAAAACAATATTCCACAACATGGACTCATGGAGACTTCACCATATGGCTAAACAAAATAGCAGTGAAATTACTATTCTACCCTTTGACCCCAAAAAATTCAACCAGCGACCGAATGCCTCAGTAGCATCAGTCTCCACATAATAACACATTCATATAAGGGATGGACATCCATGCACACCAAAGTATCTAGAGTCTAATAATTCAAGACATGCATGAAGCCATTGGAGGGCTCTAAAATGAAACACTTATATGAAAATTCTAGGAACAACATACCACAAAATAAAATATCCCATCTAGATGATAAAAAGCTTACGGAACGGTAAGAGCAACACATAAGGAAGTAAAAGAGGGACATTCTACAAAATCTATCCAATCTTTTCTGACAAAAGTGTCGTTGTATGGCAATTACCTTTGGAGATCAAGTCATGCATGTTTGAACATAATTCAGATGCAAGCTGACGTATATTAGAAGGAATTTGTATTGCATGTAACACTTAGTTCACATGATCAATGACAAAAGATCATAAAAGGTTTTACTTTCTTCACATCAAGGATCTCCCACCATCTTAACTACACTCCCAACAGTTGGGAAGGGATATATGTATACCTATAGGTGCAACCATATATGCAGCAACTAGACCTTGTTTAAGTCCCTATATTAAGTGGCCCTAAATGTTAATTAGTTGTGTATCCAAGCATCTGCCCATGTACCCTATTTAACAAAAAATTCAATTAAAAAGGTGGAAAAAAGGTTCCCTTAACAGTATATCGTCATATCCAACACTAGTAAGGCAGGAAGAGTGGATTAGTCCCACACCCAAATGGGTGTGGGGACACCACGTGGTTAAGACCAAAAAAAAAAAAGAAGAGTGAAGGGCCCAAGTATATATCATCATAGATCTGAAGTAACTTATAGGTCTTCTATGATTACTTTTGAAAATGGATTAATTTTCCTTCTACATAACTTTTGAAGAAAAATCTCTCAAAAGTATACAATGATCCAAGTATAATTATAGGCATTGATCATATAGACCCATCACCAAAATATTTTCCAGCCAGGTATTTTGGTCAAGATGGTGAATATCTTAAACAACTGATTCAATCCCTATATGTTTGCTAACAAATCTGGTCAAGTCTGTAAGTACGAAAATATATTCACAAGCCTCTTCTTGTCTGTTGAAGTCAATATATATATATATATATATATATATAGAGAGAGAGAGAGAGAGAGAGAGAGAGAGAGTCATGTTCCTCGAGCTTATGCAGGCATGTTTCTTGATATTAAGCCTGAATATGTACGGGTTAAGAGTTTTTTTATAAGTGGAAGGCGAATCACATCTGCAAATTTCAAGGCAAGCAGGAAAGAGAAGACACAACCCTCTCCCTAAAATAAAGCTGCAGGTGGAGTGGAACCCTCGCAGTTGCAACTGTAAGAATCGAATCAATTGCTGTTTATTCCAACACTCTTCAGAGTCTACTTTAACCCTTCATGAACACTTTTTCATAACAAGGAAAGAATCTCAATGTAATACCCACCATGACACCACCACCCCTTCTTCCTAATCTATGTAAAAGAAATCCTACAAGTTTGAGTGAACTGGGCAGATAGGCTTTACTATATCTACTCTCATAAATCTAAAAAAAAAAACATAACAGAAGAACTCCTAAATTAAGTATAAAAATAGTGAAAACCTAGATTTTTTTTTTATTTTTCCCCAATCTCAGGTGAAATCTTACTCACCTACCAGGCCATTTGAAGCCCTAATCCATTTTCTTTAGGCATTCAAAGGAAACTAATAATATTTTATGTGAGATGAATGCAGTGTTCAACATGGCTTCTTCTCATATATATCAAAAACACTAAAAACACTTGCCATCTTCCAATCAAACCTTAAATCACATCTTAAAAGAAAAAAAAAAATAGGAGAAGCTGATTCTAGAACCATAGTCATATACCACACCCAAACTACAAAAAACAGCAGCTGCAGCAACAACATGAACACAAGAAGAAAAATTAAAACGTGAGAAAAAGAGAAGGCGGATTTTTAAGGATATGCACCATTTGTTGTTGGGAGGTTGGACCATGGTAATACTGGATTCCAGAAACCAATTTCTCCTCCTCCAGCAAAAGGAGGTGGTGGTTCCAAAATTGATGAAGTAGATGATGATGAAGAAGCCGCATTGCTCAGTGTCGCCGTTGGTGGATAATCGGTGCAGCAATTCGATGCTTGTGATCTGATCCTTTGATAAAGCTCTTGAATCCCTGAATTTTGCACTTCACCAAGTAAGAAGCCATGGTGATGTTGCTGTTGTTGTTGGAGATAGTGGTTTTGCTCCTGTTGCTGTTGAGTTTGATGTTGATTGTTTCTCCATAATGAGCTGCACAGACCAAGAGGAACCTGGTTTAGAGGATCAAGGCTCAGGGTTCTTGCATTTAATGCACCTTTGGCCACTGCTGACTCAGACATCAAATGAGATCCAATCATACCCCCTTCATCCTTGATTGGAAGAGTATTGGATATGGAATTAGGGTTTTGGGTGGCTCTTAGTAAGGCCAACAGTTGAGAATTCTGCGGTGAAGCCCATAGAATAGGATTAGATGGCACCAACTCGTGATCGAACCCACTTCCAAGGTTCGATTTGCCAATTTCAGATGGAACTGTCTTGATCTTTCCGATACTGCTAGATTTTCCAGCAGTGGTTGAAACACTTGGGTTCTTGTTTTTCCGACAACCTCCTCCAATTGGGACGTTACGGAGGGCACCACCTTGGGTCCAGTAGCGTCGACAGGTTTTGCAGAAGTGGCGAGGCTGAGTGAGGTTGTAGTTGTTGTAGTAACAGAACTTGGTGTTGGATGAATCACATCTTGGGCACCTCAAACTTTGGCGATCTGAAGATGTTGGTGTAGTAGGAGGAGGAGGAGAAGAAGAAGGTGAGCCTTCAAAAACTCCTCCAGTAATGGAGAGTTTCCTTTCTCCTCCTATTAGTCCTGCACCTCCTCCTAACAGCTCTTGAATCATCTCTCCTTGTAAGTCTACAACAATCCAAAACCCAAAAAAGGTAAAGACGGTGAGTCTTTTGGAGTAGTGGAAAAGCTAAGAAAAGTTGGTTTTGTAGTGAATACTGTATGTGAGAGACATGAGAGGTGGAAACAGGACTTCCCTTTGTAGGCTCAGTTAGATTGTTTTGTTGGCTACTTCTGTGGGTTTAAAAGGGATAGAGTATTGGTGGTGGGGAAGCTTTAATATGGATGGAACTTGTTAGAAGAAAAAAACCCCATATTTATCTCAAGAAAAAGTGTTTTTGGTATATATATTATTATATATACAAGAAAAATCAATCCTCTTTCATATTCTAACTAATTACTTATCCTGAAATGTTCTTTTCTATAATTTAAATAAACTATATATATTTGAATCCAAGTGATGTTGCATTGAAGCCCAAAATGATTGGCTTATTAGCATTATACAAATAAAATGTCTTTGATGGAAAAACTTATAATTAATAACAGCACTTAACTTCTTGAAGGAAAAAAAAATTAATTAATTAATTTTTTTTTTATGGCTCTTGTGTTTCCATATGTTCAAAGACAATGATTACCAGTTCAAGGATGGGCCTTATGGCTTGAATTTAGCCTTTCCCCAATCCCCCACTCTCTAAGCAAAGATCACTTCCACCATCTGTTAATTAACCTCTGAAGCATTAGACTTAGTTAATTAAACATAAGTCATGTGGTGTTTAAACTAATAGGACCTGTTCATGTACATGCAGACACAAGTAAGGATTAATGGGAACCAATATTTGATGAATCATGACTCTAAAAAGATATCTCAACCATTTGTTTTTTTTATTAATTCTAGAAGATGGTGAAATGTCATGGCTAAATAAAGCTTAATTTGAAAGGAAAAAAAAATAGTTCATGGAGTTATACTGATTCTTAGAATCAAGATTCCTTGAGTGATACCCAAGTGATGAACTTGATCCACATCTATGAAATTTATATTTAATAATCCATTCTTAGAACCTAAGTCACACAATCCGTCACCCTTAGGCAACGTTTTGGAGCCTAAAACGCGAATCCAAATCTTCAGATAAATTCAAATCAACGGATTTCAAATATTGGTAAATGTTAAATTTGAGATATTTTAAAAACATTTGTGGGTTAGGATTTAAAAAAAAAAGAAAAAGAAGAGATATTTTATTATTTTTAGTAAATTTTATAAAATATATATATAAATGAATGAATTTTAAAAAAATTGATTAAATTAGGTTGATAGAGATCCATTTTGAACTGTAACTTTATATAGGAAATATAGTTTGTATGTATATATACAAGTAAGTGCTTTGGACCGCAAGTTATTTTCAAGTTTGGCTCTCTCATAGCTCGTTCTGGTGGCTTAGGTTAGAGCCAATGATTAGGGCTTAATATTTTGTACAAAACAAAATAAAAACATTTTCAAATTCGACCAGTATCTTTCTTCAGATGAGTAGGTGTAAAAGAAAACGAAATGATGAGTTTAATTAAGAGAAAACCTAACAGACAAACCATGTTTTCCCCACCAATTATATGGCCGTGGTTCCATGGGTGGTATGTAGATAGAAATAGTAAACGGCACCGAGACCTCACAACGATTTTGATTCTATTTTTGTTTAAACAGAGTTTCTTTCTTCTTTAATTTCTTCAGAAGATAAAAGAGATCTTTCATGCACAGTAGTTACTGTGTTAACTGACGCGCGTGCCGTCCGGAACGCGAGATGTGTTCAGAGTTTAATAAGAAGACCCGACACGATGTGTCCCTGTGACTGTACTGCCGACTTTTATCGATTTTGGCCAGACAGCTTGCGGGCAGCCGAAAACGACTGGTGATTGAGCAATCCCTGGCCGGCTCAGTCCGGCACAACGTGGGTATATCACCCCGAGTCGCCGTCGACTACCGACGCTCCTCGATGTCCGGGCTCTATAATTCTCACCTCGTGGCTATTATGCTCCTTTCTTCCTCTTGGGTTGTTGCTGTCATCAGCCGCTTTCTCTTTTCTCTGCTCAGGAAGATTCGTTTCCCGCCGAATATCTAACTCGAAATCTAACCTAATCTTTTTTTGATTTTAAGAAAATAAAAATTATTTTACGTATAAGCACACTCTACTACCCTTATTATATACGGTACAGTCAACCTGACATCACACATGTATGCATCCCATGATATGACATGGCAAATTATGCATATATGTTGAGGAATCCTAAACCACTACATTCCATGTGGGCCCCACGTCATGTCCCTCTTATACGGCCATACAGCTTTTTCTAGGGTTTCAAATCATATAATATGATGGATGATGATGGATACATCACCCATCTTGACTTACATAATTTGAATATATGATTCCTAATATTTCGATCTTATCCTAATCCTAACTTAAGTTTTAAGCAAGTGAAATTGGGTATTCGGGTGTTTTTTGATGGATGTTTAAGTAGGGGTGTAAACGAGCCGAGCCTTGCCGAGCTCGGTAAAAACTTTCAGGCTCAAGCTCAGCTCAGGCTTGGCTTGCAAAAGCTCGGCTCATGAAAAGCTATGCTCGTAAAAGCTCGGTTCGTTAAGAGCATGGAAAAAAAAACAATTCAGCAATATTTTTTGTGAATTCAACATTAATTCAATTAAATTAATTAAATTTTTTTAATTACTTTGACTTAAACATGCCATTAATTAATTTTGTATTTAATAATTAATATTATATATGATACACAAATTTATATATAGTATATAAAACCGAGCCGAGCTTTAATTGAGCCGAACTTACTTAAGCTCGGCTCAGGCTCGTTAAAATAATGAGCTTTTTTTGAGCTCAAGCTCGGCTCACAAGCCTAAATATTGAGCTAAAGCCCGAGCTAGCTCGGCTCGTTGACAGCCCTATGTTTGAGTAAAAAGGGTTAACCCACTCGAACCGATCTTTCTACTACCATCATGGATCGGGTACTTTTTCCAATCGTGTTGTTAGGGTCAGAGTGGTCATTGCAACCCATGAGAATCCAGATTTAAAAAATAACATAATATTTCAAAAAGGGCCATGTTGTTTTGGTGAAAGCACTCCAATCTATTTCACAAGTGGTAACCATATTTTTAAATTGCGGAAATAATAGATAAAAACTATTTTCAGATTTAAAAATTGAACAAAATTAAGTTGTAAAAAAGTGCAAAATTTTTGTCAATGAATTTCATTGTTCAATTAAGTTATGAGAAAGTATATATTTTAGCCAATTTTGAATCAAAAATTTCAGCTAACAAATGACAGAAAGGGGCTTCTTAAAGCTAATGATAAAAAAAAGCTTTCCTAAGATTATGTTTGGAGCTGTGGACTTTAAGAGAGAAGAAAAAAAACAATACTGGAGAAAGCACTTTCTTCTAATTCAAGAAAGCACTTGTCCAAAAGCACAAGCAGCCCCAAAAGCAAACTTAACAATAATAATAATAATAAATAAATCTTGAAGGAGCTTAGCCTAAGGGCATTTTATTTTTTCTGCTGATCAACTCTTTCTTTTTTGTTTAACCCTTTTCCATCCCATTGCCTAACATAATAATAAAAATGACGGGAAGTCCAATGGAGGTAGTACACCTGACAAAAGCTTAGATGGACAGTATCCCCATTGCAGGACCACCATAGATCATGTCTGCCCCAAAGTTTACATGTGGTTCGACTCCCATTGGACAATATAAAATTTACAGACAGTAAGGGACAATGAGCTTGACAGACAAATTCTCACTGACATTCCCAGAACCTCATGCCCCAAGGCCAATTCCTGTTATGTGACCAAGACTAGACTTGGGTTCCTCCTAGAGGACTCTCACATCGATGCCTGCATTAACAATAAACTAATTAACCTCTTCATATGTTTAAGGTTCTTTATATAAAAAGGAATTAAAAAAACAAAAAACTGTTACGAGTGATCAGTTCTATATGATCACTCAAATCAACTAACATGTGATTATGACTTTGAGAGGTAAGTCTGAAGTTCGAATCCCACTAGAAGCACTCGTGGCATAGTTTTAAATTTCGGAAATAACATTGATTTCGGCTGGCCAAACAAAATCGAAATATCCAAAATTTTGGATATTTCGGCAAAATTTCGTTGAAATCTTTTTTTTTTATTTAAAATAATTGAATGAAATAATGTCCAAAATTGGCCGAAATTTCGTTTATTACGTTGAAATAAATTCACTTATTTTTTTATTTATAATATTTTAATATAGGCATAATTTTGCCAATTTCTTCCTTTTTTTTAATAAGTACCAAGTAATAACTTCTAAAATATAAATAATAAACTTGGTCAATAAAAAATGATATTTTCATTAAAATATAATAATATTTTGATTACTAATGTGAAATCATACAAAAGTTTACAACTAATAAATACAATATTTATATTACAACATCCAAAAAGTATATAAGTAT
>JAUPMG010000014.1:6775418-6792382 GCA_031762675.1 Pachysandra terminalis | reverse complement strand
CCTCAACTTCTCATAATATCAGTTTAACCCCTAATTCAGAAACTATGTTACAAAAATACCCCTATAACATAAATAATGCATATACAATCACACAGATAACTCCAATAATTTATTCATATATTATAACTAGAAAAATAAAATACTTTCAAAGGTTTAGGTCATTACAACAATGTATATCAATTTGGTTCAACAACTCAACATCTCAACATCTCAAGATCATGATGTGTTTTCCTTAGGTGTCTCGGAATAAGAGAGCCTGGAACATCTGCACCAACGGGTCCAGTGCAAAAGATTCCCGATCAATTCAATGATACTTGTCAGCAATTTTCTGTAGATAATCTGAGAGTTCCCGGGCCTTTGACATCATCACCATATGATCTGAACCTGAAATCTCCCTCACCCTTTCTGGTTTATTGTTCTGGATCATCCACCTTTGGAAATCTTTCTTTATTACCTTGTCTTCATCGGTAATGACATAAACCCGGCTAACCGACCCGTATTTCTCATTCGTCATTACCAATTCCCTTGCCATATCTTCTACGCTGTACAAACGTATTGGACGCAGTAACATTGTTGCCAGACTCAAATCCTGTGTTAAAACAAATCATCTGATTTGAGAGAACGAAAGAAAATTCGCTATTCTCATACCAAGAACATTAGTTTTGTGAGAAAATCAATGATAAAACGTTTACTTTTTTTTTTTCTTCCTTGTTTTTTATCTTCTTTCTACATTGCACTTTCCAAACATCCGAATTTACAAGGTTGATAGTATTGATGCAACTCAATTTCGTTGGTTAGGGCTGATATTAGTAGTGCAACTCATCAGTTTGGTTTGGTTCGATTTTTTAACTGAGGCTTCAACCCAAAACCAAACCAAACTAATTCGGTTTTATAATTTTATAAAAAAACCGAATCCAAAATCTAGAAACTCAATCCAAACCAAACCAAAGTCGATTTGAGTCGGTTCAGTTTTGGGTTTAACCGACCCAAGTTTCATCCCTAATTAGGATAACATAAATATGGCTTATGTATAAGGGCAGGATTGAAAATTACATCCAAGATTCTTATAAATTTCTTGCTAACTAAACGTATGATTACATGATTTTCATTAATAATTATACAATTTTCTTGTAACATCCAAACAGCATCAAGAAGAAGAAAATAAAATCCATTGGAGGGTTATTACTTACCTCAGGTGGACATAGCGGATATACCTTGGATGATAAATACTTTGGGCCAAAGATGAAAGCAGTTGCAGGTTTATTAGGCCCTTCTTCAAATGTAAATCGGCTATCCAAGAGAGATTCTTGTCTACTAAACGACTGATTTTTCATAAGAACATTATTATTGAAGAATTGTTCAAACTTAAAGGAAACCGAACTCAAAATAAGATTCAATATTTGGTGAATTAGTAGAACAGAATACAATACCTCTTGTGTGATTGTAGAGATGTTAAGGGAGGGACTGGGCATGAACGAGGAGATGAAAACGGCAACAGAGATTTTATTAGGAAAGAGCTCCATGGCTTGAGAGATACCCACTCCACCAAGACTGTGGCCGACGAGGATCACCTTGGCATGAGGAGGGAGAGAGGTCATGAACTCTCTCAATGGCTGAAAGTAATCTGAAATCGATCTGAGCTGGTTGACCTGTCTTGCGTCGATCCCAGAAGCAGCAAGGTCTAGAGCTGTGACTGTGTGACCTTTAGACCTTAGCAGCGGCGCAAGTTTGTACCAACACCAGGCTCCATGACAGGATCCATGAACTAGCACGAAATGCTGCTTATTACCAATACTACGATGATGAGGTTGAGGATGAGATTCTATGTACACCACCAAAGAGAATGAAAACAGAACCAATCACTAAATAATGCTTCTTCATCATCCTCTCTCCTCAATCAATTGTCTTCTTCTTAACTTCTTTTCCCAGTTGTTGATGCTTTTAGTAAGCCTACGGAATTTCTATCTCCATCCAGGAATGAGCAAAGGATTAAACTGAAGTCAACCCTTCTAGAAAACCATATATCCATTATATTTATCTCTTTATTAGAGATCAATAATCAATAATTTAATGAAAAAGATACCGTTGATTGCAAAATTTGTAACAATAGGAATTCGAATGTCTCATTGATAAGGCTAGAATTTATCAATACAATTTTCATTGATAAGACTAGAATTTACCCATACAAGTACATCAGAGATGAAGTCTAGAATGTCTTTCGTTATTGTCTTGATGTTTTTTCTGTATTGTATGCCTATATGTAAAGGCATACTTTTTTTTGCATGGTATTTGGCTTTTATCAGGGTAAGGCTTTATGTCAAGAGCATTTTGTTTGTTCCAAGGTTGTTGCACCATCGGCTATTTCGTGCGCTGATTTTCGTCACGTTTGTTCAAAACTAAATTTGAATTTTCAAAAATAGACCCTCGGCTGGTTCAAAAGTAAAATAGTAGATCATCGACTGGGCACATGGCAAAAATCGACGCATGGAACAGCCGATGGTGCATCTATCATGGAACAGAAGAAATGCTCCCCTTTATGTCCTCCCTTTGCAATCATTTTTTAATTTTTAATCTACATGTCGGGGTCATTGCCTCAACCCCCTCCCACCGTTGGAGAGTCTCAAAGGCATTCTTGCCTAAGAGGGTTTCAACTAAAAAAAAAAGTAGTCAGAGAAAGTTATCATTTTTTGTCTCATTCACATATCTGCGAGTTATACATTAAGAGGGGGTTGGATCTATTCATTGTTCTACCAATTGATGAATGATGAATGATCTTGATTTGAGGGCATGTTTTGTTATTTATAGAGAAAAACATCCAAAATATCCTCCCCTTATCAAGGCAGTTGTACGTCAATCGGACGCACTTCCAGAGAGATAATTGAAAATATCTCCATGCAACAATGCATATACAATATTTTACGTGTGATCAACGCACACAAGTTATTTCCATAAGAGAATTGTGATGAGTCACTTGATTCCAAGTGAATGGTGAACCTACTCTGGGATGGGTTGCCTTAGGATCTAAGATATCACAAATCTTATGATACATGTAACATGCATATATATCCAAAGTTACATATCCATTCTTATCCCTACCATTCCTGATAAGGCAAAATCCCCTCAGATAAGATATATATATATATGTGTGTGTGTGTGTAAGTTATTAAAGTTTTATCAAGTGACTATTTGGGAATTTATTGCAATCATCTTTAAATAAATGAGTCATTCAAATTTCACAAAATACTCTTCAGGCCTTCGTTTACTTTCGAGGAAACCCCTTTTAGTAGTTCAATTTATATTCCTTCGAGAAAAGTCAGAGTAACTACATACATACATCTCACAAGGTGACTAATATATTATCGAATTACCTATATAGAGGCATAAGATTTAAGTTTCTCAATAAGCAATTTGTTTTTATGATCAATAGTCCTTATAAGACAAAGTCATCATAAAATCCCTTAAAGTTCTTGGTCAAGCAACAAATTCGAGTGTATTTTAATTGAACTTGGTAAAATCAAATATAAATATGTTTCATTCAAAATACATTTAAATAAAGTTTAATAAGGAGTCCCATATAGTATGTGTAAAAGTTGTCATCCGAAGGTGTTTTCTGAATGAGTAAATAAATACGACTTCGAAAGGCTCTCTAATAAAGATTTATTCAAAGTCAATAAGATTTTAGTTTATTGAGAGTAACAGACCCATATCTTATCCTTCGAATGGAACAAACCCTTACTCCTTTGTAGATAATAAGTCATTTACAAATTGACCATCTCAGAGTGGTTAGCTCCTATCAGATCTACGGTGTCTGTTCTATTTTTCGAAGCGTTTATTTATTGAGAAAGTTTACCCAACAGGATAAAAACCTTGAGAGATCTTTGATCATACAAAAAGATTATCAATACTGTTCACATGTTGACATGAGCCAATAAAAATACAGACCAGAAGTCACGCCTGAAATAGTCGAGAAAGCAAATAAATCGCTTTATGTATGATATTGAAGATGTCACATCTTATAAAAAGGGCTATAGCGCGTTAGGATGGACACTCATCTGATGAGATTAATCAGACCACGGATCATTAATACCAACTTTTCCACTCCCTTTTGTCAAAGTTCAAACTTCAAACCAGTCATCTAGGATCTCAATATCTTTGAGCGATCTCAAGGAGACAAGTGCAGAGCACTTGCGGCATAAAGAGCATGGCATGACCATGTCGTCTGAACCTGAAATCACCTTCACCTCGTTCACGTGGGGTTAAGGTAGAAAAAGATAGCTGCCAGTTTGACTGAGACTAACCCATCAACGTATGAACTTTTCGTCCACATTCCCAAAAACACATTGTTGACTTGGTTTCTAGCTCACCAAGAATTTTTCACTTGATTATGTACATTACCAAGAAAAGAAAAAAGACTCGTTTATGTATGGGCATAAAATTGGTTTAACTGTTGACACCAAAATTTTTATAGAAGGAATTACGCATTAAAATGATTTTTAATTGAGACTAATCTACATTTTCCTCAAACTATAGGATCTCAGGCTCTCTCTCTGTATCTATATAGATATATATTGAAGAAAAAGAGATCATCGAATGGATCTTTATTTAATCTGTATATATATATATATATATATATATATATTGTTCTGTCGTACCCTTCCATTCTATCTCCTATTTTGTATCCCAACTCCTCAAGTCTAACATCTCTACATCAGAGAGAACAGAACTAGCCTCCAGATCATAGAGAACAAAGCTAATCTCTACAAGACTACAATAGATCTGTTTACACTCATCTACACAACTCAAAAGCATACCTATTTCGTCTTCCGTCAACTCATCAATCCGCAATGCATCACAAATTGAGATAAATTGAAAAGGAAAAAAAAATTAAAAGAGGCAAAAGACAAGAAATATCTTCTTTTCTATTTAGAAGATAAAAAATAAGATTAAACTCATTAGCGTAATAAAAAAAAAATGCATTAATTGCCTAAATTGAACCCATGAAAGCATGCCAAATTCGGAAACAAGTATTTAAATACAATGAAGTGATCAAGTTGCAATAATTTGAAGCCTAACCCAAATAAGAAGAGCACTCAAGACCGTAAAGAAGAGTCAAAACATGTACAACAGCTGTTCAAGAAAGATGGGAAAAGGGGAAAATAATAAAAAAATGGACAACACCATTGTCCGGGTTAAGCAAAAGCTATGTGAAACCCGTCGGACAGACGGCCAATTTCTCATGCTCCAACTGATGAAGCATAGATAAGAGGATCAACAAACAGCCACAACATTCTGCCCTAGTTGAGGTTCATAAATAGTATCCGATATTTTAGAAGGCGGCCAGTAACGAAGCACCGATCTGCCCACAATGTTTTTGATTGGAAGAGGGCCCCTGAAAATAAATTCATCACATACAGATTGTTAGCATATAGATATATATATATATGCTTCTCAAGAGAGTCGCATATACACCAGTATCAACAGAAAATTTGTCTACCTGTAGACAACTTTTATCAATTTATATAGATTTGAGCATTCCCCTCTAAATGGTCCCCATATTAATGATAAAGCATGTGTTTAAACATATACGAAACAATTTTTCCTCCCATCCTCGAGCAATTATTAATCAAACCACAATCTAAACATATTTTGGTGGTTTAACAATTTACCAGTTATGAGAGTCAAAGCTGTTGTTGCGATTATCCCCCATTACAAACACATAACCTTCAGGGACAAGCTGCACAATGAAAACAAAATGCAAAAGGTTTGAAAATTGTTGTTAGTAAAAAATCTCCTTGAGAAAAATAATTTAGCTGATACTATAATGTTCGGAGGAATCATTACCACTGGACCCATTTCATAAGCAAGTGGCTCTAAAATGAAATCCTCATCTTGGATGATACCATTCACAAGTAATTTTCCATCATGAACCTGTCAAAGAAAAACACATTATATGATCATTGTCAGAAATGAATCAGCAGGGGAAAAGGGAAGAACCGTGATCTTGCTAGAATTAAAATGATATCAACTATCTGAAAAGAAGGCTCACTTCAACACAATCTCCTTCCTTTGCGACGATTCTTTTGATAAACACATCGCCTGAACTGAAACCAATTTCCTGCACAAAAAAACACAATTTTGATTTATGCCATTATGACATGTTACGAAATGGTCAAGATACTTATTCCAAAGTTCAATTTTCAAACTACAAATAATACCTGCAGAATCGGAGGGGCCTTGAAGATCACTATATCTAAAACATCAGGCTTTCTGAAAAAATATGAAACCTGCCATATTGTAGAAAAGATCAGTCCAAGACTTGCAAAAGAAATTCCAACCGTCTTCTAATCTCTGGTAATTCAATCCCAAACAAATTATTCCAACCAGAAATAGTTTCGCACATGAAAACAGCTTGGAGTATCCCATGGTCTTGCTACACATCAACATTTGTTAAAGAATGTAAAACTTAGAATTATCTCATACGAAATAGGATACAAAGTTGCTATATAACTATGGCCACTATAAGTTACAGCATGAAACTATTCTCAGTTATTCCTTGATTCAAAACCATACATTAGATGATCTTACCTTCTCTGCTAAAATGCGATCTCCGACATCCAGAGTCGGATACATAGAAAGTGACGGAATAGATCTTGGCTCCGCCAAAGAAGACCGAAACAACAAGGTAACTGTCAACGCTGTAAAAACAGCCTTCGCATCCTCCGAACATGAATTGGCCAATCGTGAAATCCAGTTGTTCCTAGCAACCGAATTTTCCTTCACCCCTTTTGATATTTCTCTTGACCATTCACTATCTTCCCTAGTATCACAACATGTAACCCCTTTCGATATATCTCTTGACCATTCACTATCCTTCTTAGTATCACAACATGTTCCCCCTTTATCCACATCACTGCTTGCCGAACCCTGAAAAAACTCATTACAGGGAAGCCACTTCGTTCCCTGGAAAAACGGAAAGAACGAAGAGGCCTTAAAACCGAGCATAGACGAAGACGATATCCCGAAGATTCCCAAACCGCTAGATCCCGAAACGTACGCCGATGATTTCATCAACGAAATCAAACCTACGACAAGAGGAGATGTGTAATTCTGAGATACAACATCTCCGGAGAGCGAGCTGTACATAGAAGCCGAGGTCCTCCTAGACCAACAACTCGCGTTGGATCTCCGAAACTCAGTCTGGAAATTCCTAGCGGCGACGGGGGGATCGACTTCCGACTTCTGATTTGAGAAGAGGAACCGAGACCGACCGCAACACTCGTGAAACACACGGCAATTTCCCATCCTCATTCCGGCCGACGAGGCGAAGCTCTGAGCGAGATAGCCGGAATAAGTGACGGTGATTCTGATCGCCATAATTGCAATCTTGATGAACTCGAGTAAGAACTTGAACAGAGTGGTTTTGGGGACTGAAGTTCTCGATGGACGAAACCCTACAATCCAAGAAATGCCATTTCTACGGAGAAAAGCACTGAATCGGGGACGAGATGGTTGAATTGAGCTGTGAATCTGCAACTAAATGGAAGAAGTTGAAACGATTGTAAAGACTGGAAATGAAATCTAGGGTGTCAGAGGATGCGAAGAAGAAGAAGAAATTAGGGCTCCCGAGCGGCTCTCCAAGAGAAGCGCTCAGGACGGACTACTTGGGAGACGAAATTAACTTGCGCCAAGAAAAAACTGAATGAGGATCGCCGAAAGCAAGACGGCTTTGGGTTTTAAGCAATACTCTCATATGTTTGAAGTACGAAAATACCCCGCTCTTCATTTCATATTACGGAAATACCTACGTCCTTGCTTTTCATATTGTTGGATCTCGTTTCCGATAATGTCTGTAATACCCTCATTGGGAAGATCCATAATCATAAAAAGATAGAATAGGAAAGGTAGGACCAGAAGGAATTATAAGTAGATTTAGTAGGGTAAAGTAGTCATTCCAGGGACAAAATGACGTGTCCCGCAAATTTAATATGCCATCGTAAATATGAAGAAGACTATGTCCTTGGTCTTTCTCTTTACTAACTTTTTTTTTTTTTTATATATATTAGATTAGATTAGATTAGTTGACTTTGACTCAACACATCCCGGACGGCTTTCCAGGAATTTTCCTTCTGCCCAACAACGGGGGAAAATGCATAGTCGCACAAAGACTATAATAACCTCTTCTCTCTCTCTCTCTTCACAAAGTAAAATGTCAGGGAGAACTTGGTAAAAACAATAGAGAATAACACGTAGGTTTTGACCTAAAAATTCCGTAATTAAGGTAAATGAAAAAGAGAATTGGTAAGAAAGGGGAAAAAAAAAAAAGGAAATTAGTAAGAAATCAGATGATGTAAGCGCATACGTTTTGAAGTAATGTAAGCAAGTTCTATCCAAATAAAGTATCTGGTTCATAAACCCATTCAAATTTGGATATTTTTTATTATTATTATTAGAGATAGTGGGTGGCTGATATTCACTAGGCTCTCGATTCAAGGGGAAGGTGGCCTGAGGGGCCTTATGGGGAGAGAGGCCACCTTCCCGAGTCAAGTTAACTCGTTGTATGGGCCTGTACAATACCAAAGGGGTGGGACAGGGTGCGGGGGACCCCGCGGTACAATAAAAGTATTTTGAGAATTTGTCTCATATATACCTAAAGAGATAAGTTGTAACCCTAATTTTTCTCTTTGATTTAGTAAAAACCTTCTTCTCTCCTGAAGACGTGAGCAAGCTTGACCGAACCTCGTAAATCTATTTGCATTGTTGATCTTTGTTTATTGTTTATCCTTTTGCTTGATTCAAACACAACAATTATTATAATAAAAAATAATAAGAACCTTTTGAAATTGTTTGTAACCCATTCAAATTTGGACCCTTTTGTAATTAGATTACAAACAAAACATTACTCCATTAACTGACAAACTAGCTTCTCTTTTGAAAAGGATGATGACTTTCATTCAAAACAAATAAAGGGAGACTGAACTGTTTTTTTCCCATTCAAAGATAATTCCAGAAGGCGAAATAGAGAAATAAATTAAACCAAAGTAAACCACTTGATTGCTAATCCACAGTGTTACATTAATATTGCTCTGAACAGCACATTTCTCCGCATAATCAGTAATAAAAGCACATGAAGATACCTATGTGAATGTGACCAGATCCAGTAGTTTTCAGCGATTCGTGTTGGGAGTTCAGAGCCATCAATAGCAGTTCTTGAGAGAACATTAGACCGCGAGCAAACCGGTCTTGGAGCCAAGTGCCATTACATGTTGCCTCTCTTTGAGAGCAGAGAATCATTTGAAGGAATAAGTTTCAGCAGACTCTAGCGGCGGGCTGTGCGGGATTTTGGTCTAGATGATTTCTGCAAGGAAATTGGAGAAAAGATACAAGGTAATGAATCAGAGTATCCCTAACCTTTAATGTCTCTACTTGTATTTCCTACAAAAACATCAACAATATCTTTGCAACCGAGGAACAAAGTGGGAGATAGATTGCCTTCAGCTGCCAAGTTACAAGCAATAGAATCTTACTTCCTACTTCATGCAAGGTTACAAGCAAATACAGATTTTGTGCAAAGTTAAGAGCAAATACTCACGGCTGCATTCCCAAAGCTTGACCCGGATCCTGTTGCAGGACCTGGGAATATGAAAAGAAAATATATATAACTAATGAAAATTTAACCAAGAACGGAAACGCAAAGAAATTGAAAAAATTTTGAAAGCTTTAAAAGTAATAATAATGTTTTGGTAATTAATTCATAATGTTTCTTTGAAGGCATCATAGAGGCCAACAGGGGTCTGTTTCTTTTGATGAATTAAGCTGCTGTAAGCTATAAATAATAAGAATGTACCTGAAGGAGTTGAAAAAAGTGAACTTCCAGCAGGAGTGGTGGAGCCAAAAGATGGGGCAGCAGTACCAAACAAAGAGGGAGTCGAGGTAGACCCAAACAAAGATGGTGACAAGGACGGAAAGATTGATGATTGAGGAGAAGCATCAGATGATGCGAAAAGGGAGGAGACTGGAGCAGAAGCTGAATGTGTAGAAGGGGTAAACAGAAAAGATGATGATGATGTGGCAGCGGATGGAGCAGAAGACGGGGTACTGAAAAGTGAGAACCCGCTCCCAGACGAGGATGAGGGAATCCCAGCAGATTGTTGTGGGACACTTGATGGCATTGCTGAGCTTGCAAACAAACCAGCAACTTGAGTATGTGGTTGTGACATTGCAGGCAAGTGCAATGTTGGGTGAACTCTTTTAGCAGCAGCTTCTTGTTTGGCTGTTTCTCGCCGATCCGCCTCAAGAAATGGATCGTTTCCATCCCCTCGGCGGCGTTGGTCAGCACGATAAGCCATTCTCATGGACTCTAGATGCTGATGAAGGCTCTCCACCTACATAACACAGTTAAACCATCTTTATAAATAGCCAATTTAGCTGAAAGCCAGAATATTGCCAAACTAGCGCATCCTAAATAGACAAGAAGAGCAACTCAAATCACATAAACAGAAAAAATTGGCAAAGATCAGAGGAGCTGTTATCATCCATATACATGTAACCAACTCAGCAAGGCTGGATCCATTGCACAAGTCTCAATTAACCAATCTAATTCAGACTAAGACATCTAGATCAAACAATTAACACCATACAACAGCAAAAAATTTCCGCGACAACTACAAGAGCTTTTCAATATACAATAAGATGCTCTACACATTTCACACTGGAGAAATGATTACACCAATCTTGTATAAGCAGCAGAAGTCATAGGTGGAACTATTGGCAACAGATACAAATGCCCTCAAGTCCTAGTATTTTGTTTACACGTTGCATTTACTGCTTAGCCAGACTATAATATTATGTAGACTAATTTATATGGATCAATAGGAAGAAGTACAATCAAGAACATGTACCCATGGATTCTGCATTATAAGATTGGCCAATAAGTACAAGAAACCTTGAAACATAAGAGAAAAATCATCTCAAAGCACAAACTAAATAAATAATCAAGTAGTGTCTAGTAACGAGCAGGCAATTAGGGTAGAAGAGATTAGATGAGTTTCTTGCCTTGGCAGCCACATGAACAAAAAAGTCATGCACGTTGGACATAACTTTTGGAAGAGACTGCAACAATGATGAGTCTGAACCGAAATATTTCCCATCTTCTAATAGAAGCAACTGTTCTAACTCTTCAATCCACTGGCGACACTCACCAATATACTTATCAAATCTTGCAACCGTCTGCTGTAAAAATGGAGAAGGTCTCCTTGGGAGCCCACTGTAGAAATCAAAAACTGGTATTATAGAGGTGGATGTTAATTGACCACTTGTATTTGGAGCTATTGTTGCTCCCGAAGCCTCTGCTGGGGCAGTGGCATTTGAGGCAGCTCCCATGTTTGGATGAAGGAACCTCGGACGGAGTATCATGAATGAACGGACTGCAACCTCTGTGTTCCGCAGCATACCTTTCACAACAACCATCAACTCTTGAAGCTGAGCTCTCTCTCGTTCCATGGCAGTTCTAATTCCCCCAATTTCCTATCAAATAAAGCATGATTCAGTATCATTCAATGTACACGATGAACTACAAATGATTGCACTATTATTACAAGCACAAGGTTCAAAAGTAAAAGCTCACCTATTCTTTAACAAAAGATTAATGGATCCTATGACTTTTTGAGTATAATCATTTAGTCAGGCTACGTTAAATTTTAAAAGAATATGTTGAGTTATTCTTTAGACCTAACACTGTCACGTGTTCTCAGAGAGCCACTGGCGAAGACTAGTTTACATGGGTATCTAATGATTAAATAAATTTTGGAATGTCCAACTTTCCTAGCAAAACACTAGACAAGTTTTTCCAATGTTTACACGACTTTATTCTGTAAAATACCCATAGAATTAAGATTGACCAAGGTTTTTATTCTCGGGATCTAGGATTGGACTGGTCCAGGCCGATCCCGATTATCCAAGTTTTGGATCGTCCTTCAAAAAAAAAAAGGAAAAAAAAATTGGATCGGTCCTGATCGGCCGATCCTTATCGGAATCATTTGGATCGGTCCGATCCAATGCCAATTGAAAAAAAAAATTTGAATCGGATCGGACGATCGTTATCGGTATCAGTTGGATCGGTCTGATCCAAAGCTACTTGATACAATAGTTTGTATCATGGCTTAGGATCGGACCGGTCTTGGCCGATCCGATCCAATTCGGACCGATCCTTGAAACCATGAGATTGACAATTTTGTGGGATTGTCAATTTTCAGAAGGGACTTGAGACCCGCACCACAATTCTCCACATGTTCAAAACAGTTCAGCAAAGTGCCAAAGTCCATAGCACTCCCCCAAACCCCTCTTTATCCAATGACAAACCTTTTTATATCAAGGAGGTATCCTTGTCCATATCCCATTACCGCTACTATTGGTCAAAAGTAATTGGTTCTAGGTAATTGGTTCTGATAGCCCTCATGTTTAGAGGTAACACTGAAACCATAGTGAATGAGACAAACAGAATTGTGTCAAATTAGAAATATGGAGAAATAAGGTTTTGGAGTGGAGTGGGGGTTTTTGGACCACATTGGGAGATAGGAGGAAATGGATCATCATCTGTTCGGAGAAAAAAAAAGTCCACTTTTCAGTCTTAGTTAACAGGATATTTAAAGGGTTTTCAGTCTACAGGTATTAAGCAGGGTAATCTGCTATCTCATTCTTATTGAACTTGATTGGAAACTGTGTTACATGGACTCCTCGTCTCTTCCCTTCACCCCGAAGTATCCATGTCAACACAACATGGATATGGGTGGATCTGTGTTGGATCCTTCACAGCTGCGTCCATCTTTGTTAACAGATGTTTCCTCTGTGCTAAACATAAGCCTCCTATATCTTCATTATATACTTAATTATCAAGTTCTAAATGAATATAAACCAATATTATGTATGGCTCAAACCACATTCCGATGCTACTTAACCTAAATAAATTCAAAATATATAGCATATGAGCCGAGTCCACGGGCATAACGGTATAGGGATTTAGACGAGTCTAACACTTAAAGACACCGCGCACTTGAGTCAGTGTAATTAAGGTTGGAGATGTACTAGGTAGATTATTGGGGAAGGCGGAAGAAGTATTTTGGATCAAGGGTTTTGACAAATGCATAGAGAATGTGAGAATGTCTCATTACAGTGTACAAATGATACGATCTTATTCTTGGAGGTGTCAGAGAGCCAAGTGTCCCATGTTAAGGCTATCATTAACTGCTTTGAAATACCGTACCCCTATCAAGTTTAAAGGTGAATCGTGAGAAAAGCAATATTAATGAGATCAACGTGCGTGAGGAAGAATTGAATACGTACACGAATGTTCTAGGTCATAACGTAGTATCTTTTCCTATTAGGCATCTAGGTATGCTATTGGGGGGGTGATGCAAGGGAGGGAGAGTTTTTGGATACCTGATCTAGAGAAGTTCAAGAAAAAGCTATTTGCGTAAAAGAGGACTTATTTATCATCAGGAAGCAAAACTACTTTTGTTAAGGCATATTTGGCTGACCTATCCCAGCGTACACATCAAGTTTTAGGATGCTAGGGAAAACGGTCAAAAGGATAGAGCAAATTCAAAAGGACGTCCTACTGGAAGGGGGTAATAGGAAAACAGTCAGTTGGTGCAAGGAGAATAATAAACAACAACAAAGTTTGAAGTCCTCAACATTAAGAATACTATGAACAAAAACTCAGAATAACTCAGGAAATTTCCTGGTTATGGAATACGGTGAATACATGTAAATATTGAATTGCATAGAATGAAAGGGATATCAACAGAAAGGCAAAGGTGCCTGCGTCTAGCCATTAGAAACATATCCTTGCTTTGGCCCCTGTTTGTTACTCACATATTTGAGCTGAAGTTAGATAATGGTCAACAAAGTAAAAAAAAAAATTGGAAGCTTGGTGGGGTAATGAACCCTTAGAATCAAATTCCTTCGCGAGTTTGGTTTAGCAAGTAATAAGAATCCTGTGGTGATTGAGGTTCTTTCTTGGTTGGAGTCAGATCTTTCTTGGGATATTCTTTATAATAGAAATCCCCGTCTCATTGACCTGGAACAACTTGCTTCATTTTTTGAATATCTTAAGGATCATTTGATTGATCAACACACTGATGACCATCTGATTTGAATTTTTGATTCCAGGGGAGTCTTTCCAAATTCGTCTTTCCTTTATTTGCTATTCCAAGTCAGTTTTAGACCCTTTGAGTCCAATTAGGAAGACTGAGCAGTGTTCAGCGCCCTTAGAGTTAAGTGAAGTTTGGTTCTCAAAAGGATCAATTCCTGTGATGTACTTCAAAAAAGAAAGCTCATTGTGCTATCTCCACGCGTATATATGATGTGCATTAGCAGGAGAACCATCAAACACTTGTTCATACATTGTACGGTGGCTACATTTCTGTGGTGTTATTTCGTGCAGATGATTGATTGTAGGTAATGCTTATGGACATATCCGAACTATTAAGCCAATGACACTTTAGGAGAGTTCAGTTAGAGACCAGAAAATGTATTAGGTGCTGAATCAATTAGATTTTCACATCTAATTGATAAGATGTCCGTTCTACAGCCTAAACAGTGATACTTCCTCATTCTCTATGTAGCCTAGTGACTTATTTATTCAACAAAGCAACAAGCATGTGACGACGTGAATCTCCATTGAATTTCGGCAGTTTGATCAAGCTAATAATTATGAATTCCCCCATTTAAGTAAAGTTGTTATGAGACCATCCTCTCCAATAACTTTGCAAGGGAAAAGGGATTCTAACAGGAAGAAGCAGAAAATATAATTAACTACTCAATTCTCACACCAGCATTCCCTATAAAAAGAAAAAGGCAAAAGCAACAACAAAAAATAAGTTATGAGAAAAACCTGAACAATATGATTAGCATCAAGCTCGAAACCCTCATTGGAGGATGAAGAATCATAAAGACGACTACACTGATCTAGCCTTTGGCTTTCATCTCTGTATACCAGAATCCGCTCCCTACGTACAAATACAAGTGTTAATAATTCAAAATCAAAACAAGGACATTTAACTCCAAAATCAAACTTTTTTTAACAAAAAAAAGTTATAATTAACTAGTAATTCGAAGAAAAATACGTTTTCAGTCTAACAAATTGAACGAACATTTACAATGAAGATTTAAAAAACAAAGAAAGCGCTAATTCGCAGCTTAAAACAAAAAATCCAGGGAAAAGGAACTCCGGATCTAGAAAGAATTAGAAATCGAACCCTAAACCAACCCGAGAAAGAAAGTATTAAGAAAGAAGAAAAACCCAGCGTAAGCAACGGAAGAGGTAAAGAGATCATATACTCTATCTGGAGGAGAACTTTCTGAGAATCGGGATGAAGATCTGTCCATTTCGTACTGTAACTAGCCGGAGCTTTCTCGTTGGTAAAAAGATAAAACTGCTGTTGTTGCTGCTGCTGTTGGAATTGCGCTTGTTGTTGTAGCTGCTGCTGTTGCTGTTGTTGTTGAAGAAAGGGGTTATTCTGTTGAAACGGCGATTGCTGTTGGGTTTGGGGTTGGAAGAGCTGCTGGGGTTGTTGTTGCTGAGGCGAAGGTGCGAATAACGAAAATGCCATTTTCTGCTACACTTTCTCTGTAGTGTAGCCACTGCGAAAACCCTCACTTGGATTTTGGCGCAAAATCACTCGGCCGTTCAAAACTTTAAAACCCTAGGCAGGGAATTGTGTTATTAGGTAAATTATATTAGAAAAACAAAATGGAAAATGGTGGTTTATTTGGGCGCTCCGTTTACATTTTCAGAACCCGCCCCGCTATAGTAAGCTGGGTAGTGAGGCCCAGCTTACTATAGGCGTATGTTTGGGCTTCTTTCTTAGATCCAGTGGAATTTGGAGTAATGTTGAGTTTTCTTCTCAAACATAGTAGAATGGGCTTAGGCTTGAATATAGAGATCCAACCCAACAACAAGAAAATAAATCTAAAGCAAAATTAGCCAAAAGGTCGGTTTGCTTCGCTAAAAATGCATTAAAAACTAATGAACTCAAAATAGAAATCTAAGCAAGAATAGGTTGGATCTTCCATGGGGCATCGGAGCAGGGCTTATAGAGGAGGCCAACAAGGCAGGCACAATCGCTCACAACTTCTAACCGAGAGTAACAAGAATAAAGGGCCAAGGTAATGTCTTTGCCTTCCAATAGCGCCAAGTTTTCAATAGTTAGGGAGTCGGTGATGCCGATGTGGAGGGCAGTTACATAAAGAAATCTTTCGCCATTGTCTCTACAGATAGCAACAATTGCAGTCTTCCCAAGGTTGCCTCTAGCCGCACCATCGATATTCAGTTTAATGTAGTTGGATTTGGGGGTACCAATTAACAAAAATGTATTCTGAATTCGGAGCTGCTCCTATCATTGGCGAGTTGGAATTCAGCATTGATCTAGTATCGTCCTGCAATGCACGGAAAATGGCAGAGATGGAATTAGTGGAAGGGGTTGTTCTCAAAGATAGCCTTGTTGCGAGTTAACTAGATTGCCCAAATTAGATTTGTAAGAGAAGAAGCTAATTGATTCATAAGGTGTGGCGGCCTGCAGCAGTCAATGTTGCAAATGACATACAAAAACCACCCCATGAAGGAATTCTCAAGGCAAATTTGTTGGGTCCACTCATGCGATGGTGTGTATGTGCTGAGTTAAGGGAACAACTTTTTTGAGGAAAACAAAAATGTCTTTTTGGGGAGACAAAGATGTAAATGAATTTGGATTGTTTGTTCATCTTCTTCATTCCCTCTTTTTCTATATAAATTGTTGTGCCCTGTGCAATTTGAGACAAGAAGAAAAAGTCAAAGAATACATGAAATCTCTTGAAATTGTATGTAAGTATCTTCTCTGTAATAGGGGTGTATCCATTACTCTTTGAAGTGAGAGAGCGTGTGAGACTCTTCTTTGAGGTAGGGGTGATGTTTGATGTATATTTTTTTC
>JAUPMG010000014.1:6759489-6775318 GCA_031762675.1 Pachysandra terminalis | reverse complement strand
TTGCATAATTTACCAGTTATGGGAGTCGAAGCTGTTGTTGCGATTATCCCCCATTACAAACACATAACCTTCAGGGATGAGCTGTACAATGAAAACAAAATGCAAAAAGTTTTAAAAGGGTGGTTAGAAAAAATCTTTCTTGAGAGAAATAATTTAGCTAATACTATAATGTTCGGAGGAATCATTACCACTGGACCCATTTCATAATCAAGTGGCTCTAAAATGAAATCCTCATCTTGAATGATACCATTCACAAGTAATTTTCCATTATGAACCTGTCAAAGAAAATCATGTTATATGATCATTGTCAGAAATGGAGCAGCAGGGGAAAAAAGGGGGAGGAAAGAAGAACAGTGATCTCGAGAATTAAAATGATATCAACTATCTGAAAGGAAAGCTCACTTCAACATAATCTCCTTCCTTTGCGACAATTCTTTTGATAAACACATCGCCTGAACTAAAACCAATTTCCTGTAAAAGAATAGACAATTTTGATTAACATGTTACAAATTGGTTAAGACACTTATTTCAAAGTTCAATTTTCAATCTACAAATAATACCTGCAGAATCGGAGGAGCCTTGAAGATCACTATATCTAAAACATCAGGCTTTCTGAAAAAATATGAAACCTGCCGTATTGTAGAAAAGATCAGTCCAAGACTTGCAAAAGAAATTCCAACCATCTTCTAATCTCTGGTAATTCAATCATCACAGCATTTTCATACAAATAATTCCAACCAAAAATAGTTTCACACATGAAAACAACTTGGAGTATCCCATGGTCTTGCTAAACTTCAGCATTTGTTAAAGAATGTAAAATTTACAATTCTCTCATATGAAAAAGGATATAGAAAGTTGTTATATAATTAATGGCCACTATAAGTTACAGCATGAAACTATTCTCAGTTATTCCTTAATTCAAAAGCATACATTAGATGAAGCTTCAAGGAACTACTCTTTTGTGGTTCACGTTCGCTGAATCAGAAAAACATCGTGTTTAAATATCTGAAACCCATCAATCATAGAGGCAGTTACCGGATTACAGTTTTAAAACAGTTATAAGAAAGAAATAAGTTCTGAAATTTGCGTCATGCTTTTGATTATTTTGCTTTCTGATATATCTTGGAAGGGTATGATATTTGAGTTATTCATAATGTCTTAACAAGTGAACATGGTTGGATTAAATTAAAAGGCTTGACAAGGAAGCTTGGAATCGAATTATACAACAAGTTTGAAATTGAAATTTGATCAGATTCACATAATCTTCTGGTAAAAAAAATCTCTATTCCATTAAAGAAAAAGATAGGTCTCAATCGGCATTTTCAATTTCCCTGACATGAAGTGTGTTAAACATTCTTCTAATATAGAGAACCATAATTTTTTCATGCACTTCCAAAAAGGGGGGCAATATGAACACAGCCTATTTTTCAACAATGAGCACTTCTGCTTCCAGAATATAATCTATATCAACATGTACGGAAAGAGAAAAACTAAAAATACCACATATCATGCGAGGGATGTTTGGAACTTAATCTTTTCTTCTCCAACTTTCAAGCAACTAATAAAATGTAATTTAGGCTCTGTTTGGTGCTGTTTAAATAAGTACTTGTTACTACTTTTCCAATTGATCAATTGGAACTTCTCAATTAAGGGTCAAATTCAGTTAATTTTCAAGATTGAAAAAACAGGTAATAAAGAATGTCTACTAGATGTAACTTTTACTCTACTACCATTTTCAATAACTTTCCCAGATTTTTTTCCCCAAATGCAACAATCCATGATTAATATATATATATAAGAAAATTAGCCCATAATTCGCATAAGAGTTCTTGAACTGCACATTAAACCAACAAACAAGAAAATCAGGTAAACTGAAACATATGATCTTACCTTCTCTGCTAAAATGCGATCTCCCACATCCAGAGTCGGATACATGGAAAGTGACGGAATAGATCTTGGCTCCGCAAAGAAGACCGAAACAACAAGGTAACTGTCAACGCTGTAATAACAGCCTTCGCATCCTCCGAACATGAATTCGCCAATCGTGAAATCCAGTTGTTCCTAGCAACCGAATTTTCCTTCACCCCTTTTGATATATCTCTTGACCATTCACTATCTTCCCTAATATTACAACATGTAACCCCTTTTGATATATCTCTTGAACATTCACTATCTTCCCTAATATCACAACATGTTCCTCCTTTATCCACATCACTGCTTGCTGAACCCTGAAAAAACTCATTACAGGGAACCCACTTCGTTCCCTGGAAAAACGGAAGGAACGAAGAGGCCTTAAAACCGAGCATAGACGAAGACATCCCGAAGATTCCCAAACCGCTAGATCCCGAAACGTACGACGAAGATTTCATCAACGAGATCAAACCCACGACAAGAGGAGATGTGTAATTCTCCGAGATAACATCTCCGGCGAGGGAGCTGTACATAGAAGCCGAGGTCGTCTTAGACCAAGAACTCGCGTTGGATCTCCGAAACTCAGTCTGGTAATTCCTCGCGGTGACGGAGGGATCGACTTCCGACTTCTGATTGGAGAAGAGGAGCCGAGACCGTCCGCAGCACTCGTGAAACAAACGGCAATTTGCCATCCTAATTCCGGCCGACGAGGCGAAGCTCTGAGCGAGATAGCCGGAATAGGTGACGGTGATTCTGATCGCCATAACTGCTACCTTGATGAAGCTAAGTAAGAACTTGAACAGAGTGGTTTTGGGGACTGAAGCTCTCGATGGACGAAACCCTACAATCCAAGAAATGCCATTTCTGTGGAGAAAAGCACTGAATCGGGGACGAGATGGTTGAATTGAGCTGTGAATCTGTAACTAGATGGAAGAAGTTTAATCGATTGTAAAGAGATAAAATGAAATCTAGGGTTTCAGAGATTGCAAAGAAGAAGAAGAAATTAGAGCTCCCGAGCGACTCTCCGTGAGAGGCGCTCAGGACAATTAGGAAGACGAAATTAACTTTGCAACTAAAAATGTGAAAAGAGGATCGGCGAAATCATGACGGCTTTGGGTTTTAAGCTATACAATCATATGTCCGAAGTACGAAAATGCCCCGCTCTTGATTTCTTATTACGGAAATACCTATTTCCTTGCTCGTCTTATTGTTGGATCTCGTTTATGATAATGTCTATAATGTTTATAAGAAAAAAAAAACAAGGTAGAACCAGAAGGAACTTTAGTAGAGCAAAGTAGTCCTTCCAGGAGCAAAATGACGTGTCTGGCAAATTAAATATGCCGTCGTAAATATGAAGAAGATTATGGCCCTTAGTCTTTCTCTTTTTTATTGCATTAGATTAGAGTAGTTGACTTTGACTCGACACAGCCCGGACGGCTTTCCTGTCTATAGTTTCTCATCTGCCCAACAACACGGGAAGATGCATAATGGCATAAAGACTATAATAACCTCTTCCTCTCTTTTCACAGCCATCCACAGTAAAATGTCAGGGAGAACTTGGTCATAAAATAAAAAAGAGAACTGGTATGAAAACGGTAAAAAAAAATCAGATGACGTAAGGGCATACGTTTAGTGGTCATGTAAGCAAGTTGTATCATTTTCATCAACCCACTCAAATGTCAAAGGGACCCTTTTGAAATTAGATTACAAACAACAATCTAGCTTTTCTTTTCAAAAGAGAGGAAATAGAGGATGATGAGGGAGACTCAACAGTTTTTTCCCATCCAAAGATAATTGAAATAGGAAATGGCAAAGAGAAAATTAAACCAATTGCTCTGAACAGCACATTTCTCCTCATCAAGAGACCCCTACCTATATCTGAATGTGACCAGATCCAGTAGCTTTCAGCGATTCGCTTTGGGAGTTCAGACTCACAAATATCACATCTTGAGAGAACATTAGACCACGACTGCTTTCTGCAATTTGCCATAACATGTTGCCTCTCTTTGGGAGCAGCTAATCATTTGAAGGAATAAGTTCTCAGCTGCCTCTAGCGCCGGGAGGTGCGGGATTTTGGTCTTGATGATTTCTGCAAGGAAATTGGTGAGACGATACATGAACGTAAATAATCAGAGTATCCCTAACCATTAATGTCTACACGTATTTCCTACAAAACCATCAACAATATCTTTGCAACCGAGGAACAAAGTGGGAGATAGATTGTCTTCAGCTGCCAATTTACAAGCAATAGAATCTTACTTCCTACTTCTTGCAAGGTTACAAGCAAATAGAAATCAATTTGTGAAAAGTTAGAGCAAATACTCACAGCTGCATTCCCAAAGCTTGACCCGGATCCTGTTGCAGGACCTGGGAAGAAGATGACAAGAAAATATAACTAATTAATGAATATTTAACCAATAACAGAAACGCAAAGAAAGTGAAAGAAATATGAAAGCTATAAAAGCAATAAGAATGTTTTGGTAATAAATTCATAATTTTTACTATCATTGGGATTATAGAACATATAATAACGTGCATAACCTCGGTGGGGTCGGTTTCTTTGGTGAATTAAGCTCATATAAGTTATAAATAATAAGAATGTACCTGAAGCAAATGGAGTCGAAAAAAGTGAACTTCCAGCTGGAGTGGTGGAGCCAAAAGATGGGGCAGCAGTCCCAAACAAAGAGGGAGTCGAGGTAGACCCAAACAAAGATGGTGATGAGGACGGAAAAAGTGATGATTGAGGAGAAGCACCAGATGATCCGAAAAGGGAGGAGACTGGAGCAGAAGCTGAAGGTGTAAACAGATAAGATGATGTGGCAGCGGATGGAGCAGAAGACGGGGTACTGAAAAGTGAGAACCCGCTCCCAGACGAGGATGAGGGAATCCCAGCAGATTGTTGTGGGACACTTGATGGCATCGCTGAGCTTGCAAACAAACCAGTAACTTGAGTATGTTGTTGCGACATTGCAGGCAAGTGCAATGTTGGGTGCACTCTTTTAGCAGCAGCTTCTTGTTTGGCTGTTTCTCGCCGATCAGCCTCAAGAAATGGATCGTTTCCATCCCCTCGGCGGCGTTGGTCAGCAAGGTAAGCCATTCTCATGGACTCAAGATGCTGATGAAGGCTCTCCACCTACATAACACAGTTAAACCATCTTTATAAATAGACAATTTAGCTGAACGGCAGAATATTGTCAAATCAGTGCATCCTAAATAGACAAGAAGAGCAACTCAAATCACAAAAACCGAAAAAAAAAAATTGGCACAGATCAGAGGAGCCGTTATCATCCATATACATGGAAGATGGAACTAACTCAGCAAGGCTGGATCCATCCCACAAGTCTCAATTCACCAATCTAATTCAGAGTACGACACTTATATCAAATGATTAATACTATGACAACAGTAGAAATTTTCTGCAACAACTGCCAGAGCTTCTCAATATCCAATAAGATGTTCTACACATTTCACATTTTGAGAAGTGATTACACTAATCTTGTATAAGCAGTAGAAGTCATAGGTAAACTATTGGCAACAGATACAAATGCCCTCATGTCCTAGTATTTTGTTTACACACTGCATTTACTGCTTAGCCAGACTATAATATTATGTAGACCAATTTATATGGATCAATAGGAAGATGTACAATCAAGAACATGTACCCATGGATTCTGCATCACAAGATTGGCTAACAAGTATAAGAAACCTTGAAACATAAGAGAAAAATCATCCAAAGCGCAAACTAAATAAATAATCAAGTAGTGTCTGGTAAAGAGCTTGCAATTAGGGTAGAAGAGTTTCTTGCCTTGGCAGCCACATGAACAAAAAAATCATGCACGTTGGACATAACTTTTGGAAGAGACTGCAACAATGATGAGTCTGAACCGAAATATTTCCTATCTTCTAATAGAAGCAACTGTTCTAACTCTTCAATCCACTGGCGACACTCACCAATATACTTATCAAATCTTGCAACCGTCTGCTGTAAAAATGGAGAAGGTCTCCTTGGGAGCCCACTGTAGAAATCAAAAACTGGTATTATAGAGGTGGATGTTGATTGACCACTTGTATTTGGAGCTATTGTTGCTCCTGAAGCCTCTGCTGGGGCAGTAGCATTTAAGCCAGCTCCCACATTTGGATGAAGGAACCTCGGACGAAGCATCATGAATGAACGCACTGCAACCTCTGTGTTCCGCAGCATACCTTTCACAACCACCATCAACTCTTGAAGCTGAGCTTTCTCTCGTTCTATGGCAGTTCTAATTCCCCCAAGTTCCTATCAAATAAAGCATGATTCAGTGTCATTCAATGTACATGATGAACAACAAATGATTGCACTATCATCATAAGCACAAGGTTCAAAAGCAAAAGCTCACCTATTCTTTAACAAAAGATTTATAGATCCTATGACTTTTTGAGTATAATCATTTAGTCTGGCTACGTAAAATTTTAGAAGACTATGTTGAGTTATTCTCTAGACCTAGCACTGTCACGTGTTCTCAGAGAGCCACAGGCGAAGACTAGTTTGCATGGGTATCTAATGTTTAAATAAATTTTGGAATGTCCAACTTTCCTAGCAAAACACTAGACAAGTTTTTCCAATGTTTACACGACTTTATTCTGTAAAATAACCATAGCATTGAGCTTGACAATTTTGTGGGATTGTCAATATTCAGAAGGGACTTGAAACCCGCACCACAATTCTCCATATGTTACAAACAGTTCAGAAAAGTGCCAAAGTCCATAGCACTCCCCCAAACCCCTCTTTACCCACTGACAAACCTTTTTATATCTCAAGGAGGTATCCTTGTCCATATTTCATTACTGCTACTATTAGCCAAAAGTAATTGGTTCTGATAGCCTTCATGCTTAGAGGTAACACTGAAACCATAGTGAATGAGACAAACAGAATTGTGTCAAATTAGAAATATGGAGATATAAGGTTTTGGAGTGGAGTGGGGATTTTTGGACCACATTGGGAGATAGGAGGAAATGGATCATCGTTTGTTTGAAGAAAAAAAAAGCCACTTTTCAGCCTTAGTTAACAGGATATTTAAAGGGTTTTCAGTCATCTACAGGTATTAAGCAGGGTAATCCGCTATCTCATTCTTATTGAACTTGGTTGGAAACTGTGTTACACGGACTCTTCATCTCTTCCCTTCACCCCGAAGTATCCATGTCAACACAACATGGATATGGGTAGGGATCAGTGTTGGATCATTCACAGCTGTGTCCATCTCTGTTAACAGATGTTTCCTCTATGCTAAACATATGCTTTATATACTTAATTATAAAGTTCTAAATGCATACAAACTAATATTATGTATGGTTCAAACCACATTCCGGTGCTAATTAACCTAAATAATTTCAAAATATATAGCATATGAGCCAAGTCCACGGGCACTACGGTATAGGGATTTAGACGAACCTAACACTTAAAGACACCGCGCACTTGAGTCAGTGTAATTAAGGTTGGAGATGTACTTGGTAGATTATTGGGGAAGGCGGAAGAAGTATTTTGGATCAAGGGCTTTGACAATTGCATAGAGAATGTGAGAATGTCTCATTTACAGTTTACAAATGATACGATCTTATTCCTGGAGGCGTCAGAGAGCCAAGTGTCCCATGTTAAGGCTATCATTAACTGCTTTGAAATACCAAATGCCTATCAAATTTAAAGGTGAATCTTGAGAAAAGCAATATTAATGAGATCAACATGTGTGAGGAAAAATTGAATACGTACACGAATGTTCTAGGTCACAACATAGTATCTTGTCCTATTAGGCATCTAGGTATCCTATTGGGGGGTGATGCAAGAGAGGGAGAGTTTTTGGATACCTGATCTAGAGAAGTTCAAGAAAAAGCTATTTGCATAGAAGAGGGCTTATTTATCATCAGGAAGCAAAGCTACTTTTGTTAAGGCATCTTTGGCTGACCTATCCCAGCGTACACATCAAGTTTTAGGATGCTAGGGAAAAAGGTCAAAAGGATAGAGCAAATTCAAAAGGACTTCCTACTGGAAGGGGGTAATAGGAAAACACATCAGTTGGTGCAAGGAGAATAATAAACAACAACAAAGTTTGAAGGCCTCAACATTAGGAATACTATGAACAAAAACTTAGAAGTACTCAGGAAATGGTTATGGAATACGGTGAATACAAGTAAATATTGAATTGCATAGAATGGAAGGGATATCAACAGAAAGGCAAAGGTGCCTGCATCTAGCCATTAGAAAATATCCTTGCTTTGGCCCCTGTTTGTTGTTCACATATTTGAGCTGAAGTTAGATAATGATCAACAAAGTAAAAAAAAAACAAATGGAAGGTTGGTGGGGTAATGAACCCTTTCAAATTCCTTCATGAGTTTGGTTTAGCAAGTAACAAGAATCCTGTGGTGATTGAGGTTCTTTTTCGTTGGAGTCAAATCTTCTTGGGGATATTCTTTATAATAGAAATCCCCGTCCCATTGACCTGGAACAACTTGCTTCATTTTTTGAATATCTTGAGGATTATTTTATTGATCAACACACTGATGATCATCTGATTTGGAATTTTGATTCTAGGGGCATCTTTCCAAATTCTTCTTTCCTTTCTATGATATTCCAAGTCAGTTTTAGACCTTTTGAGTCCAATTAGGAAGATTGAGCAGTGTTCAGCGCCCTTAGAGTTAGGGTTTTCAAGTGGAGTTTGGTTCTCAAAAGGATCAATTCCTGTGATGTACTTCAAAGAAGAAGAAGGCTCATTGTGCTATCTCCACGTGTATATGTGATGTGCATTAGAAATTTAGAAGGAGAACCATCAACCACTTGTTCATATGTTGTAAGGTGGCTATATTTCTGCGGTGTTATTTCGTGCAGATGATTGATTGTAGGTAATGCTTATGGAAATATCCGAGCTATTAAGCCAATGACACTTTAGGAGAGTCCAGTTAGAGGCCAGAAAATGTATTAGGTGCTGAATCATGCCATTTATTTGGGTATTTGGGAAGAAAGAAATTTGAGGATATTTGAGCCTCAAGTCTTAAAGATAGCGTGGAAAGTATAAAGCTATTTGTGGCTCGTCGCCTTGGGTTTTCAGTTAGAGAAGAGTTTATAGATGTGCCTACTAGGATGGTGATAGAGAATGGAGAGAGGTTGCTTTATCTACTAAATTTTACCTAGCTACTCATTGTCTTTGGGCACCTCCACCTATGCGTTCCTTCAAATTGAATTTTGATGGGTGCTCCTCAAGTAACATTTTAACATTAAGAGGAACATTTAGAGATCATAGGGGTGATATCATTCGCACATATTCAGGCCTTATTCGTTAGGGGCACATTTTAACGGCGAAGGCAATGTCCATAGTGTATACAATGTCGGCGACATGTCGCCCATGTCACCAATTTCGAGGTGGGCGACACAAAATCAGCTCGTAACTCGCTTTACCCTGATTTCGGCGGCATGCAGAAAAAATTTCAAATTTGTTTCGATATCTTCCCTATGTCTCTCGACATGGGGGGAATTTTTCATTTTTTTTCATTTTGTTTTTCATTTTTTTTTTAAAAATATAAAAAAAGTTTAAGACATTTGTTTTTGCATTTTTGTTTTGATGTATTTAGACACTACTTAGGGTTGTTTAAAACTTAGGGTGAAAAACCATAAAAAAACCCACATTTCCCCAGATTTCCTCATCATTTCTCTCAAATTTCCCTTTTCCTCCTCATAGATATGGCACTAGATATCTAGTTTTATATATATTTTAATTGATTTACATTCACTTTTAGTTTGGCCCGACAGCGTGTAAGTTAACCTCCCCTCCCTCTCAAGTAATGACTTTTAATATGTAGGCATTTATTTTTGCATTTTTTGATGTATTTGGATATATTTAGGCCTTAATTAGACATGTTTAAAGTTTGGGACAAAAATCTATGGTTTCCCGACATTTCCCCTTTTTTACACCATGTCGCCAATGCCACCTAGTGACATCAACATGGCGAACCTTTTTGTTGAAGATAATTCGGCATCAGTTATTGATTGGGTGAAGGGTGGAGAGTTTGGATCATGGAAATAAGAAAAAATCATTAGGCTTGTCAGATCACTTATATATTCACACAATATTTTCTTCTATGGGATTCCAAGATTGGCGAGATCTAACATATGATTTGGATAAAAACCTGTGTGCGAAGAGAGGGCATTGTGCTTTGCAATGAGGCAATATCATAGCTGTAAAGTGATAGCATTCTTTTATGTCTTTTTTACATTGCTTTTGTGAATTTGCTCCCACTTTTTCTCTTTTTATTTTTGGGCTATAGTTGCCTTTATTTGCACCACCTCGGCATTTCTTTCCAATCAATAAATTCCTATCATTTATTTTATTTTATTTTTTTTTAAAAAAAAAGATAGCAGTGAGCCTGTAGATATTACAATTTACAACTCCAACCAGACCATATATATTGCTCTCCAGAAATGCTATCATATGTCTGCAATCCGAATGACCAGGAGCTATTCATTATCAATCTAGAGGACTTACAGTTTTCCTAATATCATAGGGATAAGTGGCAGAATAACAAAGGAATAAGTTCCAAATAGTAGTTCATTCACGGTGTCTCACCCAATTTGTTGGGGTCAGCAACACATCCTATTGTGCCACCTCATCACATCAAGAGCAGGACATGTCGGCATTTCAGAACAAATTTTAGCATGTATTATTATTACATAGAATTACTAAAAATAATTTGAAATAAGCTCATTCAAATAAGGATGTGAAGGAGTTGACACAAGTTGACTCTAGGGAAATATCTGACCTGTAAAAGCCTTTAGCCATGGCACCACAAAAATTGACTTAAGAATGCTGACCAAATTTGCTCCCCAATCATATAGTGCAAGTGAACTGAAGATCCAAGTCAAAATGTGGCAAAAAGATGAGTCATCATCCCTACTATATATTCAGAATGGAAGAACTCAAAGTCTCAAACAGCTCCTCTTGACGTTATAACCTGTTCTCTAATTAATACCCATTTGACGCATTTTTTGGAATCAGGAATACAGGAGGCCATTCTCAGACGGATGAAAAATAAAACTGGTAAGTTATACTTTTTGCAAGCATTACTATATTCTTTTAGCACAGACTCACGCCACAAAGCAAATGTAAAATTGAAACCTGATTGGGGTGGGATATGCTATAAAGCCAGGCAGGGACGGAACTACATAGGGGCGAGAGGGGGCCAACTGCCCCCCCTCAACTTTCGAAATTTTTTAAATAGAGGCGTTACTTTTGTGAAAATTTCATATTGTCCCCTCAAAATTATGTTTTGCCCCCTAAATATTTTCTATTTCCCCTTCTCAACTTTTGAAATTTATGTTTCTATCCTTCACTATATAAAAGAGGTACGGTCTTCTTGTTTTCTGATTTGTTTGCCCTTTAACAAATAGACAAAGAAGTCTACTGCTCTCTCCAGACTCCAATCTCAATTCTAGGGTTTAGCAAAGCTTACTTACATGGATGGAGCTACATAAGGGCAAAAGGGGGCAACTGTCTCCTCAATTTTTAAAAAATTTTAAAGTTACCAATTGCTTTAATATGATACAAATTGCCACCTGTCAAATTTTGCTTTCGCCCTTCTAGAGTTTTTTTTTTGCCCCTCAATAATTTTTTTTTTCACTTTTATATCCTCACTCACTAGGGGTGTCAATTGGCTAGGTCTAAACTGAAAACAAAACAAACCAAACCGAAAAAGTCGGTTTGATTTATTTTATTTTTTTCATTTTGGTTTGGTTATGGTTTAAAAAACAAAAATGGAATAAATTTGGTTCGATTTACGGTTAAGGCTTCGACTAAACTGAACCGAAAAAACAAAGCAGATCGTATATATTATTTATATATAGATGTGTGTGTATGTATAACATAGAAACCAAGATTAAATTTATCTTCTTTTTTTCAAAAATAGTATTAGTTTTTTCAAACCGAAAACTGAATTTTTCTCAAATCTTGCCCCCTCTACAATAGAATCCCGGCTCCGCCCCTGAAGCCAGGCAAGGTGTGAAATAGATAATAAGTGTTATTCGTTGCACGGGAAAAACAGACTTCCTTCTCAGGAGGCTGACTAGAAGATGGATATTGCGAAACGCTAAAAGGATCGCAAATAGATGTGAAAATTAAATTGGTGCATACTTTTCAAAAAACAAAATAAAGTGATAATTCAAACATTGAAACAAAACAAGGACGGCGCATAGACCTGTGATAAGATGTCTCTAGGTAGCTTAGTGACTTATTTATTCAATAAAGCAACACACATGTGACGATGTGAATCTCCATTGAATTTCAGCAGTTTGATCATGCTAATAATTATGAATTCCCCCATCCAAGTACAGGTGCTATGAAACCAATAACTTTGCAAGGGAAAAGGGATTGTAACAGGAAGAAGCAAAAAACATAATCAAGAACTCAATTCTCACACCAGCAGTGACTATAAACAAAAAGAAAAAGGCAAAAGCAAGAATAAACAATTAGTTATGAGCAAAACCTGAACAATATGATTAGCATCAAGCTCGAAACCCTCATTGGAGGATGAAGAATCATAAAGACGATTACACTGATCTAACCTCTGGCTTTCATCTCTGTATTCCAGAATCCGCTCCCTACGTACAAAAACATTTTTTTACAATTCAAAACCAAAACACCAAGGATATTTAACCCCAAAATCCAAAAAATAAAAAATTAAATAAATTTTTTTGAAAAGTTAGAATTAACTATTAATTCGAAGACAAACACGTTTTCAGTTTAGCAACTTGAACGAAGATTAACAACAATGAGGATTAAAAAAACAAAGAAAGCCCTAATTCGCAGCTTAAAACAAAAAACCCAGGGAAAAGGAACTCCGGATCTAGAAAGAATTTAGAAATCAAACCCTAAACCAACCCGAAAAAATAAAGTATAAGAAAGAAGAACAATCCAGCGTAAGTAACGAAAGAGGTAAAGAGATCATATACTCTATCTGGAGGAGAACTTTCTGAGAGTCGGGATGAAGATCTGCCCATTTCGTGCTGTAACTAACGGCAGCTTTCTCGTTGGTAAAGAGATAAAGCTGCTGTTGCTGCTGCTGCTGCTGCTGCTGCTGTTGGAATTGCGCTTGTTGTTGTAGCTGCTGCTGCTGCTGCTGCTGTATCTGTAGCTGCTGCTGCTGCTGCTGTTGCTGTTGAAGAAAGGGGTTATTCTGTTGAAATGGCGATTGCTGTTGGGTTTGGGGTTGGAAGAGCTGCTGGGGTTGTTGTTGCTGGGGCGAAGGTGCGAATAACGAAAATGCCATTTTCTGCTACACTTTCTCCTCCATGTTTTCTTCTTTCGACCCGAATTTTCTTCTCTTAGCTGTCGGAAGTGTAGCCACTGCGAAAACCCTCACTTGGATTTTGTCGCAAAATCACTCCGCTGTTCAAAACTTAAAAACCCTAGGCAGGGAGTTGTGTTATTAGGTAAATTATATTAGAAAAAAATTGGAAAATGATGGTTTATTTGGGCGCTCCGTTTACACTTTCAGAACCCGCCCCATTATAGTAAGCTGGATAGTGAGGCCCAACTTACTATAGGCCTATGTTTGGGCCTCTCTCTTAGATCCAGTGGAAAATGGTGTAATGTTGAGCCTTCTTCACAAGCGTAGTAGAATGGGCTTAGGCTTGAATCCAGGGGTGAACCAACCCAACAACAAGAACGAAATCTAAAGCAAAGAATGGGTTGAATCTTTTCCATTGAACATTGGAGTAGGGCTTGGAGAGGAGGCCAAGAATGAAGAGCAGACTGAATAACATGCCTGACCTTACATAATTGTTTCCGCATCATAGAATCGGAGCGTTTGGGCCTAACATCATGGATGTTCAGGTCTTTGATTTACTCCGCAAAGTGTTTCTGGTTCCCCAAGCGCAGACCTAACTAATTTGAACTTGTTTTTAAATTCTTTAGATAGATTCAAGACATTGTTGGACCGGGCTTGAATCCACTTTCAATGGTTGCTGATTGGGTCTATACATAGCCCATACGAAGTCCCAATCCAAGTGTGTCAATTGATTCGGTCCAAATCAAAAAAGTTCATTTTTTTTTTCATTTTTGTTTGGTTATGATATAGAAATAATTCGCTTTGATATATAGAAAATAATATTACCTTTGTCAAACTGAACTGAAAAATCAAATTTTCCGATCTTTTTTTTTAATTTGATTCTCTTTTTTTGTTGAAATGTAATTTGGTTTGATTTGACCACTTATCCCAATCAAACTGATCCAATTACACCCCGTACCCCTATTGGGGTCGGATTGCCTGTTAGCATGTGATGTAAGACAGTCCCGATGGGTGAAATGATATTTTCGTCTCTCGGATGCGCGGTCCGAGGTGCATAAAATACCATTTCGCCCTGGGCGGTCCCTGTTAACTATCTGACAGAGGATCCGCTCCCCCAACCCATTTACAACCCCTAATGACACCACCGCACACTCCCGGTCCAGAGGGATTCAATCAGATGTGTCGCGCTCTAGGGGTGCGATAGCCATAGGCTTTATACTGTATATAAGAGTAGGACTGTATCCCGGTCCTCGGGGGACGCAGGACACACGTGTATGTGTCAGTTAAAACCTCCTTTTCCTTTATGATATTTGTCGCCAGTATACCAAACCAGAGGGGTGTTAATGTAATGATCGGACGGCGCATGCTCACTAAGAATAATTATGTGGGTCCCAACCTTAGCATGAGCTTCATCTTCTAAAACATGTATCGCTTCTTTAAAAATCACTATTGGTCTATAGCATGTTTATGACGAAACGACACGCTATGGGCACCCACATGTAAGTTAGAGCCGCATGCCCGTCCGATTTTCTTTGGTCGGAAGATTTGACATCTAATAGTAAAAAGTCCTCGAGATCCTCACCAACACAAAACGAAAGCATCCAACCGTAGGATCAAACTAAGATGACTGCGCCGCCATTAATAACTAGGAAGGACTTGCTTCCTCGTAGTAACCAAAGTCCGTCACTGACTTTTGACACTCTGACACCGACTCTCCAGTCGGACTCAGACATACAGAAGGAAAGAAAGAAAAAGAGAGTGAAAGAGAAAATAAAAATTATTTCGTTCGTTCATAGATGGACGAGAGGCCAGTGTCGGAGCTGGTGTCGATACCGGCAACTCCTCGGATGTCGACGCCGGAGATACTGACGCCAGAGGGGCAGAGATCACCTCGCCCGGGGTCGAAGGACACGAGGTCGTCAACTGCGTGGACGCCGATGTCATTGATTTCTCTGATGTTTTTGAGTCCGATAGGGACGCCGATGAAGAGGGTACTGATAAACATGAAAGGGTACCTGGAGGAGGTGGGTCACCTCACCAAGCTCAACCCGCAGGACGCATGGCTTCCCATCACCGAGTCTCGCAACGGCAATGCTCACTACGCAGCTTTTCATAATCTCAATGCGGGTGTAGGGTTTCAGGCCATGGTCTTGCCCGTCGCCTTTGCTTTCCTCGGCTGGTAATTAACCTTCTTTTTCTTCCTTTAACTTTTCTATTTTGTTTTCCCAGTTTTGTTGGGTTTCACATTTCCACTCATCTTTCTTCTTTTTTTTTCTTCTTCTCTTTTTTCAATTTTTTCCTGGTATTGCTTTCTCGTGGATTACACGATTCGATTGCGTGTGGAATTTAGTAAGAACAAGGTGAAAATACAGACTATAACTGTAGATGGAAATATATTAAAATCAATCCCTTGTTCTAATTTTTGAATTTTCTATCTGAAAATTGAAATTTTCTTTGAAGTCTTTTGCTTTAATTGATGGTTATGTGGGGCTAGTGATGTGAGACCTTTTACTTTTGTTCTTGTGACTTTTGGTTTTGAATAGAAGGGTGAAGTACTTGAGTAGTTGATAGTAGCTTCTCGTAGTTCTTCATTTTCATATATATATATATATAT
>JAUPMG010000014.1:6740140-6759377 GCA_031762675.1 Pachysandra terminalis | reverse complement strand
TATGTCATAGTAGGGTGTGAATATACATATAAGTACATCACCTTCACCAGCCCATGCGATGTGGGATTGTCCAACCCGTAGCCTGCCAGCATCTGTAGCCTGCCAGCCCCTTAGGCCCGCCCACGAGACACCCGCCCACGTAGGTCACCACAGTGACATTTGTCCCATTTGGAATGAATAAACTCCCTACAAATACCAGAGCGCATCCTCCATTGAAGAGAATCGGAGATCTGAAGAACTGAAGTTGGAGAACAAAGGATTTTCTCTGAACTTAAGAAATAGGAAACAACAGTGAGTAAAGACACTGTAAGAGAAAGAGAGTAGCCAGTTGCAACATGTATTTCTTACACATGTTATAGACTTCAAGTCTTTCAAACTCTGAAGTTTTACTGCTCTAAGATTTGCATTCTATCTGACTTCCCAGTTATTGCCATATTCCATTTCTTCTTGTCTCTTCTCTTTGCCTTATCTAAAGGTCAAAGTTGACAAGAAACACTCTTGACAGAATGGCTGTGCAACGGTTTAGGCTGTCTTGAGACAGACTTCACTACATTTTCTTTGGAAGACTAATTGTAACTGATTCATGTGTATTAGTTGTTCATATATCTAAGATAAATTACACTTTGACCCCTGAGGTTTGTTAAACTACAACTACCCCATTTTTATATGAAACCTCAAGAGAGTCGTGAACTGATTTATCCCTACTAAAATATAAAATTACTCCTCTCAAATCCACTACTCCCACCACTACCACTCATCACTCACCACAATCCCATATCAATGCATGATACTCCTGAGGCTTCTTATAAATAGAATTAATTGTAATTTAACAAATTTCATATGTCCAAGTGCAAGTGGTCGAAACCTCATCATATGTCTAAGTGCAAGTGGTCGAGTGCAAGTGGTCGAAACCTCATTATATGTCTAAGTGCAAGTGGTCGAAACCTCAAGAAGTCAAAGTATAATTTTCCCTATATTTGGCCTTTTACAAACCAAGTAAGGGATGTCAATATAATTTCCTTTTTTTTTTTTTGGTTTCCTAAGGTATCTCTAGGCTTCGTCCAAAACTATTACATCGTGGTACGGTCCAACACAGAGATCTCTCCCAGCAAGGTTTGCTGCATCTAAAAGGACTGGATACCGAGACCACGTGCTTAAGCGACCCGAGCCCCTTCCACTCGGGCTCCGTTGGTAATATAATTTCTTTTGCAACCTACCTTACAATTTTTAAAAAAATAAATAGATAATGAGTGATTTGAGCGCACAAATTTATCTGATTATTACTCTGCATCATAATGATCGGACGGCACATGCCCACTAAGAATTACGTGGGTCCCAACCTAATCATAAACTTTATTTAATAAAAGATTTATTGCTTCTTTAAAACTCATTATTGGTCTATAGCATGTTTATGACGAAACGACACGCTGTGGGCACCCACATGTAAGTTAGAGCCGCATGCCCGTCTGATTTTTTTGGTCCGGATGACTTGACACCAAAGAGTAATAATTCCTCGAGATCCTCACCAACGCAAAACGAAGTGCATCCAACCGTCTGATCAAACTGAGGAGACTGTGTCCCCATTAATAACTACGACTTCCTTCCTCAGACTTAGTAACAAAAGTCCGTCACTGACTTCTGACACTGACTCTCCGGTCGGACTCAGACATACAGAAAGAAGGAAAAAGAGTGTGAGAGAGAAACTAAAAATTATTTGGGAATTTCGTTCGTTCAAAGATGGACGAGAGGCCGGAGTCGGAGCTGGTGTCGATACCGGCAACGCCTCGGATGTCGACGCCGGAGATACTGACGCCGTCGGGGCAGAGATCACCTCGCCCAGCGTCGAAGGATACGAGGTCGTCAACGGCGTGGACGCCGACGTCATTGATATCTCCGAGGTTCCTGAGTCCGATAGGGACGCCGATGAAGAGGGTTTTGATAAACATGAAAGGGTACCTGGAGGAAGTAGGTCACCTCACCAAGCTCAACCCGCAGGACGCATGGCTTCCCATTACCGAGTCTCGCAACGGCAATGCTCACTATGCAGCTTTCCATAATCTCAATGCTGGTGTAGGGTTTCAGGCCCTGGTCTTACCCGTCGCCTTTGCTTTCCTCGGCTGGTAATCTTCTTCTTCCTTTATCTTTTCTATTTTGTTTTCCCAGTTTGGTTGGGTTTCACATTTCCACTCTCGTTCTTTCTCTCATCTTCCTTTTTTCTTTTTTTTTTTTTTCAAATTTTTCCTGGTATTGCTTTCTCGCGGATTACACGATTCGATTGCGTGTAGAATTTAGTAAGAACAAGGTGAAAATACAGACTATAGCTGTAGATGGAAATATATTAAAAACATTTACTTTCTGATTTCCCCTGTTCTATTTTGAATTTTCTATCTGAAAATAGAAATTTTCTCTGTTTCTACATTTATTTTGTCGAAAAGTGTTATTTATCTTCTCAAGACGATGGGTTTCTTAATTTCTCTTCCCATTTGGCATTTAGTTGGTCTGGTTTATTCATTTGGTCTCTCTCTCGCTCTCTTTCTCGATTAAAACGCTTTGAGTCTTTTGCTTTAATTGATGGTTTTGTGGGGGCTACTGCTACTTTCTCTTTTGTCCTTGTGACTTTTGGTTTTGAATTGAAGGGGGAAGAACTTGAGGAGTTGATAGTGGCTTCTTCGTAGAACGTCATTTTCATATGTATTGTCTTTTGCTTTACTGATTTAAAACAACAACAAACTCAAATCAAATCATGTTTCCCTCGCTTTTTTTTACTTTGTAATTCTTGTCTGGGAATCTCTGACCTTCTTGTTCTCTTCCATCCTTTCTTTTTCTTTAAGCCTTTTTTTTTTTTTTTGATGAATTAATTTAACTTCAGAGTATATAGGGGTTTCATTCAAACTGTATGAGTATGTAAGAGAGAGGGATAAGAAAATTAAATGGTGACTTAATTTTTTTCAGTTATCACTAGGGGTTCGGTTTGGATCGGGTGGACCTCAACCTAACCCCAAACCAACCTCCTTGAAGGTCAACCCAAAACCAACTTGACCGGATTTGAAACCCAAACACCAAACCGATTTTATTTTGTAAACCCTAAACCCAATCCAATCTGCAACTTTGGGTTGATTTGGGCCGGGTTGATTAGATCAATCACAGCTTGAGTGATATGTTTGGACTTGAACCAGCCTGAAGAATGTGCAAGAATTTATAGTGAGGTTTTTATAAACACCTAAATTCTAAAGGAACGGGATCCTCTCAAGTTACATTCACCAGTTAGTTGATTTGAAACCAATGAGAATATGACATGTGGGATAAAAATATCACATCATTATTAATGATATAGTGATTTTGGCCTCGATATTTGTGCTTGAAAATTTTAAATATATTTTAATTAGGTTTTTATTCCACATGTCATATGCTGATTGGTTTCAAATCAACTATCAGGTGATAGTAACTTGATAGGATCCGGATCCAATTCTAAAATTTACATAACTTCTAATATATATATTATGTAGTATGCATATGATATGTATATTATTAACTGGGTTAATTCAGGTTGGGGCGGTTACCCAAAACCAAACCAAATTAATTTGGGTTGGCTTTTTTCAACCGAAAACCGGCCCAAAGTCGAGTTGGGTCGGTTGGAGTTCGGGCAAGTTGCACCCCTATTTATCACTACTTTAAGGTTTTCATCCAAAGATGGTGTATAGAGGTAATTTTTCATTCAAGAAAGGTGTATGACATTATTTGATTTGAACCCAATACAAATCTCGTTTGGCAATAGTACTTCCCTTGAAATGTTTCAGAAAAGTTTGGAAACTGCTAAAACATTCAAAAAAGAAGGCCATTTCTGCAATTTTGTCGAGTTTTGACATGAATAGAACTTGCTAAAGTTTGTTTAAAAAAAAATTGGTGTTTGTGTCATGTGGAAAGTTGATGTGGTCAATCCAGAATGTTTAGTCAGATCATGGATGATCTGGATCAATTTGATAGTTAGTTCCTTTATACTGTGCCTTGCACTATTTTTTGTGAAAGTTTTAATGCAACAGAAAAAGCAAGGATTTTTTTTTTTTTTGCCAAATGGAAAGAGGGTGACGTGGTGAAACAGGACCCTTTTGGTCTTGCCACCTCAGCTGCCATGTGTAAAAACATTTCATGGCAATATTGCAAATCTTTTAGGATGAATTACACTTACACTCCTTTAGGTTCGGTATAATGGCAACAAGTGCCCCTCAAAACTTGGCCATTGCGACCAATATCCTTATTGGACTAAACTAGAGGGGGGGTCTAACAATCTGTAACAGAAACTGATCGTTTGACCATAGGTGAGGTGGAGGTGGTGGTGTGGTGGTGGTGCGGTAATGGTGGTGGGGGTGGGGTGGTAGGTTTAAATACAAGGGCAAAATAGTCTAAAATAGTAAAAATTGATGATTTCCGTTAAGTTCCATTAGTGTAGGGGAGGTCTATGTCCGAATGCAGATAGTAGAGAAGATGTATTTGTCCTTTTGAGAAGGATAGGGGAGGTATATGGGTATTATACCAAACCTCAAGGGTGGTTTGTGGAATTTACCCTATTTTTTAATTGTTTTTATATTTTTTATCTTATAATTATAGGAGATATAGATGAGGTTTTCGCATTGTCATTGTTACGAAGTTTCTTTCTTCTTCCATATAAGTAAATATTTTGTTCTTAAAATCATTAAACAAGGTATATAAGGGTATTTTTGTCCTTAAAATATGTTGCTATAAGCAAAAAAGCATATATTCTGAAACTTTATTGTTTCGAACTATAGGAGAGGTATTTGTGATGTCCAAGGTTTGAGGAGTACTTGTTGCTATTATGTCAAACCTGAGGAGGCATAAATGTAATTTACCCAATCTTTTATGACGAGTAGTTTGACTACATTCAGTGGAGAATTGGGAATTCAAGTTCTTGGCCTGTTAATGGATAATTATTCTGAGATAGAAAGACAGTAAAGAAGAAGAATGCCTTGCTCTGCATATCTATTAACTGTGTTGTTTGGAATGAAATAGTGCTTTCCTCATTTTATTTTTAATATCTACAGGAGTTGGGGAATAATCTCCTTGACCGTAGCATACTTTTGGCAACTCTACACTTTATGGATTTTAGTACAGCTGCATGAAGCAGTTCCTGGAAAGAGGTACAACAGATATGTGGAGCTTGCACAAGCAGCATTTGGTAAGATTTCAACAACCCCCTTTTAGTTGATCAAGTCCAAAGTATCTGTCCTGTAGACTGTTAGGATAGCCAATGTATGTATCACGGCTCATGCCCGTGCCACAGCTCGGCATGGCCCACCTTGCCCAAGACAGGCTAAAGCACGGGCCAGGCATGGCACGACCCAGCCATGCCACTGACCGCGTGTCATGCCTGGGTTGCCCTGAGGTTCCCCATGGGGTGGAGCGAAGCACCATGGGGAGGGGTCCCTCCCTGGGTCTCAGGTAACTCGTTTGTGACTGGTCAGAACCATGGAGTTGGGGGTGAATGGGACAGAGCCCCCACGGTACGGTAAGGGTATATTGGGGATTTTCCCTATATATCTGGTAGGAGTATAAGTTGTAACCCTAATTCGTTTTTGTAATAATAGAAACTTCCTTCTCGCCCGTGGACGTAGGCTTTGATGAACCACATATCTGTGTGCATTGTTTTGATCTTCGTTTTTCCGTGTTTATTATTATTGCCTGATCTTGATCAACATATAGCTTATTCTGCTGATAATGACTACGAACAAATGCTTTTCTTTCGTATTCAGGGGAGAGGTTGGGAGTATGGCTCGCTCTCTTCCCGACAGTTTACCTTTCTGCAGGAACAGCGACAGCCTTGATTCTCATAGGAGGCGAGACGATGAAGCTCTTCTTCCAAATAGTCTGTGGGCCTCTCTGTTCCTCAAATCCTCTGTCAACTGTGGAGTGGTATCTGGTCTTCACTTCACTATGCATTGTTCTGTCTCAGCTCCCAAACCTCAATTCAATTGCAGGGCTTTCTCTCATAGGGGCAGTGACAGCCATTACTTACTCTACCATGGTTTGGGTTCTTTCTGTTAGCCAAGACAGGCCACCCTCCATTTCTTACCAGCCCCTTTCATCCCCTTCCTCCTCTGCTACTGTCTTTTCTTTTATGAATGCACTTGGGATTGTTGCTTTTGCATTCAGGGGACACAATCTAGCCCTTGAGATTCAGGTATGATTTTTGTTGTTCATCAATTGTAAGTGGTCATATATGTACATACATACATACATACATACAAACACATATATTTACACGTGCGTGCTTGCGCACGCGTATGCAAAAGTCGTTGATTGGTCATTTGGAATTGAAAGCATTTTAATTGGACTTTTTTCAGGCAACAATGCCATCAACTTTTAAGCATCCTGCTCATGTGCCTATGTGGAGGGGTGCCAAGGTTGCATATTTCTTCATTGCCTTGTGTGTGTTCCCTATTGCCATTGGAGGCTTTTGGGCATATGGAAATCTTGTAAGTATTCTATTTTTCTAAATGTTAAATTATTTGATAAAACTATCCTTACTATTCATGGAATTGCCTCTTATTACATGAATGTGAATATTATTTTGAGACTTATCTTCAAGGATGATTGGTCTTTCAAATGATAAGGTAGGGAAAAGTAATGGACGACCAAAAAAAACTTGTTTTTGCTTTTAATAGTAGAATATAAATGCACATTTCTGTTTTGTGAATCATGGTGTAAAGGATAGGCCGATCCCAAGTTGGATCGTCCGATACAACTCGGGATTGGCTTGGTTCGAGACATGATACGTATATCGGTCAAACTCGGTTAATCTTGGTCAAACTCATTCGGATTGTCTGATCCAAATTGGGCTCGTCTGATCACTCAGTTGAGTCAAAACAAATCAACCGAGACAAGTAATTTTGACTCGTTTGATCGGGATCGGCTGGGAGCTATCTTGATCCGATCCCTGAGTTCAAACACTATGCTGTGAATCTTACTTTCAATCTTATATTGCTTCTTCCTCATTGTAGATGCCTGCCGGAGGGATTCTCAACGCCTTGTACGCATTTCACAGCCACGACATTCCGAGAGGACTTCTTGCTACAACCTTCCTTTTGGTTGTGTTCAACTGCCTGAGCAGTTTCCAGATATACTCGATGCCGGTTTTTGACAGCTTCGAGGCTGGTTACACCAGTCGTACCAACCGCCCTTGCTCCATCTGGGTCCGATCCGGTTTCCGAGTCTTCTACGGATTCATCTCCTTCTTCATTGGGGTGGCCCTCCCTTTTCTGTCCAGCCTCGCCGGTCTATTAGGCGGGCTTACTCTTCCAGTAACCTTTGCTTATCCTTGCTTCATGTGGGTTCTCATAAAAAAGCCTAGTAAATTCAGCTTTAATTGGTATTTCAACTGGACCTTGGGATGGTTGGGGATTGCTTTCAGCTTGGCTTTCTCCATTGGAGGGGTTTGGAGTATGGTAAACAGTGGGCTTAAGCTTAAATTTTTTAAGCCCAACTGATGTTGAGATCACATGCCATCATTTATGTAATTCCAAGCTTTCTATTGTTTCTTGTGAACCTTTCATTGATGAGAACAGTTTTCACAGCTAGCTAAAAGCTTCTCATTGCTGAAGTCCTTCCGGTCTTCTATCTAATATGTTTGTTTGGGAGCATATAAGAAAACGATTGCTTTGTAAGTTAAGATGGAGTTTTGTGACTGGGGTTCAACTTGTTTTGAATCTTTTTTGTTCTTTGTGTCTTTTAGTGGGATAGGGATTGAGTCTGTAGCTTCAACTTCTCATAAGTTCCACTGTGCAGCCTCGTCATCCTCGTCATCCAATCAGTGACATTTTAAAAAGGATTTGAAAAACAAAAGTTTTTACATATAGGCACCATTTATTTCAATGTAAAACGAAAGTATTGTCCGAGTGTTTGCTCCAAGGTAAAACTATATTCACATGTATTTTATTTTTAAAAAATTAAATAATTTTTTAAATAATGACATATTTTTTAAAATTTTGAATGTCATTTTTTAAAAAATCAAGATTAAGTGGAGGACACACTAATGGAGTTTTTTCTTTTTATTTTGTTTTATCAAAGTCATTGTCAACATGTGTAACCACCTCAACCACATTCACCTTTAGTAATTGTATACACAAAATTTGCATATTTTATTCAACACAAAATATGATGACAAATTACAAGATAGTAATTTTTTGATGAAGAGAAAGGGATCTGACACTCTTGATAGTATTCGATCACATGAGCGTTCTCTAATTAACGAATGCTTTACTGATGACAAGAGCCAGATGACATGATTCTCCAACTTCAGAACGAATATAGGTCTCCTTCACTCCGTGCTTTGCACGTACTCGGTTGTGAAAATCTTCTCTTTAAGAGAAGCCTTTATGATGGCGCATTCCTTCTTTGTAAAGATAATTGTGAAAGATTAACTCTTTCCAAAAGAATTATTCTCGAGAACTTTAAGGTTTCAACAGTCTTCCTCCTTGGCTTATGGACTTTCAAGGATGTAGATCTTCAAGGTGTCAGAGCTTCAGTATCTCTTCTCCTTGGCTTCTTCCTTCTGGGCAGTAGCACTTTTTCTCTTCGGATTTTGTCTCTGGTTTGATGATTTCAAATCTCAGGTTTCATGTGAGCAGCACTTCTTCTCTTTTGCTTCTATCCTCCTGAATGAGAGAGGGTCACCCTTATTTATAGATTTGAAGGTGGTAGAGTTGTGTAACTCTCAACTACTTATAGATAATTATCACAATTTAGAGGTAATTAAAAAATAAGTAGGTAACTTTTGTGAGACCCATTTGACAGCAACTTACGTAACATTGTTCTCTCTTTTTATTTAAATCAAAAGTTCATATTTATTATTTAGAACTTTATTCTTAAGTGGGATCCACTTCTTGAGGTCTTGCCATGTGGGATATTTTGATCTCAAAATTTTCGTTGTCTACAGTAACATCACCACCACTTTTTTCGATGGTTGAACCACAACTACCACTACCTTTGATGATGGCTTACTGTCATTTACAACATCTCCACCACTATTGGTGGTAACACTATTTCTATTGGTGTTGACAAAATAACCATCACTTCCAACGATAATAGTACCACCAAATTGTTGTCACCACTAGCACCGTCACTTTTGGTGACCACCATTACAACGTATCAACCATAACAACAATATTATCATCAGAGCACCATAAAAAAGATGACAAAATCCAATCCGACCCACCAACCCATTTGAATCTATTGGATACTTTAGCTGATTCGAATTGAGAAAAATAGATAATAGCAAGTTACAAGACATTTTCTTTGACTATTTTCATATACTCCAAACATAAAAAATTAAAAATTAAAAACTATTGATTTTCTACTCTATTTTCTAACTTCCAAGCTAAACAGTTGAAAATTTCTATTTTTACATTCGAGAGTGAACAAATTTAAAACTCCCTCCATAATTGAAATTTCAAGTAATCTGAAAGAGATACAACAACTTGAGCTTCTTCCTTCACATCACTTATTGAAGCAAAAACTTATACGGGGCCACATATTCCCCCCATTCACCAGAAGAATAATATTCCCTTCAAAGAAAAGAAAAGAGAACAACTTTATACAGTACTGGCAGTGAGTGAGGCCTCGCTCAGTCTCGTTCTGTGTCCAACAAGAGAAAATGACAGGTTGACACAAAGCTTGAACAGAAGCAATCCAAATTCCAAGCACAAGAATAATTCAAGGACAATACCTCACAACAGTGAGAGACCATACTTGCAGCTTCGCTTTTACTTTTTCCAAAAGGTAGAAAAAAGATTTGAGATATTATGTGGGAAACAAGCAGGCATGGAGGTTCTCAAATGTTGAAAGCTCTTCCCAATGGTAAAAGTCCCCTTTTCATCACCCACCCAAATTCATCTTTCTGCAAAAAGGCCTAAGAATAATAATCTCTCTCTCCTTTTTGACATCTCAGAGAATGTTTTGGGCTTTGAGAAGGAAAAGTAAATTGAAGAGAGAGAGAGAGAGACCCACCTGCACCACCACCTTGTTGGGTGTCCGGTGGCAGTCGTCGGTGATGTCCACGTCATCGAGCATTTTCTCCTTTTCCTCCCACTTTCCACCTCACTCGTGCGTTCAAAAAGCATTAAAGAAAAAAAGGAATAACATGATGAAGACATTATATCTACTAAATCAGCTTAGAATAATGAAAAAAGCTTCAAATAAAAATAGAAGCCAATTAGTCAATTCGAATTATTTTGACCAATGGAAAGAGGACTCTGGTCAAGCCCACGATCACACCCTCTATAAATATTCATCACTAAGCACTTCCATGGCCACAAAGCAAGACCCTTTCTCTGATTGTGGCCGGTTTGCTGGTTTTATTTTGAAGTTTTGGTGACATGGGTTTATGGTATATTCCATCTCTTGCACACTGGACCGGCGTTTCGGCTGCAGGTTGGTGTGCAAGGGATGGAATACACCATCTCTTCATGCCAATTAATACAATATCAGATGAGATTTTCTGTCTTTGGAAAACTGGGATTTGCAAGTATTTTTTTTAACAGGTAAGTAGCACAATATACATGTTCTAGTTTTATGTTTAATCTGTGTAGGTGCCGTTAAGGTGATGTGGGGTTGGGGGCTCAGTGATTGGTAGGAGGGAGGGGTAAAGCACACTCAGAGATCTTGGAAAGAAGAGAGAAACGTCTGCCCTCAAAAGTGAAGCTATATATATAGTAACAGAAAATAGAAAAATAACATTTCGTTACGTTTTCATTAACAGTTATAACGGCGTGATGCCAGATCCTCCGAGAGCATTTCGTCTGGTCCCAAAATGGTGGAAGATCAGCTGGATGCATGGTGTGCATACGCGCACGCTCCAGCTAATCTTCCACCATTTTGGAATGCTCTCAGATCTTCCAAAGAGGGGTTGGCATGAAGAAGCACTTTGCTCGTTTGCTTTATCAGGTGCGTAATCAAATCACCAACCATGAAGAAGAAATTAAGAAGGGATCCTTTCTATGGATTCTTAATTTCTTCCATAGGATGCACAAGAAACTTGTAATCTTTGTGTGTGTGTGTAATATCCTTATATCCTGCCTCTTAAGATCAGCTGTGTTGTAGTATGATCTAAGTTGCTCCATGATTCAAGCAATACATTAGTTAGAGGATGGCAACGGGGCGGGTTTTGATGAATCCTAACCCGCCCCTCTAATATCAAACCCGCTCGTAACCCTATCGGGGTGGGGCGGATTTGACCTGGTTATAAGGTTCTTTTAAATTAAATATTTTTTTAAGTTAAAATATTTAATATTTTAAATATATAAATTTATACATAAAATATATATTTAAAACATAGGTGAATAATAACTGGAGGGGTGTGTTGAACCAAACCCTTACCCGATTGACAGATTATCAAAACCCTTATCATTAGGGGCGGGTTACCCATTGCCATGCCTAGTCATCAGTACACACGTTTGTACTGGAGTCAAACCACAATGGAAGATGAAGACGGTCACTGGCACAGCCTTTCCGGTACTATAAGATCTGGGCCGTGGACCACTACTGCCATTTTGGTTATAGGAGTGGGAACGAACTGGGCCGGGTGGATAGACTACCGAGTGCAACAGGCTAGGGCCTAAGAGACATTAAGACATAGGCTATGAGCCTCGATGATGACACCGTATAACAAGCTAAGACCGGGACAAGTTTGGGTCGGACCCTCACATACACCATAACTCCTATGGGCTATGATAAGCCAATGAGGATTGACTGCTCAATAAGGAGTTCTGAATAGGTCATTTTGACGTGGCAGTCTTACGTGGTGCCCCCTCGATCTCCCTCTCAAAAAACCCATATGTTTCATCGGAAAAGAACCGAAATTTATGCCTGGATAGGGTATTTGTTATGTATCCATCATGGGATATATCAATGTCATGAATGCATGACAGGTAAGGTCCACATCCACAAAACAAACATGTTCTGCTTTATATGGTTTATAATTATTTTTCTGTCATTTCAGGGAAAATAATTATATATCTAGACAATGTATTTGTTATATATCCCAAGACCATTCAATTCAGGACATGTCTGTTTTGAATCATACATGTCTTGTGATGAATGGTATCAAGGTACATAACAAATATTTTAAAGTCGGTAGAAGTACGATTCAAATAAATGATTTATTTCGAATTGGATCATACCTTGTGGATAATCCGGATAAAAAACTAAATCCAATTTTCTTTTTGGATCGGATTCGAATAGAACTCGGATCATGGTCCAATCCATTTAGAGACCGTCTGAGGACTCGGATCCGATCCTATGGGCTACGTTCAAGCTTCGGGCCCTTTCACATAACGGGGGGCTAATGTCCAATACATTGTATTTTACGAGCCTTTTCTCTTGTGAAAGGAGAAATTGTCCAAATGGCTAATGAGATTTTCTGATTAGCCATTCATTTGAGAGTTACATACACATGGCAAATATGCTAATATTGATTGGACAAAAATTATTAATTAATTAACATATTTATGTGTTAAGTCATGTATAATCAATCTTAATTATTGTTGAACCAGGGCGTGTTTAGCGTTGCTTCTTTGAGTCCTTAGAAGCGATTTCCGAGTCTAAAAAGCGCTTCAAATAAATAAATAAACGTTTGGTTAACTCAAGTGAAAAACGATTCCACAAGAATCGCTTCATCCAAACTTTGATTTTTTGAAGCTACTATTTCATGCTTTTCAAATCACGTTTGCGAGAATCAATTTGAGGTTTTAATGAAATTTGTTTATAGTCTTATATGTCCCTTTAAAACTTTTAAAATACCTATTTTATCCATATTATCTTCACGAATGAAATATTAAAACTTTTAAAATCCACATATATCTCCACGAACAAAAGTCTTAGGTGTCGTTTGGCTCTCATTCTGGAATCAGAAACTCATTGCAAGAACTCATTCAAGAACTCATTTTGAAGGTTTCTTGATTGTGTTTGGTTAGCATGTTACAAAATGAGTTCATACATAAATAGATGTTTGGTTAACATTTACTAGAATGACTTGTGCACATCTATATCCTTTCAAAGGTGGTGGTGGTGCGGGTGGTGATAGTGGGGTGGTTGTGGTCGGGTGGTGGTGATGATGGTGGTGGTGGTGGTGGTGGGGTGGTTGTGGTGAGTGGTATTGGTGGTGATGGTGGGGTGGTGTGAAGGGGTTTTCTTGGTATTTACAAGTTTGCCATCAAAATGTAAAACTCATTCTTAAAATATAGAAACAAGTTTGGACCTGATTTTGAGGTTATGTGTATTTTTCAAAACTCATTCTGAAAAACTCATTCTAAAGCTTGCTAAAACGTTCATTGTTTTTGTCAAATCTTATTCCAAGCCTCAGAATGAGTTTCAAAAATGGGAGTCAACGACACCTAACTGAATATAGATTTCTTACTCTACACAAGCTTCTCACAAAGCTTCGTATAAAGCACTTTATAAGAATCAATTTTAAAGGAATCGAGAAGAAACATCAATGACGCCCTTAATTACGCATGGCAAATTATTAATTAATTAACATATTCATGTGAGTAGGATTTCATTTTGGATTTTTCAAACTGTTTTGTAATTGTGGGACCCAATTCTCTTACAATTCGGCATGTCTCATTAATGTCCAAACAAATTTGAACTTGTGGGCTTTGGTTTATTATTGTGTTTGTAAAGAAAATATGATGAAGTATGCAGGCCACGGATCATATATTTTAAAGTATGTACTTGTATTGTAACAAAAGTTTGCTTTTCAATACAAAATAATATCTACACAAACACAAGCTATCTTAAAAATGAGTCAAGATCCCTGTTTGGTGTACAGAACAACAAGTGTCTACATGTAGATCTATTAAAAGTGATGATCTGCTAAGATATAAGCTGGTTAATGTGATTGGCCCCATAGGGTTTATCCTTTTTTTAGGGTTTTAAAATGACGGGTGACTGTTCTTAATGAACTCACCTATAAATACTTATCGTTGTTTTCTGAGCCTAACAGAAGCCTAACAGGGATCTTTCTAATAGAAGATCCTGACTCATTTTTAAGATAGCTTGTGTATGTGTAGATATTATTTTATACTGTCAACGTATGAAAAGCATACTTTTGTTACAATACACTGGTCCAACTAAGGCTATCAATGGGTTGGATCTGGATCTGATACTAACTTGAATTTTGTTTAAATTTATCCTATTAAATAAAATCTTTATCCAATTACATGTCTGTCGAATCAGATTCGAATCTGAATAATTGGGTCCGTTTATAATCGGATTCGCATATTGGAACATTCAACCCGATTAAGATCCGAATCTGATTATATTAACATATATATGTAGCATTTTTTTTTTCTTCTTTTTTTGTCTTCTTTCTTTAGTTGCTTGGGAATATCTTTTTAATCTAAGTTAAATTACATTATCCACTGATATTTGACAATCTATTTGTATTGCGTTTTACATAATTTATTAATTATTTCATACTTAACCATTTTTACTATCAAATTCAAATATATAATCGGATTTGGATTTTAGTCGAATTCGAATACGAATCCTAAAAATATAATCGGACTCGGATTCAGTTACTCATATAAAAGATCCGTCGAATTTTTAATCAGATTCGGATGTCTTTGAGTTTAGTCGGATTCGGATCATGGTAGATCTGGCCCGAATCCAACCCGTTTACAGTCCTAGGTCCAGTTTCTAATAAGTTAGCAACCTAATTCTATCATATGAGGGAGGAAAGGAAGAGGAAAAAGATGAAAGAAAATACCCTATCTCTTATTTTATATATATATATATATTGTAAGGTATACTAAAATATTAAAGCGTATAATATAATAACCCGGCAGTTCAAACGGGTTAACCTAAATCCGACCCGTTTATTTGCAGATTGAAAACGATCAACCCAAACCTGAGCCATGAAAATCCAAACCCACTAAAATTTAAATGCGTTGACGGGTCGGATTTGCAATTGCCCGTCCTACTTTGTTTATTGAAATTATGAGAAAGATCACCTTTCCAATATGGTTGCGTTTTAATCAAATGTGGGACCCACCTTTCTAATATGGTTGCTGTTTAAATCAAATGTGGGATCCACATTTCAATAATATGCTATTTAATCAAATGTGGGACCCACTCTCAGTAGTCAGTAGTCAGTACAACAAAAGCCAGTGAAATACAGTTAAACATTGACTAGGAAACCAGTTGAAGAGATTTTCTTGACTTCCTTAAAATTGCTTGTGAAAATTATGCCTTTATAATAAAGAGATATAAAAAAACAAATTAGGCTGTCACTATTTTCAGGTGCTGCTTTGCTAGCAACAGTCCTACAGTTCTCTTAAATTGATATTTTACAAAATCAAAATAATGATAATATCCAATACTTTTTTAAAAATAAATTAATAAAATAACTGCTCCTAATGATGTGTATTTGTGTTTTCAATTAAGTGATTAAAATAAGAGCAGGTATTTTTATCATTTGCTTAAAATATCAATTGTCCTGTCAACGGACCGGATCATGATCCGGATCCGATCCGATAATGCCGAATTTGGTAGAGGATTGTAGTGATCCGAATAAAAATGATCCAATCCACGTAACAGATCATGATCTGGAGCCGATCCGATAATGCCTGATTCGGTAGAGGATTTTAGTGATCTGATCAGAATAAAAATGATCCGATCCGATTTGAAATATAATCGGATGTTTAGTGATCGATCCGATCCGATAAAGATCCGATCCAGTCCGATTATAATATATATATATAATTTACAGGCGATCGGATCGGATTCGGATATTTCGATTTCACTATCGGATCGAATTCGGATCACCTATATCATGATCCGTTGGATTTCGGATTGGATTCGAAATTTCGGATTTCGCTATTGGATCAAACTCGGATCAGTTTGCGATCTAGTCCGAATTAGACCCGTTGACAAGCCTATCTAGAAATAGAGTCGTTAACGGATGGGATTCGAATCGGATAAGGGTATATACAAATTTGATTTGATTAAAATTCGGATCGAATCAGATTATATTTTATCGGATAGTCGGATCATAAATCCTTTACTAAATCCAATTAGTCTTGGAACAAATTTGGTTCTTCGAATAATTATCAATTTTTTTGGTAACACTACTTTATAGTTATAAGAAATTAGATAAAAATAATAATTTGATATATTTTTAATTTTTTTAAAGTATCTTAAATTAATGACTTATTTCTAATTATATGTTTAATACTTGTAGTCATCTAATACTATATATATATATATATAAATTTTATATATTTATACATGTACACAAATAGAATCGTATTGTACTCTTGTCAAATCGAATAAACCTATATCTAAATTTAATCTGATTAAAATCGGATCATGTCTTATTAGATAAAAAATCCCTTACTAAATTCACTCTTTTTTTTTTTTTTTGTGTCGGATTCCGATCAAACTCAACTCAGATCATCATGATCCGATCCATTGACAGACCTACATGAAATAGCAACGTCCAAAAACATATAGTCCTATAATCTACTTTTACATGACCATTTGAAATCTCTCTCTCCCTCCACCGGGACCAAAAAAGAAGACGGTAGTCAAAGATCGAATATGATCAAATATCATACAAGCATTATCGACGCTCTGTTGCATGATTTGTGACCGTTGATCGTCAATTCTTGCAATCTCCTAAGACGCTACTGTACGATTCACTATGCAAATGCATGTACCTGATCTAGCTATAGTCTCCCTTGATCAAACTCAAAATCGATTTTGGAATTAATACATTCATTATCTTCCTCGTAGGAAAAATACTTCATCTCCTTTTCCTAATTTGTTTACATAACAGTGAAAGGAAACCCAAAAACAGAAATTCTGATCCTATGATTCTAACTAAAACCTTAAAAGAACTAAAGAAACTTCCAAATACATACACTCATTGGATTCATTTTTCTCTCTCTATATCCACCTGCTTACACTTTTAACACAGACCCAAAAAGAACAATAAGAAAAGACGCCGGAAAACAAGATATAGCCATGCCACTGCCAATGCCGGAAACCCAGAAGAAGGATAATAAGAAAAGCATCATCACTTGATACTTTTTCCCGGCGTGGAAATGGCAAGCTCCGGCCAAGCAAAACAATCCCCTTCAACCAACCCAGATTCACCATTTCCAAGCTGCCACGAGTTGCCAACAGTAACACCACCGGAACTAGTAATCCCACCACCGCCACCACTTTCTCCGCTATCGGTAAAAGGCCAAACCCCTTTATTCCCCATCCCAAAAGACATGTCTTCAAACCCTGATCCGAGCCCTAACCCGAACCCACCAAGTGCCAAGAACCCAGGTGGCCCCTGCGTGTTAAGCAACGATGTAAAGCTCCCCGATACGGGTACTGAGAAATCCGGGTAGGAAGCAGGGAACATGGAGATCATGGGGTTGGTGGAGGAAACTAATGGATCCTCATGGGTTGCGGAGGTGGTGGAGCTGGAACGAGAACGCTTGGTGTTCTTCCGGGTTCCGCCACCGACGGGGATGTTTCGGAGGGTACCACCTTGGGTCCAGTAACGACGGCAGGCCTTGCAGAAATGGCGGGGTTGAGAGAGGTTGTAGTTGTTGTAGTAGCAGAACTTGGTGTTGGTGGAATCGCAGCGTGGGCATGGGAGGTGTTCGTGTTCCGGTGGTGGCTGAGCACCCATGTGTGGCGGTTTCGCCAGTCGCCGGTCACTGGAATCTGACGGCATTTTATTGTCTGTCTCTGCTTCTTGTTCCTTTTTAACTTCTGTGGTGGAGTAGTACATTTGAGGAGGAGACAAAAAGAGAGAGAGAGAGAGAGAGAGAGAGAGGAAAAAGAGAGAAAAGAGAGTTCTTGGAGAATGAGAATGAAGGTGTAGGCAGAGATTTTGGGAGGAGAGAGGGGTTTTATGGAGAGAGAGATGGAGAGAGAGTAAAGAGAGAGAGAGAGAGGGGACAATCTATTCTCTCTCTATATGGAACATCTTCTGAGGATTAATATCCGAACTGCTAACGGGCATCGGGAGGCTCGAAACCATGTACAGCTTTTACATCCATTACTTCCGCATACAACTTCGATCGGCTGCTTATGACGCACACGGCTTACTGGCTCAGCTCAAAATGTTCCAATTTTATCTTTCCTTCTGTTTTTCTTTTTTAATTTACTGGACTGCAAAATTAATTTAAAAAATAAAAACAATTTCTTATTATAATAGATCTACTAAGCTTTTGGCAACAAAACAAAATTTTGGGGGATTTTATTTCACTCAATCAGTTCAAAACCAACAAAAATTGTTTCAGTTGTTGAAATGGTACAATTATTATCAGTATTAATTAACTAAGCTCCACAAAATGTTGGAGCAATTATTATCAATATTAATAATATACTCACTAAAAACATATTTTATTAGATTAATTAAGGTGAAAAATTATATTTTTTTAAATTCTTAGTAAACAATGTTCTAAAATTAATTAAATATTTCAACATCATATAATTGAAGGTAAGTCACGAAAATGTCGGGTGGATGCGAAAGCAAGAACACCAAACTTAGACTTACGCTTTAGAGCGTTTGTGTATATATATATATATATATACCAACTATACTTCGTGTACAAAAACATTTCAATTTCAATTCTTATGCTCAATCCCATATACAAGAGAAATAACATATTATAAAAAAAAATATTTCAATTTAACCTTCGTTTCAAAATAAAATCTATCTGATTTTGTATTTTTTATAAAATCCTCCAAAAAAAAATAAAAATACAAAAATCCATCTATTCTATACTTTTTCTCTAATTCATGAATTGTAATACCAAATCTACCAATTGGAATAGTGAGATCTACGGATTAGGGACGTTCCTGCGCTACCTCACACTAATTGTATGACATAGATTTGAAATTAGGGAACCCAAAAAAGAAAAGGTGATATGTGGTCTCACTTCTAGAAATAAGTATATAAAAAATAATATTATTTTTCAATCTTGTAGTTGAGGCCGCAAAGTATCACTTGAGTAGGGGTTGTCAATGAGCCGAGCTAGTTCAGATCGGTTCGTTTGAGTTGAGGTTGAGCTCTAAAGTTAAGCTCGCGAGCTAAACCTGAGCTTGAAAAAGAGCTCATTATTTTAACGAGTTTGAGCCGAATTTGGGTAGGCTCGGCTCGATTTGTATATGTGATTATACGTTTGTATTCTTATATCTTATATTATGTATTAATATTAAA
>JAUPMG010000014.1:6712782-6736628 GCA_031762675.1 Pachysandra terminalis | reverse complement strand
TGATTATACGTTTGTATTCTTATATCTTATATTATGTATTAATATTAAACATACATGTTAAACATATTATATTACATATAATAATAGTTATCAATTATAATGTTAATACATTTGTATTAATCTAAGTATTTTTACGATATTGATTTTTTATAAGCCGAATTTTTTGCGAGTCAAATTTTTACGAGCCTGAACCGAGGAGCAAAGCTCGGCTCGGCTCGAAACCTAAAAACTTTTAATGAGTCTGAGCCGAGCTTGAACTTTGCTAGAAATTTACGAGCTTGAGCTGAGCTAGGCTCAGGTCGGTTCGTTTACAGCCCTATTCTTGAAAAAGGTCCAAAAATATCAAATTAGAATACATTAAATCAAATTTTTTTAATCTCAAATCCTCATACGTAAGAACTTTCCATATCAACCTAATCTTATATAGCAAGGCTGTACTGTGGATTTGCAGGAGGGAGTAGGAAAAAAAGCTCAAATAATAATAATAAAATCAAAAGTTTTGAAAAGTCAAAAAAAAAAAAAAGCTTTAAATTGAATTTTGAGGATTAAGAAACATTGCTCTAGTCTGAGTCATTTAATGAACCGGCGCGAATCGGCTAACCGTTGAACCAAGCGTAGAGAGAGAGGGACGGAAACAGGGTAGTACCGACGGCATCATTGGTGTCGGGCAGCGTGGGGAGCAATAATTGGATTGCCTACCTGAGTGCCGACGCGTCCCCACTCCCGCATCAGATTCCTTCTCTTTCATCTTCCTCTTCGTACGCTGTTTTTGCCGGATTTCTCGGTCGCCGTGATCTCTGGACTTCTGACCTATATCCAGTACTGCTACCCTCCTTCGCACCTATACCCTTCTCTTTATCTCTAAATTCCAACCAACGCTGGAGAAAGATCCCTACAATGTTCATTTAGATCGTCTACGGTATGGGGTTTATTGGTCCTAGTTCTCAAGCATAAATAATTTGACAGGTGGCAAAATACCCTTATAAGGCCAGCAACGCTACTATGAGTTTGTCGGTGAACTAACCACGCTGCCACACGGAATCGTTTAATAAAAAATTAAATAACTTTTAGATAAAATGGATAAACCTGTGGTCCAAAATATCTCTAACCTAACCTATTGTTACAAACGATTCTCCATTTCCATATTTGTCGATTCGTCTAAAGATGAAAATCCACGTAGAATCATCAATAAATTAAACAAATCATCTTTAGTAAAAATAAAAGATAAAAAAATAAAATTGATCTTTTAGCATAAGAGACTAACGGTTATATCAAAATTCAATTCTTTATAACGTTATATCAGCCAAAGACTAACGGTTTTTAATTGACCGACTTTAATTGTAGTTTTAAAAATCTCAAAGAGTAACTAAAATTATCAGCAACCTCAAGGGTGAAAGTATAATTATTGTTCCTATTTTTTATTTAGTAAAATGATAGAAGACTAAGGTTAGGAAAGAGATACCGTACCTCTCCTTCTCTCTCTAAAGATGTGGGTGAAAGAGAGCGGCTCCTGTGGTCCTGTGATTCCTGTCCTGTCATCAGTCTTAATCCCGACCTGATCTGACTTGACTGCCTCTACCGACGCAGGGCAAGTAGGGGGTAGTCTAAGCTTTGAATATTACGGAGTTGCGACGCGTGTCGGTTGCGTAGTTGTATGATTAGAAAGGGAATCGCCTGGCACGCGCGGCTCCAACCACAGCCAGCCTCTCCTTTGCTGTTTGTCTGCCCGCCCCCACACCGAACCACCCAACCTAACCGACCTTACAAATCCCCGCTTCGACTTGCAGTTCCAGCCAGACAATAAACAGATTTGGGTTGGGTCATATCTGGACTGTGCTAAACAAATCATCTTTACGAATAGACTTGGTGAGCTTTAAAATCGGGCGGATGGGTTATATCAGTCGCAATAATCACAGCAAAAACTAAATAAAAAATAAAATGTAGAGTAAAAAATATGCATATATAATTCGAAACTAGAAGACTGCATAGATAATTATTTAACAACTGCATTGCACATAACGACATCCAATCTTTGCAGTATACATTACACATTGTAGGATCCAATGCTTTTGCAATCGTATTTGTTGATTGTACAAATTCAAGACAACCGGAATTTCTCCACACAAAGTATGTCATGAGCCAGCCCATGTAGAAAACAGGCTTATCCATCTTTGAATTCAAGTTTGCAACAACCTTATGGTTTTGACAACACAGAGCAAAGTTATCAATTAAGGCCATGACTCAATTCTACTGACATGGAAAATACTTACAAATAAAACTACAATCACTGAGATGCGAAAGATGACCTAGAATTACCGGAGTTTTATGCTGCAGGCATCGAGGTAGAAACAACTACAAATGACAAGTATTGGAGCCCATCCAGGATTTTGTCCACGGCAGTGGTCCTGTCAGCACGAAGATGATCGGAGATGGCACTGGCTTTTTCCTGAATTGATGTCTTTGACTGCCCCTCGTGGGCATCGCCACTAGCACTTTTTATGGCTACTAAATAGGCTTCGGCAACATCAGAGATACCTGATTGATGCAGAAAGTTAAATAAATAATCTTGACGATGGTTCAAATAAATTATCTTACGAAGCTGCCACTTGGGATAGTAGTAGGGTCTTATCGGTTATACCTGAGACTAGGGATCGGCTCCTGCCTTCATTGGGTATAAATTGTATATATATATATATATATATATATATTAGAAAAATAAAAATTACCAGAAAAAGTCAAAGAGTAAACTACTAAAATCAACTTACAAGTTGAGGATATTTATATCTATTTGTACATCATTCCATGACAGATTCAGAATGAAGCTCCTATAGCACTAGTTCTTCATTCAAAATAGTAAAAGTATCAACGAAGATGTTAGAGAAGAATTTATATATGGCGAGAGCTAGCACTCAATACACACACACACACATTGGACACAACAACTTTCCTGTTAAAAGGGGGGCCACAAAGCATATAGCTTATAACCAGCTTGACTAAGCTCATTTATGACTGGAAACTTCTAATTTGCTCCTTAGTGTTTCAGATCAAATGTCAACCTTTTCTCCAAAGCAGAAGCTTCAACAAAATTTGCCTAGATCAATCAGAAGACATACCAGTTGTAACAAGCAATTCTTCAAAGCAATTAAAATGCAAGTATGCATCATTCAATTGCGGATTTGGAGGCTAATGAACTCCTATATAACTAGTTCTTCATTCAAATTAGTTAAAGAATTACAAGATATCAGAATAGATTTTATTCATGTGAAATGCTCACCATACTCGATGAAATATACTAAAAATCAACAAACAACAAATTAATGTGTTCAAGTGCTGCGCTTTAGTAATTTAAACAGGGGAAAACAAGCTTGATTCCAGGACTTTCCGTGTCAATTACTATAAATGTCGTCACTAACACATGTATGCACTATGCACTGACTGCTTATGTCGTTTTTCTTTGTTCTGCTTATCATTCTAAGGTCAGAAGTTGAGGTTTAAAAAAAAGACAAAATATTGTAGGAGGGAGAGAGAGAGAGAGAGAGAGAGAGAATAAATGTCGTCTCTAACACATTTATGCACTATGCACTGAATGCTTATGTTGTTTTACCTTGTTCTGCTTATCATTCTAAGGTTAGAAGTTGAGGTTTAAAAGAAAAGACAGGGAGGGAGGGTGGAGGAACTTTTGTTGAAGTTTTTGGGAAAAAAGGAAAGACTTCTGAAAATTAAATGGTTAAAAATCATATGCCCATGCTGATGTTCGATATCCAAGACTATCCTTGGTTGGCCCCTCACTGATGGGTCCTGATCTGCTGTATATCCAACACATGCAGCTATTGCACTTTATAAATAGAAGTTTTTTGGCTGAGTACATGAGATGCCCCTTTTCTTGCCACCACTTACATTTAATATTCTCTATACATGGGGAATCAATTTGTATAAATATCAGAATCAAGCTATTGTAACCCAAGTCAACATATTATAATGATAACATTATAATATGTATGCACATTTTTTGTTAAGGTAGTAACACTTAATATATATAATACAACATATCCTCCCTCCCTCCATCAAGCTATTGCAACCTAAGTCAACATATTATAATAATTATAATACGTATGCACATTCCGTCCCTCCCTCCCTACAATATAATATGTATGCACATTTCCTCCACAAACTGCCCCCCTCTCAAACTTTCACAAAAGTTTCTCCACCCTCCAAATCATCTGATTAAACATATTTTTAAGTACTAAAATTACAGATTTCCCCAAGAGGAAATTTGTGATTCATACAGTATTTGAATGGCCCCTAATCATCATTTTTTGTCATCTGGGACGAAACCCCCTTGCTTTTAATAGATGGATTTCATTATTAGATGACAGTTAAGAAAAAGTGTCCTATATCAGTAAAAACGCAGTTCATTTTGTCAAAGCATAACATGATTAAGCTGAAAGATTCACGCACCAGTGATAAAACTGTTTGAAACTGCTTCCACATCTCCAGTCATTGATTGTGCCCTTGATCTGATCATCTTAGATTTTTCAACTGAATCCTCAGGCCAGTCAATTTTAACCAAATCCTGAACTCCATCTTCACTCTGTACTCTGTTTGCATTAGAGATGATAGATTTTCCAAGCATGAGAAGTTGAGACACCGCAGAGCAACATAGTTCAGACAGTCTCTGTATGATATTTGCCATGTTAGTTACCACATGGAGAAAAACCCATTGTTACAGAAACATATTAATCAAACATATTTTCAGAATACTTTCATACATGGACCCCCTCTGAGTGAATGGTTTCCAGTCGTCCAGCAGCGCGTTGAATTATTTCATTTGCAGCTAGCCCCACTAAGGTATTTGCAAACCTGTAAATCAAGAAAGCATAAAACAACAAAATCGATAGCAAGGTTTATTTGTAACAATGCAAATCAGAAGATAATAAATAATAATAGCAATAATGACGACAATGACGATGATAATTCAAAATAAGAAACAGAACCTTAAATGCAGGTATTTGTGATTTTAAAACACGTTTACTGGTAACAGAGCAGAAATGATTCCATTGCTTAAGTTATTTCACAAACGGGTAAAGAACAGTAGATATAAATATTCCAGAACAGGGCTATTTAAAAAATGGGTAAAGAACAGTAATATACTAGTTGAAATATGGAAATAGAAAACCTTTAAGAAAACTAAAATACCGAAAAGAACAAGCAAGTAAATGATAACAAACCATACATAATACAGGCAGTCAATAATGTTACAAATTTAAAAGCCATAACGGAAGCCCTAATTTCTTGTGGGTGCTTACATTGCTTGTTAAGCTTCCATGGAATTCTCCGGGGAGGATGTGTCACATGGCACAGTTAATTTGATTAATCCAACTCAGCATGGAATACCATTGCCTAAACTCTACAAAAATTTATTGTTTTCCTGTCCACTAAAATATTCGTTTATTAAATTTTAGAAATTTTTACAACAAATAAAACAGTGCATTCGAGTCATTTGACAACCCACAAAAAGAAGTGAGTTCACGGTCTAGTGGTTCAACTGTCCAGGTTGACCATGCAAACTGCAACGTAAAAAAATAAATTTAAAATTGCCAAAAAGCAGAGAATGTAGAAAGAAGTGTTGAAAAAAAACAAAGAGGAAAAATACAGATACATCATAAACAAAACAAAAAAAATTAATATAGTAACAGTCCACACATAAATATATATATTAAAAAAAAAATCAAATCAAATTTTACAAACACCTCCCAACTGTACAATTAATCACTGCTCACTGCATTACCAAAATATAATCACTAATCACATATGCAATCATTTTTCTTAATATTATTTTCCATCCTGTGATTAAATAGTTGAGACTTGCTATCTCAAAATTCTGGCTCAATTTGGCTGGAATATTTTCCAAGACCGTTGAGATTCTCTTTATTTTCTTTTCTTAAACCCTAGCCACTTTGTCTGAGAAAAGAAAAAATCTGAAATAACTCTTGATCATTCTCTTGTTAAAATACATGACAACATCTGTTTCTTTTTATTGTTTTTAATGGCTCTAGAAAAAAAGTTCTGGCTATTTTGGCCAGAATAAAATTTTAAAATAAACTGTTGGCGGTGTCTGTGAAACTATACTGAACCTGATGATTCATAGACCCCTTGAATGGTTTGACTGCCTAACCACCTAAGCGATATGGTTTTTACCATTTTGAATGGTTTTTCTTGAAGTCCAACTTTGGTGGTCCTAGCAACGAAAGGAAGTGAGGAAATGTGCCGATGATGTCCAAATGATTCATGCATCCGGTCTCATTTGGGCTTCAAACCCTGTTCCAGTCTTGTCTTCCAGTGTTTTCCATCTCAGGTTTAGTATCAATGGGATATTTGTATGGTGTAACGGTTCTAAATTTACAACTCATATCAGATGATGCAACTACTGCAAGTTCCTTGAACTACGCATTCACATATAGATAGATAATCCAGTAAAATTGGTCACCATTTGATGTCAGGCTTCAAATTATGCTGTTTGAGCTGCACTGAGTGGGGAAATATATAGAAAAATAAAAAGGAAAAGTTACATCTTGTAATCGATTGTAGTTTATCCTATTTCAAACCACCAAATGCCCACCCAGATTGCTTGAGCATTCTTGCTCACATAACGATGATATAGGGAATTAAACCATGAGTACATAAAGTGTCATATGTTGGAACATGCAACAATAATTGCTATACAAAGAAAAGAACCTCAATGAAGTTCTTGATGAAATCTAGGCTACGTATGTCAGTGTCATACATATGCAGCAATTTGGTTTTATCAGGCAATTAAACCAATAAACTTGAATGTAAGAAAGTCATACCCGGCAGCCATGTCAGCAGCCTTGCTAACACTTGAATCACATAAGAATTTCATCTCATCACCGGTTCCCTCTTCTATGGTCTCAATTTTCTTTCCTCTGTCTGATTCTGCACCACCTCCATCAATTTCAGTTCTCAAATTAAAAATTTGCTGAACCAGTTTAAGCTTTCCATCGTAAACAGACTTCTCTTCAGATGATAATTTTGCTTTTCTCCGGTTAAACAACAGTGCGTGATGATTAGACAATGCTTCCAGTTCCTGATTTCATCATTTTGATAAAAGTCATTCCAAACAATAAAGCATCTCAAGAAAGTTCAAACTAGAATGATAAGAAAACCACCTCCAGCTGCTCAGGACCACCATATATGTAGAAGCACCGATCAAATGTTACTTCCTCAAATGATTGTTCTTCATCACCATGTTCCTCATCTTCCTTAGGATTCTTATCAACTTCAATACCAGTCTCAGTGATCAATAGTTCCATGGTCTCCTTACCAACACGTTCAAGTACTTGCATTCCCTTTGCTGTAAAAGCTTTTCCAGTCTGTAATATAAAGGTAATAGCTAAGCAACTTCGACACTGTTAAAATAGAAGATGGTGACCGTAATGCACACCTCTATTAGAGAGGGGGCAACAGAACCAGCTGTTGCAGGCAGACCACCATGCTGAATAGATCCGGCAAGGTTTGCAGCAGAATGCTCAAGCCTGGATATTATTAAAAATCAAGTTATACGAACCCAAATCAATTGACAAAGAAAAACTAATATCAGAAATGTTGCTCGCAAAAAGAAGTAACTACGAATTTAAAACAAAAGGTTCTATGAATAGAATAGAAAAATCACACTAGCAGAATTCAACAGTTGATAAAATCAGGTAATGGTCCAGGATGTGGTGCTATTAGATAAAAAAATTATGTTTCATATGTGAGGACAAGTTCTATATGCTGAAAGCATAGGAAACCTACTCTATCCGCACCTTAATATCTCAACACATGGTGCTTTTTGGGCTTAAAAAAATCCCATCCAACGTTTTGGCATGTTAGCCTATATGCAAAAATCAGCCCATTCAGACTCTTGTAGCCGTCTGATTAAGACCTCAAATTGCTTATCACGTCAAAAACACTTTAGCACGGCACTTAAAAAAAACAGGACATGGTCAGCAATTTCAGGGACCAATCAAATGGCTACAAGTAATCCAAACGGCTTTGCAAAGAGGCTAACATGGAAAAAGTATATTTTTTTGTGGGCCCAAAGGAGTGCCACAGCCCAAAAAAATAAAGATTATCAAAATTTCAATAACATCCTCAACTTATAAACTAGATATAAGAATCTAATAATCCAACAAAAAGTAACTAAAAGACCAAATTAAGGATCTTAAGCAGACTAATTTGGGTCCCATAGCTAAGGAACCCCACATAGGCCCCACACCATCTTGATACTGCCAAATCTATACTTGGGCCTTATACTTTCTGGTATAGCCATTGATCCCCATGATCTCTCCCTGGCTTGAGAGAACTAGACCCCCAGCAAGCAAAGTGAGTGGTATTGTTCATAGAGATCATGATTAAACCGCTGATATTCTTTTGCTAAAATCCAATTGCAGTCTGAAAGAGGACGGATGGCCCTTCTGTTTTGCCAGATACTTCTTGTACCCACCACCTTGTGCAGAGACTATTTAGGTATTGATGCTGTCTTCTATCTCGTCCTTCTAATTAGGTACTAGTGGTAGTCTTACAGCAGGCACATTGCGAAGAGAGTCATCATGATGACCACGGTACAATGTGTGATCCTCAATGTTAAACACAATTCTAATACCCAATCTTCTGGCAGCTCCAAAATGTAGGCATTGGAGCTGATCTTCTTCATAACCTTGTATGGACCAGTGCTCTCTAAGTGTAATTTCTTATGAACAACCTTGGAAAATCATTCAGGTAATATACGAATCATCACCAAATCTCCTTCAAATTCAGCAAAATGATGATGAACATCAGCTTGAGATTTATAACTTTCATTGCTGATTGCAATCTTACATTGTACCTCATCATGTATCTCCTCTATGTATTTAGCAAAAGCAACTGCTTCAGCACTTGGTCTTGCATCTGTAGGCAAAGGAACCAAATCAATGGGCTTCCTTGGCAGCAAACATGTCACAAACTTAAAATCTCAAAAGGATTAGTGTCGAAATTGAACTACCATCTGCAAATTCAGTCATTGGAAGTATTTGATCCCAAGTAGTAACATGATCACTAAGCACCTCAAGAGATCACCTAAAATCTGATTAACAACTTCAACCTATCCATCTGTTTGCAGATGAAAGGATGAAGAAAAAATTAAGTTTCATATTCAACAATTTCCATAAAGTTCTCCAAAAATAGCTCATGAATTTGACATCACAATCAAAAATCATGGTCTTGCGTAATCCATGCAAGTGAAGCACATCTTGGAAGAAGATTTTGGCAACGTAAACAGCATTTGATGTCCTAGTGCACAGAATAAATGTGCCATTTTTGAGAACCTATCAACCACCACATATATAGAATCAAAACCCTAAATTTTTTAGGAAACCCTAGAACAAAGTCCATGCCAAGGTCTTGCCATGGATTAGGTAAGGTGTATAAAAACCTGTATTCTTCCTTCTTTTGGCTAGTTGGTACGTACAGCATTCATTGGTCTCTGTTTAACATGCTCAACCATCTTAATAACTCCACAATATGTTGGTCCCTACTGGACCTACTCCTAAACTTTTTTCAATGTATTCACTACTAATCTTATTTTTCCTAGTCTTTCCACCGATTCTCAATATCATCATTCTATGAACCTAAAAATCTATTCCACATAGCAATGTTGAACTCACAACAATTTCATGAAAGTTCCATCCAGCTCCGTTTATATAAGCAAAATCCTCCTCAATCTATGCTAGCAACCTGTTACACATCCCTAAGCATCTTACATTTATGTCCCCCCTTTCAACTTCATCCAAACCACAGACGGACCACATGATTAGCTCACTTGAAAACAGCCTTTATTACTTCATTTTTATAATTGAGCTAGCATTTTTTTCTTATATATTGGTTGCAGATTAAGGAAAGTAATGTATTAAATCCGCATGAACTCTGCAAGCCCAGGCCTTTGAAAAATATTGTTAATTTTTATTCCCAAAAAAAAAAGCCATATCTACCCATAATCCAACCATTATCAACTGTGCATTGAACCCTAAACTTTACATGTAAAAGCTCAAAATTTATACTATAAAGCAACTGGTTGCAGTTAGGACTGTAAACGGGTCGGATTCGGGTGGATTTGACATGAACCGAATCCGAATCCGATTAATTTCAAGGAGATCCAAATCCGATTAAAGATCCGACGGATCTTTCATATGAGTAATTGAATCCGAATCCGATTATTTTATTAAAATCCATATTCAAATCCAACAAAGATTCGAATTCGATTAAATATCCGAATCTGACATTTATATGGATATCCAATTAAATTAACAAATTTCAAATGCATAACAATGTAGATAGATGTTAAGTACATTATAATACTTTTGATGAATATAGAAGGGGTACATCTAAAAAGATTGAGAAAAAAATGAAAACATGTTTCCTTCAAATCATAGAATTACTCAAGTATCCTTATAAGTTAACATATATAGAAAATTACATAAGTATCCTTAACATATATAATAAATTACTTAATATCCTTTAAAGTTAATCGGATTCGGATCTTAATCAGGTCGGATGTATATGCATCCAGATTCGAATCCGATTATAAACAGATTCACTTATTCGGATCCGAATCCGAGCCGACGGACATTTAATCGGATTCGGGTCCGTATCGGATCCAGATCCGACCCATTGACAGTCCTAGTTGCAGTCACTTAAATTTACCAACTATCCTTTAAGAACATTTTAATTAATGCTAAAGCCTAGATCATAGAATATATGAAACCAAATCTTAGACTACTACTGAATCTTAACTCTACATTCGTAACCAAAATGGTTGTTAAATTTTAACACCCTAAATACACAGCTCCATAGAGTTTCATCCTAAGCCCTGAGAATCTCGTATTCGACACTGCAGAATATAGCTCTAAATCCCATGTTGACCCCATTGGACTCCTAAGACAATAGACAAAATTTCAGGCTTTGAAGCATCAACAGATGACTTTAAATTGACTGATACAATAAGCATTGTTCAGATAAAACCTCAAAACATTATCCCCATCATGTAATATGGACTATTTTTCATTTCTTCTGAAGACAATAAATATTAACAGGCCATCAAGTTACCGATGCATGCATACTTGTGGACCAAGTTGGAACCCCCGCTCCATGCATTGCCTAATGCTTGCCAAGCTCCCGAAGCAAGATTCTCCACAGAGTTATCAAGAACCTTTAGACCCTGTACATAATTAAAATTTAGTAACAATGTCATAATTGATGAAACAACACAAATAATGCCTGGGAATAAATAGAATAATCAATGCTGAGCTGGTTCAATAGCAACTAAATCCGAATAAAAGTCGTTAAAAATCCAAAATTTTGTCATCAGTAAGTCATGGTCAGCATCTTCATCATATTCTGACATAAAATTTGAATGCATTCATATGATACTTTTAAGTGATGCATCTCCAAGACTAGAAATGCATATAACAAATATAGAAACGGGTTGAATCAACACCCAGAATTACCCTAAATGGATTCATAAAGAATGCATGATGCTTGCAGTAGGATATACTGACAAAAAAGCATTATATCATCTACAGGATCAAGATATGAAAAGCATAAATGTGCACCATGGAAGGCATTATCACCAGTGTTTTTAAATGTTAAGGTGTGAGGCAAGGCGTTAGATCTTGGCTTGAGGCGAGGCGTAAGCCTCGAAGCGTGAGGCGAAAGCCTCGTGAGCATGCATTTTTTTAATAAGAAAATAATTTATTAAATATATAATAAATAATAATACTCATTATAAATATAAAAAATGTAAAATAACAATAAAAAATTATATAAAAAGGTACAAAAATAAAAAATAAATGAAATTTCAAATTCAACACTAAAAGAATTCAAAAGTACTTATACTCCAATTCCATTAGCCCATTCCATCATCAAGTAAAAGAAAAGTAAGTCATATGCATTACATCATCATCACCAACTGAAAACATATATGCATGTTCTAAATTCTAAACCCCAAACATGACATCAAACAAAATATCACTCTAAGTCATCCACAGCAACCAAGTCATATGCATAATCATCGAGTCTTCTTCTTCGTTGGGTTTGTTCGTTGAACCCTAAACTTCTCTCCTTCTTCTCCAAAAGTCAATGATAGTTTATCTCTTAAATTTTAATAACTAAAAAGCTAAAAGACAACTTAAACAAGTTAACAACACTTAAATAATTAAAAAATTAAATCGTAGGTTTTCTTTTTCTCTGCACTTTTCTTGTACGCACATGAGGCGCACGCCTCATGTGTGAGGCGCTACAAATAGTGTGAGGCGTACGCCTCACCACATGAGGCGTGTGCCTCACGAGCGCCTTGCGCTACTTCACTGCACCTCGTGGCGTTTTGTTAACTTCACGCCTCGAGGCGTAAGCCTTGTAAGCCTTTTAAAACACTGATTATCACATTACAACCACCCAAAAATCAAGCATACAAGCAAGGAATTTGTTCTAAGGTATGGTTATGGCTTGCCTGGCCCAACAAAGAATCCTCACTGGCTTTCTCCAATTTATCTAGAGCAGACTTCCGCCTATCTTCACTCTCATCTTCATTCTTCCCTTCAGTACCAGATTTTTCTGCCTCTTCCTTCTTCGCAGATTCCATGTCTTCAGCAATGTTTTGCATATCTGCAATGCCCTTCGCAGCAGTCTTAGCAACTGCAACAGCCTGAACCCACAAAATCAATGAATTGTCATCCATCAATTGAGTTGGAAAATATTTGAACAGTCATCAGTAAATTTGGTTCCCTGACTACTGATGCCCATTGTAAGAAAAACTGAAAAGGAAAAGGTCAAGCCTTTTTGCAAAATCCAAGTCCCACTATGCCAGTAAACTTTAGAATATCACTATGTGCAATTCTAGCAAATCCAGAACTAAACACTCAAACCACAGTAACGAACATGGTGATAGCAAAGAACTTGCGAAAACCAACATGGGCATCTTGCTTGTGAATTCCTATGTCCAAGAACAAGAAAAGGGACTAACTTCACCATTTTGGGTAAGGCTGGGAGTTCACGTACATGAAACAGTTAGAAGAACACATTTGATCTCATTAACCTGCATCTTTTTTCAGATCAAGCATGGTAGATGAAACCTATTTCATACCAGCAAGGAATCTGCTACTCACCAAAGCTAATCATTCTCCAACAATTGTAAGAAAGCAGTAAAAAGTGAGAACTTGCATAAAAATTTAAAGCATTGTCATTACATCAAGTAAATATAGGGAAGGCTTATGTGGGCACTAGAATTTTGTTTAGAACATGACTTGCATGGATACTATGACACCAATGATACTCTCTTCAACTAAATCAGTGCTCCACTAAATCCCATGGACTGTAGATTTTTAATAGTTGGCAACTAAGATAAATCTCCTATGGAGCAATCAACCAGAGAAATTATCTGTGTCCCTGTTGGAATTGATGAGACCTGACCCCATTAGTTTCCAAGGTTCCATCTAATAGGCAGTTTACCTTACCAGATAATTTTTTTACAAGAATTATCTTTGACTTTTGAAAATCCTATCATTGAGAACAACTGTAGAAGCTGTGAACAAGTTCCAATTTCATTAACCAGTACAGATTTGAGATGAAAAGGGAAATAAACATAAATAGAACACAAACTAACCCAACAACAATTGAAGCCATTATCTCACATGTTTCAGAGCTGACAGTGCTTTAGTAAGTATTATTGCTCTTCGGTGGAGGTTGCTAGCTACTCAGATTGACAGGGTATGTTGACTAACTTTTTGTCCCTCTCATCTTCGTACAAGACCAAGAAATGTTTGGAATTCTCAAGTGGCAACTGAGGTTGAGTTCTTTAAGGTAAAAAAAAACAGCAGTTATAGAAAAGATATTAAGATTGTCATCTCGAACAAGAAAAACATTTCCATAATGTTATCATTTGCCAATTGCAAGGGTCATTTCCATCACGTTTGCACCACACACAAAGTGTAGCAAGTCTACATGTTCATTCCATACCATGCTGCAAAGAGTTATTATGCAAAGACTGTCACTCGAGGTTTCCACCTAAAGCAATGGAACCAAGACATTGTTACCTACATATCATGCTATGGAACAAATTTTTATGGCAATTACGAGGTGGGGGAAGGGGTCAGAGGCATAGTGTTTAAACTCAGTATCGGATCGGGGATCGTCCCGGTCCGATACCGAGTTGGATGGGCGATCCAACTCGGGATTGGCTGATCCAAAGCATGGCCTAATTTTTTTATTTTTTTATTTTAAAAAAAAAAACTTTTGAAGGGGTGCCGGAGATCCATAATGGATCGTCCGAAACCGAGTCAGGGAATTTTTAATATATAAAGGATCAACTTGGGATCATCCCTAGCCGATCCCGAGTTGGATCAGCCGATCCGGACCGGGATCAGCAAATCCTTTACACAATGGTCAGAGAGGGGTTATTATATGTATTCATTTGTGCATCAATCGACCAACACATCTAACAAGTCATCGGGAGACTACATCCTATGTGTACAAAAACTCGACCACAATAGAAGGAACAAGTTCAATATAAATGTGCGTACGTTCCCATTCAAAAGATGGAAGAAAATACTGTTAAAAATTCCCGCATTTTGAAAAACAAAACTTACTTGCATCCACGCATAACACAGCATTACTACTACTAGACTACATAACTTAACATAGGTTAAGTTGTCCCAATCAAAGGGGCGCCCTTTTTCCATCATTTGAGACAATCAATAGGGAAAAGCATTCTTGTGGAACAACATGGATATAAACAAATAGCAGCATTATCACAGAAATCCCAAATCAAAACTTACTTGCATCCACGCATAATACAGCATGACTACTACTAGACTACATCTTACACAGGTTAAGTTGTCTCAATCACAGGAACGCCCTTTTTCCATCGTTTGAGACAATCAATAGGGAAAATCACAACACGGATACAAACAAATAGCAGCATTATCACAGAAACCCTAAATCACATAGAAAATTAAAAGTCTATAGTTACACATCCCTAAACCAAAGAGCAGATCTGATACTCTGCATTTAGGTATCTCAAACTCCGTTACAACAAAATCAGAAAACATATTTAGTCAATATAGTGCATTTGAACCCTAATTTCAATCCAAAACATAAAGAATCGAAAACATAAATGCAATTAAAAGGCAAAACAAATAACAAGAAGTTGAGATTGGGATGTACATTACGAGATATCTCTTCGGCGGCTTTCTGGAGATTGGATAAAACGGAGAATGAAGGAATTCCCCAACCTCCCCATCCTCCTCCTCCTTTAACCGTTTCAGGTTCTTTCTTCGTCGGCGACTGCGTGATTTCTTCCATTAATGAGATTTCAGATCAAGCCTCCTTCCAATTCGATTTGATTTCCTTCTCCTAAGGAGGGAAATCGATAACTACTACAACATGTTTGATCTCACTCTATAGTTTTAATTCGATCTCATCTCATGATTTTGCGATTAAATTGGGTTCGATGCATCACTACCACTCCAAACGGAACGAAGAACTTTGGTTTCAGATTTGGGGAAAAATTTCTCTTATAACCTAAAATTATACTTATAATTTCAAATTCTATCTATTTTAATATTTTTAGGAGAATTCTTCTAGGCCGAATTCGGCACAGTACATAACAGTTGTCAACGGTTGAGATTTTATACCAAATCAATCCATGACTGAAAGTTTAGGGTAGAATCTGTAATTATATGTATAATTAAGGGTATGCGGAGAAATCTTTTATTTTCGAGCTTAACCTGCGCCTCCTTTCATTAAAACCAATACAAGTTCCGGTAATTTATACCTGGACGGGATATTTGTAGGCCTGTCAATATTACGGACCATGATCCGAATCCGATCATAATCTGATTCAATTATAGTGAATTTGATAAGATATTTTTGATCCAATTTTCAATTAAGATCCGAATTCAAAAAACCCGATTATAATTGAATATGAATCTATATAAATCTGATTTGTTTAAATCTAATTATATAGTTAAAACCTATATATTCTTTTATGTATAGCGTGTCACATATTATCATTAATTATGAATAGTGTCATATAATAACAGATCCATTTAATCATATGCATTACTTTTACACATACATTAGTTGATATTCGGATAGAATTTAGGATCGAATTTGAATTCGAATAGTATTTATGAAGATCCCTTAGATTCGAATTCGAACTCGAATCTACTAAAATTCTTAACAAATAAAATTTGGATTCAACGAAACCTGCTTTGAATCCAATCCGTTTATAAGCCACCTAGGAAACAAACATGTCCTGTTTTGAATGGCGTGTTTAAGTACATAATAAATATTCTATCCAAACATAAAATTATTTTCCCAGACCATCCATTTGATAGGATGTATATATATATAATAGATTTAATATGTGTAACAACAATCATCAATTTTTTTGTAATAATTTTAAGTTTTTTTCACAAAATGTGATATATAGGAAAGTTACTATATGCTTTAATTTTTTTTTTTTTAAATATTTTTTTTACAAAATCATTTTCAGCCAGTTACTGCTTCTGGAGATCTGTTCCCTCCTTCTTCCCCCTTTCAATCATGTTTTTGCCTTTGAAGGATTTAAAACTCACAAACAACAAGAAGAAACACAACAAGTAGTACAATGGAGTATGTGAACATTTTTCTTTCAATGAAAAATACAAGACATGTAACTAGCATCAAAGATCCTTAAGCTGCCGGAGATTCACCGGAGATATGTACTTTTTGCCTCCGTCCATTAGTTGCTTGGCAATTATAACGTTGGCCGCCTCGCTTGGATGGTAAGGATCCCAGAATACGTATTTAGTTCGATCCTCGCACATACTCGACTGAGGCCCGCATGGAATGATCCCTTGGAACTGGCCTCCATTACCACAGCAAGCTTTACTTGCACTCACAAACCCTGCAATACCATTCAAGCAACAACGCTTAATATAGCTATTTAATTGATTTGCTAATATCAACCTTCTGGGCTTCTCTAATAATCCCATTGCCACTTACCATATTTGGTATAATTTATCATGAGCTCCATCACTAAATCATATACATTCGCTAGCACAAATGTTGCTCCGGGAAGGTTTTCGTTTAGCGATGTCAGTAGATCCTTCAACCGCTGGTTGTACTGACCTGCAAGTTTATTCGGTAACTCGACACATTGATCTTGGTTGAGTTGATTAATTGTTTTTTGATAGGGGATGCATCCTATAGGCCCCACGTTCCCGACGACGAACTTTCGAGCATCCAGTTTGTAAAGCCTCTGCAGTTAAAATCATATATGTAATTGTCAATCACATAAGCATATGATCTTAATTAGATGGGGGGATGTATAGAACTGTGCTTACAGTAAGTTGAGCCCTTAGATTGTTGATAAGATTGTCGATGAAAACATCCGGGTTTTCGGAGATTCTTTCTCCGATGGAAAGGACTGGTAGAAGATAGTTGTTGAGGAAATCGTTCGCTCCAACCGAGATCGAGAATATGGATTTCTTCATTAGAAATTCTCTTGCCTTTGATGGACCCAGCAACTTATCCAACTGTTTCCTAGTGACGTTGAAATAATCAATCTGGATGTCCATTGAAAGTCTATTAACCTGCAAACCAGATGTATCAATCTCTCAATCATCTTTCTTTGCATGCAACTCTATTTTTGAAAATTTGATTATATTCTTATGACTATGCTAAGTAGCTGCAGTTCCATATATTAAATTGTGCACAAAAAACAAGAAGCTTGTTTACAAATATTCTCCCAGTTTGGTTCATTATTCCTCCTCCTCCTGATGCATAATTCACTCCATTTAATATAGCTTTGCCGGTGGCATTTGGGTCCAAATACGGGATCGCGTAGTTTTTCTGTCCCAGTTCGTCCCCTGCAATCAAGATATGATCCATTTATGTAAAAAAAAAAAAGCATAAACAGATCTGCATCCAAAAAGAAGCATATATCTTACCAACAATGTCTCCGATGGTCCTTCCGTTGGTGTATCGTCCGGTGGGATTTCCTCCGGATGCCTTAAAATCGATTCCGTTTGGTGGGATATTCGCCTTGGACAACGTCGACAGGTAGTTATTGTTTCCGGCATCAACCAGAGAATCACCAAAGATGAAGGAGGAACCAGGAACATCAGCACCCCTACCAACAGAGAACAAAATGAGGAAGAAAAACTGAACCAAAAGCACAGTGTAGGAGTTCATGGCCATGGTGGAAATAACAATAGCTACATAACCTTAGCCAAGAACTCCTAATGGAGTTTATAACCAAGCTTTCCCTTCTACCTAAGAACAGAAAAAAAAAAAAAACCAGTAATGAAACTTGTAAGCTTGTATATAAATGGAGTTGCATTTGGTTTGACTCATTTACTAATGGAGAAGGCAAGTTGATGAAGGATTCAAATGTTAGTTGAAGATTTTACTTTTTGAACAAGCAATCGCCCTATGCGTATAATCTATTTGAAAACTAAAGTGTTGTATGGTTGGGAAGTTGAACCACAAGAAGTTTTGTTGTGAAGATTTTCTCTAACACTGACTTAGCCATTTTTATATAAAAGAAGTAAATAGACTCTGCCATCTATGTTTGATTCAATCACCAAACCCTTTAAGCTCCAATTTTTATTCTTTCATCTCTGTAACTTTGATGATGGTAACAAAATTCAAAAGATTCTTTCACTAACTGATCCAGAAGATGTTAACACCCAGTTTACATTAGAGCCATGGGTACTACCCAGTAAAGTATTGACATCCCAGTGATCCCACGAAACTTTACACGAAAACAAATATGTAGAAGAAATAAAAATATATATATCGTGGTGTGAGCCCCTTATCAGTTCCTCGGCCTTATGATGGCTTGCATCGGATGGAGTTTGTGAGTAGTAAGTCCGACCATGTCAATGTTCCCTTCTTCTCCCTCTTTCAGGCTCCACTCGAACTCCTGTACGAGTCGACCAATAGCCGTGCAAGAGATCAACATTGCCTGAAGAGAACCAGCACATACTCGTTTTCCTGCTCCAAAGGCCATCGTCTTGTAAAGATCCATCGGTTCGTACTTGCCGGTAGGGAATCTCTCAGGCTTCCACACTCCAGACTCGTCCCATTCTTTCTCATCCATATTGCACCCATAAATATTTATCGCAATCTACAAATAGTTCCTCGTTAAAATCATCGGTGAGAAACTCCAAAACAACAGTAGATTTCAGGAAAAGAATAATCACCTCACTTCCAGCAGGGATGTGGTATCCTCCTAGTTGGGTATCTTCGTGCACATATCGTAAAGGAAGCAATGGAGCCGGAGAGTACTTTCTCAGAGTTTCATGGAAAACAGCACACAAGTAAGGTAGCTGTGACAAGTTTTCCTCTTTAATCTTGTTGAACCCACAAACATTTCGAATCTCTTGGTAGAGGCAATGCTGTGATCAGAAGAAAAGGAATCAGAAACAAGTAGTACTAAAACAGGGAACAAAGAAGAATCAGAACAAGTTTATCGATTGGAACCACCTGTCGAGTCTTGTCCTTGGCAAGTTCATACATTGCCCATTCTGTTGTTACTAAAGTTGTATCCGAGGTCTCGATAATGGCCTCCCAAATCAATATAGCTACTTGTTTTTCTGTGAGTGTTTTGGCTTCAGACGACATGAAGTCGAGATAACAACATTTTTCCTATATAAAATCCAGTCACCTTACAGTAAGGACTTAACTAAATAAATACTAAAATTAGTATAAGAAAGAAAGGAATGGCTACCTCTCCCTTATCAATTCTTTTCCTCTGCTGCTGGATCAAGGCTTTCATCACTGCTTGTCTGCGGAAATCCATTTCCCGGATATTCATTTCCAACTTCTTATTAGGAATCCATCTTAGATATGGAAAGAAGTCTCTCCAATCCACCTCTATTGCACCCTTCATTGGATCAATGACTAAAACCTCGAATATCTCCTCTCTTGACATTTGGGTTCCCAGCTCCTCCACATATATTGATGATTCCACATCTTTACCTAGAGCCTGCAAATTCCCATCGTCATTTCATTGCTTTATGGATTCCCTTTTTTCTATATTCAATATAAAATGAGGAAACTCACTTGTTTTAAAGCTAATCCAAAGAGTTCATTTTGGAATGCTTTCCTGAAATTCACAGCTTGAAGAGGGTGGTCCTTGACATGAGTATGCAAGTAGTTCAAAATGTTCTCTATCATTGTATCTCTGTGACTGAGGTATCGCTTCTGAGCATTGAAACGCAACACGTGTCACAAATCCAAAAATGAAATATATATATATATATATATATATATATATATATATATATATATTGATGGTAGTGCTCAAAATAGAATCAATATATAGTATGAAATATTCATGGTAGTGCTGAAATCGTGTTCTAGGCTAGATCACACAATCCGTAATCCCTAGGTGACGTTTTGAGTGCCCAAAACCCTAGTCAATATTATACCCGTTGGAAAGCATTCTCAATCTAGATTTTAGATTTGAGGTACAAATTAGACTTCAGATGAAGAATAAAATAGGTTGGGCTACCAGGGGTATTTTGGTCATTTTTTCTTGAGTTCTCGAATCTAACCAATATGATATGCATTAAGAAAGCATTTTTGGTCAAGAATTCAGATTTGAGATAACAAAAAATAGACTTTGGATTGAGAATAGAGTAGATGGGGCCAAGGGTATTTTGGTCATTCTGTAGATTGGAGTAAATGCATAACAAATATTGAATATGACATTTTTAAAACATTTGGGAATTGAGGTTTGAAAAAAGGATAGATATTTTTGTTATTTTTGGGTTTTTATGAAAATCTAGAAATAGATGGATTTTATTATGAAAAGAAGGTTAAATTAAGGGTTTTTATTCTTGGGATCTTGGATCAAACTGGTCCGGGCCGATCCGGTACTGGATCGGCCGATCCTAGTCCGATCCAAATGTTGGATCTTTATTTTTTTTTTCTTTATTTTTATAAAAAGTTTTGGATCGGCCGGACCGGTAATACTGGTTGGGATCGGTTAGTATCAGACCGATCCAGGCCGATAGATACCGGTTGGATCCTTTATTTTATAAATTTAAAAAAAAAATAGAGATCGGTTGGATCGGTATCTGATTGGACAGGTCCGATTCAAAGCCTCACGATACAATAGTTGCAACGTGGGTTGGGATCGGACCGGTCCTGGCCGATCCTAATCTGGACCAACCGATCCTTGAAACCATGGTTAAATTAGGTTAATAGATGTCCATTTTGTACTATAAATACAAGTTTGTATGTAAATATAGAGTAAGCGCTCTGGATCACAATATATTTTCAAGTTTGGTGCTCTCGCGCTCTCACTTCCGTACCCGCTCGGCTTCATGGTGACTTAAGTTCTAGGCTTATTAGGGTACTACATTAGTTCATAATGAAATGAATATGCAGAGAAATTTTGTATCAACAAACCTGAGCATTTGCTCCCAAGAGGCTTGTGAGTATATATCGCTTAACCATCTTGTGGAACTCATCGTAATCACTAGTCGCAACCATACATTTATCGAAAGTGAGTATTTTTAATGCTCTTGAAAGCTTTCTTGTTGAAATGGATGAGTATCTAGTCACCATGGCCTGAAACAACAAAGGCAAACTTAGAGCTGCAAGCATTCTGATGCATTCTCTCTACTTTCAAACTTGAACTAAATCATCTCAAGTGCTAGATAACTTGAACTGAAGCCATCCAAACGGAGCCTAGGTAATTCGTACATGAAACTCCGGGACGATGTTGAAAAAAAAAGAAAAACTTGGATTTTGGTACCTCTTTGGCAACACGGGTTGAATTAAGAACTATCAAAGTCGAAGCTCCAGTTCTGATTGAGTAGATCGGCCCATAAACTTCAGCCCAATTAGCGAATGTCTTGTAGGGCTTCTTTTCCTTCAGTTGTAGCAGATTTCCAATCAAAGGTAATCCAGGAATTGCTGGGAAAAAAAACCCACAAACCAATCGTCAAAAAAATACGCAACACACATGCACAAATAAAAAACAGAATCAACTGCAAGTTAAAGGAAAGCAGTACCGGGTACAGGTGGATGTTCGAAAGCAGAAACTCTCTTCCTCTGGTTAAAGATGAATCTTCTCAGAAACAGCAACAAGAAGAAACCCAAAGTAACGGTTATGGTGACCCCCAAGAACGAGATTTCTTGGGTTCCATTTCCATGAGTTACGGACATGACTGCAGAGAGAAGTAAGAGGGAGGTACAGATTGCAGAGAGACGATAAATGAAAGGCGGTGATGGTGATCTTCTAAGTTCTAACACTATTTATACATGGGAACGAATGATTCAGAGGGAAATAAAGTGTGTGGATAAGGACAGAACAGTATCCAAGGCGAATTCTTCTCCCTTTTGAATGTTTTGTTTGTCGAATCAATTTCTTTCACTTTTTGATGTTTTGACAGTCTAGGTGTGGCTAGGGGTGCAACTTTGGTTGGGTTAATCCGAACCCGACATTTGGCCGGGTTGGATTGAGTTTTACATTGCTTTAGGTCGGTTTTAGGTTAAAATATACAACCCAAATTAATTCGATTCGATTTTCAGTTAGGGTTTTGGGTAACCCGACCTAACTCAAAACCTAAACCGGGGTTACTAATATACTTATAATATCTATATATATATATATATATATATATATATTAGATTAGGTATGTAAATTTTAGAATTTTGGAGTTTGTAAAATTCTTCTAAATTTTTGATATTTTTAAATAAATCTCTTGCTATAACAATTGAGGGACTGACTCGTCATTTAATATTTGAGAATTGTTTTTCATCTTCACGAAGAAGAGGTAGGATTTTCTCTACAGAGCTCACACTTTACAGATCTCTTTGCGTCTTAGTCCGGTGGCAACAGTAACAGCGGCGTTAAGGATTCGTTTGTTAAGGCTCAATTAGAAATTTTTACAAAAAGAAATTGGTAAGGTTAATTGTTTATTTTTTTTAATTTTATATAACTTTTTCTATGTTTTTTTGGATGACACCTGTAACATGTGGTTTGTCTTCGCCAAATAATTTCTGGTGTCCGCTCAAGTTGTGATTTTGCTTATCAACTTGAATTAACCTAACCCAAACCAATCCGAAATTGTTGTTTGGGTTGGATTGGGTTTAAGGTTTTCAAGATAAAATCAGTATGGTGTACGGGTTTCATAGGGTTTCAAATCAGGTCTGGAGTTGGGTTGAGGTCAGGTTGACAACAACGCAACCCAAGTTGCACCCCTAGGTGTGGCAGAGAACAAGGTGGTCTGATCGATCAGATCAATCCGGTTTGATATTTTGGTTGGGTTTGCAAAACAAGTGGAAGCCAGTTCGACCCGGCAGTATTATAGATTCATCTATTTATAAATTAAGATATATAAATGTTATATTAATAAATATGATTTCTGGCCTTTTATTAAAATATTTATTAATTGATTTTACGTATGTAACATATGAAGACACAAAAGGAAAAATTTTAATGTGCTGTTTAGGAACTCAATCGGAGTATATTTGAACCGGTTCTTTGCTCTTAGAAAGGATCAAGACCTATCAACTAATGTGGTCCACATATATGATCAAATATCAGCTTGATCAAATAGTTTGATCCGTTGATTTCACTATATTTTTTTTTGGACGATAAAGAACATTTAAGAACTTAAAATAAAAGTTTTGATTAAAAAAAATTTCGAATTATTAAAACCATATAACAACCTCTTACATTTTGCTCAGAGAAAGGTATACCGGTTTACTAGTATCCTAATTACCATCCCTACAACCAAGGGGAAAATGGT
>JAUPMG010000014.1:6682933-6703657 GCA_031762675.1 Pachysandra terminalis | reverse complement strand
GGGTATAAATAAATATATATAAAAATAAACAGGTGTAGGACATTAACTTTATTAAAATATATGTATAGAATATAATTTTATAAAACTAAAAAACAACTATTTAAAAAAAAAAAAAAAACCTAACATTAACTTTTGTAAATAACACATATGAAAAAGTTTTATTTAAATAAACCAACACAAAACGACCTGTATTTGGGATTGGAGTGAGGCTTAGCGCACTAGGGCAGACTGATCCAACTTGAGTCCAACCAAAACGTAGGTATATTATGTCTATAAATGCTAACTCCGATCTTTACATATAAAGATGCGTACTTAAAAAAAAATGTTCCAAGTTTCAACAAGCAACAGTTGGTTGGTGGGATTGGGTTGAAGTTACAAAATTTAGAGCAAGTCTAATGTTGAGACTTCAATTGGATTGAAGTTACAAAATTCCGATCCTCGATCTAGAGAGAACATGAAACTCAATGTAAAGGATGAAGATCTGTAAACCAGGGCGGTGTGAACCTCACACGAAGTTGACAGCTGTCCTAGGTGGGCCCACAAAAAAGGGTCCATGTTTGGGCTTAAGTGATATGGTCCTTTGGATAGGGTCATCGTCCATGTCAATCTCGCATGAGTTTCATAGAAGATCATCATCCATGTAAAAGGTGCATCTTTTTAATCTGATAGGTGGATCTAATATTGTTAGCTGCACTCAATTTTTGTAAATCGCTATTGTACTGACGACTGCATCCTAACTAGGATTGTAATTGGGTCGGATTCAGTCTAGATCCACCATGATCCGAATCCAATTAAAGATCCGACGGATTTTTCATATGAGTAATTGAATCTGAGTCCGATTATATTTAGAGGATCCACATTTAAATCTGATTAAGATCCAAATATGATTAAATATCCAAATTCAATAATAAAAATATTTAATAATGAAATAATAAACAAATTATTTAAAATACAATGCAAATAGATTGTCAAAACTAAGTGGAGAATACAATTTAACTTAAACTAAAAACATATTCACAAACAACTAAAGGAAGAAGACAAAATGGAAAAAAAATCCTCACATATGTTAATTTAATTAGATTTTGATCTTAATCAGGTTGGACATATCTGATCCATTATAAATGGATCCAATTATTCAGATTCGAATCTAACCCGAGAAAGACCTAATCGGATTAATATAAACGATTTCGGATAGGTATATAGATATAACTTTTATTTGTAATATAGTTTTAGCCTTTATAAACTTAAGAAACATTAAAAAATTGTACAATCAAATGATACATGTGATATCGACCTGATCAAATGAGAGATTGTTCAGATTATTCGTTCACGTGATTTAGAACAGCCGAGTGATTTTGAATTGCTTGGAAAAAATAGTAGATATATATGCATAAATTTAAAGAAAAACATTTATTCATAACAAGAGTTTAATTCTTATACGACAACAGTAGGGATGGCAACGGGTCGGTCTTAGTTGGGTTCGGGCCGGGTCACAACCTAATATATTAAGAGGAATTTTGTCAGCCCAAATTCAACCCGACCCAACCCAAGCTTCGGGCTTAATACCCTTTGCCAAAGCCTGCCCATGGTTTAATTTGTCAAACCCTGACCATGTTTGTATAAATAAGACAAAAATATCATTTTTTTTGCAATTACTAAGAATCAAATCCAAACGTCTACAAGGAAAATGTAGTATTCTCACCACTAAACTACAACACAAGATATGCTTAAGTAAAAATCATATATATTACTTATTAATGTCGAGTCTGGCCAAGCCAGGGCAATCTAGCATGAACCTAAGCTCGACCCGAAAATTTAATTGGGTAGCCTTGCTCAAATCCGTCCAATCATAAGGCTGGGTTGTTCGGGCAAGGAGAGTCACTCGATCCATTGCCACCTCCTAAGCCGTATAACTTGGTATTGGTGATGTGGGTTTTGTAATGGACAATATATTATAAAAGACCCTCGACATATAATATAAATGAACTAATACAGCCACCCTTCCAGAGAAATTGGTACAGAGAGCTTGCCTCAAGACAGCCCAAACCGTCGAGCAATTGTTCTATCAAGAGCGTTTCTTCTTAAACATAACCTGTGAATAAGACAAAGAGAAGAGACAAAATGGGGATGATATTGAAATAACTGATAAGTCAGTTAGAATGCACATCTCAGAGCAAGAAAATCTCAGAGTTTGAATGACTCGAAATCTGTAACATATATTTAGAAATACAAATGTTTATAACTAACTATCCCCTTTCCCTTTCAGTGCCTTACTCACGTTTGTCTTCTACCTCTTAAATTTTCAGAAGTTTCAAAGATTCTTCAAATTATGCAGATTGCCTTTAATGGAGAATACGTTCTGCTATTTATAGGGAATTTATCCTCTCAAATCATGACAAATGTCTATCAGTCAAATGTCCACATAGAAGCTTTAAAATATCCCCATGCGTTAAAACATATCCTAAATGCCACGTGTTTTTCAACATGCTTAAGGTATCTCTAAAAAGTAGGATGGGTCATTCAAACTTTAAAATGTACTTTGTGATAGATTGCTTTAGATCTAAAAGAAGACGGATTAAATGACATGTGTTGCATGCATACAAATCTAAAACTCCATTTAGATAAGTTAGAAAGCATATATTATAAGTAGTTGAGGTTTTATCATGTACTGTTCATTATGAGGAATCTATCTCAATCAACTTTAAAGTAAATGAGTCACTTAAATGTCATAAATACCTTTATGGATTTCGTATATTTCAAGGGAACTCCCTTTGGCGGCTGTTTATATTTTTTCGAAGGAAGCCAAAATAAGTCTATATTTACAAGGTGATCAGTATGTTCTCGAGTTACCTATATAGAGAACTCGAAGCTGAGTTTCTCAGCAGGGAACTCAATTTTATGACTAATAGTCCCTATAAAGAAGAGTTTATCTTGGAGTCCTTCAAGATTTATAACTCTAGTAACCAATCCGAGTGCCCTCGACCTTAATGAAATCAGAAGTAAATACGTTCCCCTGCAAACTCCTTTAAAGTAAAGTAGGAGAAGTCTCTCAAAGTATGGAGAAAACCATCTTCAGGAATTACTTATGGAGATGGTGTGAATTCGACTTTTGAAGCTCTTTCCACTAGGAATATGCTTTAGAAGTTGAAGTATTTTATCCAAAATATCATTCGAAGTCAATTTCTAAGGATGAATAAGAGTGACTTCAAACTTTACTTTGTAGTTTAAATGTATATAAGAGTGCATTCAAGGGTAATAATCCATATCTTTGTCCTTCGAAGGGGACAACATCCTTAGTATTTTTTAGGGTGACAAGCTCTTAATCCTTTGAGGGTGGCTAACCCTTGGCGAATTGACAATCTCAGGGTGATTAGCCTCTGAGTTCACTTTGGTAGAATGAAATGTACCTCATTCAAATTCACTATCTGGAGGTGGTTGGCCTTCGAGTTGAACTTCAGTAGGAGGAAGTATACCTCCTTCACAATTTTTCCAAAACAAAATATAATAAATGGACATTAGAAATCTATGGATATACTCCGATGGCAACTTTTGAGTTATAAGGCATACAAAGTGATCTCAAAGATTTCTGGTCAAGGGACTTATCTTTGAAATGTAAAGGTAAATCAATAAAATCATTTGAAGTCGCTTTTCGTGAATGAATAGATGTGACTTTGAGGTTTTATTTGAAGTTTCGTATGTTTGAGGAGTCCATTTGGATAGTGTACCCCTGTATCTGTCATTCGAGAGAGATAATGTCCTTTAAAATGAATGGAGAAATCAATAATCCTTTAATTATTTTGAGGACAATCATCCTGCTTCATAAGAAATGTAAATCCTTATCACTTTGGTCATTCAAATGGTAGTTAGTTTGTGTTTGTTAGGTTTTGGACATGTAGCGTTATCTTTTAAGTTGTATTTCAAAAAAAGTTGCTTCTCCAAAAAGCTTTTTTTTTTTTGTGATAAGGACAGTCAAATACTTCTAAACCGTTTCAAATATCATATTTTTATCACAAACGATTTAATCAACGTGCAACTATTGTTAACAACTGACACGTAAAAAGCGATTGTGTAAATGATAACAATTTTATTGAATGATTCAATATATGTGACTATAAACGTACGCGTTTAAGATAGTGCCACATAGGTGTTTGATGGGATTAATTAGACCGCCTGATCACTAAGTATACATCGCTAGCGGGTGCGGATTAAGATTTTTTAAAGCAATTAAAGGATAATTAATAAGAAGGGTATTTTCGTCAATGACGTCGCCATTTCTAACCGAAGTTACGAACGTGAAACGACGACGTTCATCTTTTATTCCCATCGTATTTCTGCTACCCGGAGACCGACTGAGGAAGCTCATGGCAGCTGATAGCGACCTGATTATATGAAAAAAGGATTTTTGATTCGTTTTCTGCCGGTTCTTGAGCGAACTAAGAACCCTAGTTTTATAGGGTTTTCACGTTTTAGTCTTCATCTGCTACTTTCACTCGAATTCTTCCCCATCTTTCTGTACGATTATATTTTCTGTTTGATCCAAGGATAAATTTGGAGAGAAAAAGATTCTAGGGTTTTGGGACCATGAAGGCGATGAGGACATTGCACGATCTGATCGAAGAAGCTAAGGTTCGAACGACGTGGTGGGCTTTATGCATCTTCGCTGTATCATACTTCTTGTCGCGTAAGTTAATCGATCCGGTTTTCTTGAATTATTGATGTTTTCTTTGTCATTTTTCTTCTGCTTTAGGAGAATATAATCACTATCTTGATCTACGAGTTGGTCACGGATTAGTCAAATTCTCTCAGTATGAGCTGTGATGTTAGATCTTTTAGCATCGATTAGGGTTTTATGCTGGAACTGTGGATTGAGTTGGTCATATTGTTTGTGTTAATTGGCATGAACGTAGTATAAATTTTCTTTTTACTACCTTGGATTAGCTGCACCAAAGTTCTGCACCGAAGAAAATGTACGATTTGTTCATCTAGGAAAGCTGATTCACTCTGATTTTATGTGAGAATTCATCCAATTACTAAATTCAGTAGAAATATTGGTGGCTCTATTGAGTGGTTTTAGTGGGCTTTTTTGATTCTATATCCATCAATTCAAAGTTTCATCCTGGTGTAATGTATTGCAGTTGGGTTTCCAAAGCTTTAATTGTTTGTTGCAGATACAAGTAAATCAATGTGGACAAATGTTCCCATATCAGTTCTATTGGTTGCTGCTCTACGTGTTCTGTTTTCCAAGGTTGAATTCCACTGGAGGGTACCACCAGTTCATCGGCAGAGGTCATATTTATCTCATTTGGAAAAGAGGCAGATATCTGTGAATGATCCACGTCTTTCAACTGATATCCCCTCATCAAAATGGAAGAGGAAAATAGATTCTCCTCCCGTGGAGGCTGCCGTTGATGAGTTAATCAACAAGATTTTACAAGAATTTGTGATAGATTTGTGGTATTCGGCAATTACTCCTGACATGGAGTTCCCTGAGCAAATACGTGTATTAGTGTTTGACGCTATTGGTGAAATATCAGGAAGAGTTAAAGAAATCAACCTTGTTGACTTGTTAACAAGGTGCTTTTATGTTTCTTGATCAGTTTTTATACGTTTGATGAACAGATGAGTTCTTGTGTCATAAGAATCAAATGAATTTTAATGTTTCAGGGATATAATCAACCTAATAGGGGACCACCTAGATCTTTACAGAAGAAATCAGTCTGCTATAGGTGTGGATGTAATGGGAACCCTATCTTCTGACGAAAGGGATGAAAGGTTGAAACACCATCTTATGGCTTCCAAGGAGCTTCACCCTGCTCTGATATCGTCCGAGTGTGAGTACAAGGTGTGAGTGGAGTGTTCTTGTGAAAGACCTTTTACCTTGTGGTTCTGCTTTAGTATCCCATTTAATGTCTATATCTTCAATTTTTTGTTCAGGTTCTTCAACGTCTTATAGAAGGCATACTTGCTGTAGTGTTAAAACCACGAGAAGCTCAAAGCCCCTTGGTTCGATCCATTGCCCGGGAGCTTTTAACTTGCTTGGTAGTGCAACCTGTCATGAGCTTTGCTAGTCCTGGGTAAGATTTTTATGCATTTATATTGGTTTCATTTAATTTCTTCAGGATCAAATATCGATCATGTTGCTCAATCATATTGGACTGGATTTTCTATCTCATTCTTTTGTTACTTATCATTTTTTATTTATGTATTTATTTTTTAATTTTGATGATAGTGAAATTGACAATGAGACCGAAGTTTAAGTTCTTGATCTGAAAATAGTGCCTGATTACTTTAGACACAAATACAGTGGGCAGCAAAACCCTTGCTTAAAGAAATAAAAATAAGCAAACCATACAAATTTATTATAGTAAACAGAGGATTGTGAACTTTCTTGATGGTTATACTTTCACGTATCTATCAATAATGTATTCATTGAAATATTTTTTTTCATCGTAATTTACAGGCATGGGCGTTGGGAAATACCGAAATAGCCCAGGGTTGTGTAGGAGTGATTAGAACTCATTAGATCAAGAATTATGTTTGCATGGTACCTTGGTGAAAATACTTTTCGGGTGCTTATGATTGGCATTCAATAATGAATACTCTTTTTTTTTTGATTGGTAAAGTATGACCATATTAATGAAAAAAGTATAGTACTGTATATATTTATAACTATACAAGTAATACCCAGTCCATCCTAATGAAAACCATAATCGCAAACTGGATACCCTATAGCCAGACTTTCCTTAAATGTAGACCATATTACCTTCTTCACAGGTCACACGCCAACCTCGCCTAAAATCTACAAAGGATTTCGTACTAAAAGCCATGCATCTACTTAACCAAAAGAATATAATAGATATCACCTGGTCCGCCAAAAAACTCCATTTCTCTTCTTTCCTTCAAAGATCCTCCGATTTCTCTCCTTCCAGATCACCCAACAAATGGCTGAAGGGCATAGGTTCCAAATTACAGCTTTCCTTGACTTACCTTTCTTTCAACCTCAATTGCTCATAAGGGGGCCTCTAAATTCCCAGGTTTTACCCATTTCCGATCGGACCTGTCAATCACCATGCACCAAAGATGATCTGCTAATGGACAATGGAGGAGTGGATGTGCTATGGATTCTGAGGCTGAGAGGCACATGCTGCACCTGTTTGGAATTGCTCAACCTCTAATCATTAGATTATCAATAGTTAGGACCTTATTTAGAACTTCTGTCCCAATGAAAAATTGCACCATAGAAGGAGCTATGGTACCCCATTCCAATTTGACCATCTCAAACAAGCTCTTTGACTGGAATAAAGCAAGATAGTAGGATTTTACTAAAAATATACCTTTTGCATCCATTTCCACTTTCTAAGATCAGTTCCTGTCCCTTGTCCTCCTGAAACTTTGCCATAAGATTTGCTGCTAAATTTAGCTCTCTATCGAATAAAGGTCTCCTGAAATTTAGGTTCCAAGCTATAATATTCTGATCCCTGCAGACCATCTCACTGATCCAAGCTTCTTTCCTCTGCGATAATCGAAACAGATTAGGGAACTGTATGTTCAGAGGTGATTCCCCACACCATGGATCTGTCCAGAATCTGGTCCTTTTTCCATCTCTAGCAACAAAGCCAATCCCATCATTGAATTTCTCCCTATGGTTTGCTTTAGCTTTCCACAGTCCAATTAACATGACTCAAATGGATTTAAGTTCTAGGTTGCCAATATACTTTGTTCTTTTCCATGTAAACACTAGTTGCTTCTGGTTTTACGCCATTCCATCAGTCGATGAAAGTGAAGAAAGAAATTGTTAGGTACTTAAATATAAGATACGTCTAAACCATGTTAGGCTCGGCCCGTTCGGTCAGATGAGCCTGTCTGGTTTTAAATCGGTCTTCGGTTTCATTCTTAGTCCCGATAACTGGGCTTGGTGGATTTGGGCATGAATAATGTCCCTTATACCCTATGTCGAGTCCAGTCTGGTCCGGCCTGACCATAGTGTTAGGGATCGTCCGATCCCGAGATATAACACAAAACCCCCCGATCCATCTCGGGATTGGACCGAGTTGGGTTTTTTTTTAATTTTTTAATTAATTTTAGATGGTCCATCCCGGCCAATCCCGATCCGATTTCCGAGTTCAAACACTATGGGCCCGACAAATTACCATCCCTAGTCAAAAACCATTTCCATTTCCATGGCCTAAACCTTGTCCTATGAGTTCGCTTTGGTAATATAGAGACGGCATTTGGCTGATGAGTCTGGATTAGATGGTTCTAGTCTAGAGATACATCATGAGCCTCCTCATTACACAGTTAAAAGTTGATCAAATATCCCCCAGTGTGCTGATGTGAATGTGGAAAGTTGCGCACAGGTTCCAATTTCCTATAGAGATCTAACTCTGGTTAATGGTACTGTATTATAATGTAAAGGCGATTCGCTAAGTCTAGTGTTTTTTCTCTTTATTGTCTCGTGAGGAAATATGGATTCATGAGGATTGCAATTTTTTTTTTATAAGGCTGCGAGAGAAAATTATTAAAGTCATCACTTATTCAATCATATCTATAATTATAATGAGAGAAGCTGAGGGTTATCTTCAATGTGTCATGAGCTACAATATACGGATATATTTACATCTTCTCTTTAACTTTCTAGTAGTTGAAGCATTTCCTTTGTTTCTATCAATTGATATTCTAGTCTGGTATGAAATTAGAGATTCACTTTCTTATTAGACAATATATTGAAACATAAGTAATTGAGTATGTATACTGAAGGTTCTATTTAAAGTTCCGAACACATAGATGGTGAATAAATTTGCTGTCATTAGCCAATAAAGATGTAAATATAATTCAGTTTTATTTAGGGAATTCTATTACCTATTCGCTTCCTACATCTTCTTTCTTTTCTTGAAGGAAAAAGGAATGAAAAAGGCAAAAAAATCTTTTGACTTTGTTGTAAATGCACAAGCTTAAACCTTAATCATTGTTGGTGCTGTACGTATGGTACATGGAGCAATGTTTTGTGTTTCCAGTCCAATATCAAAACGTTTTAGTAATTTCTTTATTTGTACAATTTGAAACAAAGCTCATTGTTCTCGTGTTGTAAGTCATTGATTTGGCCATTAGTGTTAAAGTGGCATAGGGTATCAAAATCAAGAACTTCCATGATTGTTCTGATGCCTTGACCAATTAGCTCTTGAATTGACATAATTCTTTGTTTCCAGGTATATCAATGAGTTAATTGAATACCTTTTCCTTGCTGGTAAAGATGATAAGAATATAGAGGTTGGAGCTGATCAGTCAGTTGTTGCAGCCTGTCATCGCCATGATCATTCTGCTGCTGCTGGAAATGGCCAAAGTGGTGAACTTGCATCAAAGAAAATTGTGCCTACCTCTAATCAACAAAGTGAGATGATATTGGCTAAAACCAGCAATCAGAAGGAAACACCATTCGGTGCTTCTCGGCATTGCCGACCCCCCAGGATCAATGAAGATTCTGTGCAGCCACGTCCTGCAGATTGGGCACGGGTGTTAGAGGCTGCAACCCAGAGAAGAACTGAAGTTCTTGTCCCGAAAATCTTGAAAATCTGTGGACTAAAGGAAGAAATTACAAAAATAAAGTTCATAAGCGTACTAAAACAGGACTTCCAGCACCTATAGAAAATACTTCAGGGTTCAGCAGTACTAAGCTTATGAAGAACTCTGGGAATGAAGTTTTATTCAACAAGCCCGGATGTTATACAGGATCGGAAGATACACCTATGGCCCGGGTAACATGTGGAGTAAGTCTAGATACTCGGCAAAGTGCTGGGAACAATATCATGACACAATTATCGCAGGAACTAACCAAGGGACCTTCTTTTGATGGAGACCATCTTGTTGATAAATTGGAGTATTGTACTATTCTTGCTTCTAATGGCAGTAATACTAGGCTTAAGCGATCCAGTAGCACTTCTGCTTTAAAAGCTCAACCTGAAATTGAGAAAACATTTTCAGGCAAAGTTGAAGGGCCTATTGTGTCAGAGGAGTTTTACAGTCCAGATTTTGTTAGGCATAAAGAAGAGCTCAGAGTTGGTAGTACCTCTGACATGGTTTTTCGCAGTGAAGGACTTCTTCACGTCCCCAAGCTCAAATGTCGGGTGAGCATTTCATGTAAATGCTTGTGGAATATTTGGTTCTGGAAAATGAACGTCAAGTAGCATTAATAAGGATGCAATTTGAAGTCAAGCACCTTAATGGGCATTTCTTGCTTTAATTTATTTTGTATCTGTAATCCTGTTTTCTTACCTTCAGTCCTCTGGTGCTTGCGCTTCCGCAGGTTATAGGAGCGTACTTTGAGAAAGTTGGTACAAAATCTTTTGCAGTTTATTCAATTGTTGTGACAGATGCACAGAACAGAACATGGTTTGTGAAAAGAAGGTATTGGTATCATCATTCTGTACTTCTATATCATAGATAAGTTTGCATTATAAAGGTTTTCAAATAGTGTTTAGTTTCGGCCGATCCCAAGTTGGATCGGTTGAGACAACTCGGGATCACATGATTCATGTATAAAAGATTATGGACGCCATACAATGATCATGGGAAACATTGTGACAATCAATAACAATAAAATTAAAAGGTTTATATGCTCTGCCATTGATGTTTCCTTCTCTAATCACATCTGTTCCATAATTTGATAATACCATGAAGGATTTGGAGCTTTGGTCTCCATTACTCCCCTTTTTAGCTTGATGGAGAACTTCCTTAAGGTTGATTAGAGTGAGAGTTGTGAACAAGACCTAACAATATAAAAAAATCCTCCTTCAAAATTATGTTTTTTTTTTAAGTTTTCTTATTTTATTTCTGATATATATATATATTTTAAATTGGACCATGTTTTGGATCGGCCTATCCAGAGTTGGATCGCCGATCCAACTTGGAATCGGACCGGGACGATCCCCGATCCGATACCGAGTTTAAAAACTATTGGTATAACCTGTTTATGTCATCAATGAGGTTAAGAAAGTTCTTGAAATTTGTTTGCGTGCAAACTGCTTGATTAATATTTAACAGTATTTTGGTTGAAATTTTGGGTCTACTGAAATGCAGATATAGTAACTTTGAGCGACTGCATAGACACCTGAAGGACATTCCAAATTATACGTTACATTTACCCCCCAAGAGAATATTCTCATCGAGTACTGATGATTCTTTTGTTCATCAGCGCTGCATTCAGCTTGACAAATACCTACAAGTATGACCAATTCGCAGCTTTGCACTTCTTTGGTTATATTTTCATTTTATTTGCTTATGTTTTTCCTTATGCTGTCATTCCTCAGGATCTCTTGTCAATAGCTAATGTTGCTGAACAACATGAAGTGTGGGATTTCTTAAGTGCTTCTTCAAAGGTGTGCATCTTCTTTAGTTCTGTTCTTTAAGATGAATGTTCAATGAAGACTTATGATTTCAGGCTGGATGATAGCTAACGCAGTCTAATAATTATCTTGGTTTGTGAAGAGTTACTCTTTTGGAAAGTCTTCCTCTGTAATGAGAACACTAGCAGGTATGTGTTTTTATTCCTTTTGATTGTTACATCATTTAGTTGTTATCCATGGAGCATTCTCGAGTTAATGAAAACATATCTGATTTTATCATATGCTCATTAACAACTAATTCATGGCTTATTTTAAAGGTGGGCCTTGATGGACCAACTGAACAGCATCTGGGAATTTTATACATAATCAGTTATATGTTTGCTAAATTGCTTCATGATAGCATATTTATGGTGATCAATTGTACCTACTGTAACGTCATTAAGTATATCAGTGATAGCTCTAATCCACATAGTGACATGGTGTCCATCTGTTCACATTTCATCATAAAAGCTTTACAAAGTCACATTCCCATCTGATTTCTGTTTAAAGTGGTTCTTCTAAAGGATTCGTGTGTCCGTCTGGATTGATGACAATGCAGGTAATGAGAAGTTTATGGATCAGAATGTCTTCCTGTTTGTCATATTTATGCTGTTGTCTAGAAATTGATACTCTTTCAAATTTCAACAAGGGCTGGACTGTTGACTTACACATATAATAGCTACTACTCCAATTGGATGCCAGTTATGAAAACATAGCGAGGTGTAAATTCCATCAGTGATTATATGTTTTAAAGTGGTTTTGGAAGAATGTTTAGTTTGCAGGGCTACCGCAATGCCTAGCGAGGTGTAAATTCCATCAGTGATTATATGTTTTAAAGTGGTTTTGGAAGAATGTTTAGTTTGCAGGGCTACCGCTATGCCTAGCCAACCCCCTTGCACCTTAAACCGGAATTGGGTGGGATGATGTGGCATTCACCTAGGTGTGTGTAGGCAATAAGCTAGTAGCCACCAAAAGCGGTGGCCTAAAACTGTATTATGCAATTTATATCTTATTATTTATATATTATAGTATTATTATAAATAAAATATACTAACGTAAGTAAGTTATATTGTTTAACTTAATTAAGTTTAACAGATGGTATAAAAACAACATTAGTTAGTAAAGAGGAAAAAACACAGAGCAAGAGATTGGTGCTTCAACTGAGAAAGCAATTAGGGATTCGAGCACGAAAATCACCTTCATCCAGGTATATCTCCCCCAGCCCTATCTATATTTGTGTATATGTATGTATGTAGATATAAATATCTTTTTTTCCCCTTTATTTCTTGCTGAATCAATTTTTCAATTTTGTGTAAGACCATGAACCCAGGTATCTCTCTCGCATTTTCTTTTCCTTTTTTGATTCTTGAAGAAAGCAAAGAAGATAACCAAGAGGAGTACACCTCTCCCTCTCCTTCTCTGTTGTGCTCTCATTTATTCTCTTTTCCTTCCTCTTCTTCTTCTTTTTTCCCTTCACCTGTATTTTTTCCCCCTCCCCCTCCCCCAAATTTCCCTTTCCTCCCCTCCTCTCAATCAATGTATTCTGTTTCCCTTTATTCTTCTCTTTTGTTTTCTCTGATCTAAATTTTGACAATGCATGACTTAATTAGTTAAGTTTTCATCTTTATCTACTATTTTCAAATATATTACTAATATTTGCAATATGCATAGGTATAAATTTATTAAATATATGTATGTATGTGTGTGTGTATATATATATATATATATATATATATATATATTTCATAGGCACCACTTAGATGCCTTGATGATACTTTCCAAGCCCACGAGTAAACTCTTGGGTATTTCATCTTCAGAAAAGGGTTTTTCTTTTTGATTGGTAAAAGTAAATATTGTAGTAATGTATAACTATAAGAGACTATGCCCTATGTACAAGAAGAGTTTACAACGTGGTTGGCAAACAAAGAAACCTAGCCATCCGAAGCTACTTACATTCCCCACAAAGTATTCCAGTCATTTACAAAGTCCAAAACATCCTTGAAACTCCGAAGAATCAGCGCCCAAATTAAAAAGAAAGAAGGCTTCAGAATGGTAAGCATGTTCCCAGAGAACCATGGGCACTTTCTCCTTGTCCTCGGCACATCGGAATCTGGAGACAATAGCATTCTCCATATAGAAACATCAGTTTTTTCCTTCTATATCTCATGCAGATTACACAAATAGCCTACATGTACTGAAAATTTGAACCCAGCAGATATCCGATAAGGGTTAGTGACTGTGTAACAATTTCATGGTTCATATCTACTTCAAGGGTTCTATAGATTGGGATAATGGAACAAGATTAATGTTGCCAATCCCTGTCTAGTTAGGATAATGCATGTTGTTGGTGTTGATGCTGATATTTATTTCAGGGCATTGCACCGCCTACTCAAGTTGTATTCTCTTTGACCTTGATCTATTAGCTCTCACTAATGAAAACCACTTCTTGGGCTTTGTTTAATATTGGGGATTCTGGATTTCAACTTGGAACCATCAGATCTAGGAACCAAGGTTTTAAATTTTGTTACTGCCAGACATTTCGCCACTTTTTTTCTGGCAAATTTTATCCGACCTGGCGGAAAATTTTGCCAGGTTGGAGAAATATTGGGGAAATATTTCGCCATATTTTGCTATATTTTACCGAAATTTTGAAAATTGGGGGAAAGGGGGGGAATTCGCCTAATTCCCCCTAAATTTCGTTGGCGAATTCCCCCTAAATTTCGTTTCAGTGGTGGGCATTTTGGCAAAATTTCGCCGGCATGCCGACGAAATTTAAAACCATGCTTGGAACCATTGTTTAATGAATAATGAATAATTTAATTCAAAAAAGAGATGGAACGTATAAAGGATAGCTACAACAGCAGCCACTATAAGACGAAAATAAAAATAAAAAATAAAAGAAAAAGAAAAAGGAAAACAAAGACCATAGAGAAAAAAACATCTACATATCCTTATGAAGAATCTTCACCATAAGAATACCCATAAGCATGGTTTCCCTCTTGATCATATCCTTGGCAAGATTGTCTGCCACATTATTAGCTATTCTAGGCATCTTAGTGAATGGGAAGTTCAGCAAGGAAGGCAAAAAAGGTGGTTAGCCTAACAAAGTATTCAAATCTCCAGGAGTTAGAGTAACGCTATGAAACAGGGAGATAATGGTGCTGGAATCCCCCTCTGCAATCAGATTAGTGGTACCAATTGTTCTGGCCTCTTTGAGACCTGTCAGCACTCAGAAATGCATGGATCATTCCTTTGACTGAATCGTCATCCCCATTAAGTTCATAAAATGCATGAATATTGATCGTAGTGATATTCTAAAAGTGCCTCCTATACCTGTAGACCCTAAGTTGTCAAAAGAGCATCCTTCAAAACTCAGTTTGATCTTCCAATCACATTGGGGAGACCCAAATCAAAGAGGCTCTAGGTTGTGAGTGCATGGGCGATGAGCAGGTCACTGATAGTATTTAGCTTCAATGTTCGTTTAGGATAAGCTGTCAATCAAAGCTCCAGATTTTGGTGAAGGATTTGAATATTCAGCCAACTTGCCTTTATGATATACAAAGGCTGCATCTATACCATGCTCATTTGGCCCCGTTGCTAGTTTTTTTGATGAATAAAGAAGATTATATAAATTAAAGGGGGAGAATGTAAATCAATGGTTTCTCAAGGGGAGAAAACCACAAGAAAAGAAAATGAAAAAAATAAAAATAAATTGTACAAGGTGGAATCCCCAAAGGGCTGTACACGGGAGAAAGCCTACACAAAAAGATAACTACTCCACCATTCTCTCCAGCAGGTTTCCACAAAAAAGAGTCTTGATGAACTTCGTCTTTGGCCGATCTATCCGCCATCCCATTGGCTGAACGATGGACATGGGAAAACGAAATGTTCATCCCACTAGCCAGCATCCGAGCCAATTGAACCATATACGACCATCTCCAAGGTGAGGGTTCTCTCCCTCTCGTCCAGGATATAACCACATCCACAGTCGAGTCCCCCTTCACCTGTAAGTCCTCTAGTCCTAAGCTTCTAGCCTGCCTCAGGCGTGTCACTCGCCTATGCATCTCTGCTCTGATAGCAAAACCTTCCCCAAGGGGGCCAAAAAATGGATGTATGATGGTCTCCTATGATCCCTATAGAGTTCTCCAATCCCAGAAGGCCATGGGTTGCCTAAAGGTGACCCATCAAAAGTCAGCTTCACCACTCCTATTGCCGGAGGCTGCCATCTCACTCTGTGTCTGGGTGTGTGGGTAAGTCCATACAAGGGCCTTCCAATCTCATTTGCCCCCGTTGTTTATTAGTATAAGTGAATACTGGTACGTATTGACCAATACATATAGTTATCAAAGGGGCCAATCTGACACAAGACCTTGGTACCATTAAATTTTAATAGGAAATTGACTCGGTCGTTTGCACCCAGTATTTCTCTGTAGTGGTTGAGTTTTACAAATATAGAAGGAAATTGACTCAGTCGCTTGCACCGAGTATTTCTCCCCAGTGGCTGAGTTTTACAAATCTCGGTATTACATATTGGATATCAATGATATGCTATAGTCACATTGGACCTCTTTTCGATAAATACCCTCATGCTGGACCTCAAAATGTCTTGATGAAGGGTGTTTCTAAAGAATCTTCCCAAATGTTTGAAAATGAGAGGGAAACCCAAAGTGCTTTTATCCATGGTAGGCAGATCCTTGATGATGCCTTTGTTGTCAACGAGTATATGGAGGACAGATTTAATCTAGGGTGGCTGGCATGGTGTGCAAATTGGATTTTGAAAAAGCCTACCATAGGATTGAATGGGATTTTCTTGATGCGGTCCTTATGTGAAGAGGATTTGTGTCTACTTGGTGTAGGTGAAATAGAGGGTTGTCTTAGGAACGTCTCTTTTTCTTTCCTCTATAATGGCAGTGTCAAAGGTATCTTCTCTTCTTTTAGTGATCCTCCTCTCCTCTTCAGCTAGGTGATGTGCTTAGCCCTCTTTCGAGGGCGGAGGAGTTGGATTTAGTTAGGGGGTTCCGTGTGGGGAGGGAGGGGGTGTCTATCTCTCATGTTCAGTTTGTTGATGACATGATCCCTTTCCTTGAGGCTGATCCGGTGCAAGTCTACAGGATTAAGTTCATCCTTAGATGTTTCAAGCTGGTCTCTGGTTTATCTGTCAACTTGAACAAGACCAGTCTCGTGGGGATTCATGTTAGGCCTGAATCTTTATGTTCTTTTGTTGGTATGTTGGGTTGTGCGATAGGTCAGTGGCCCCTGAATCTTTACGTTCTTTGGCTGGTATGTTGGGTTGTGCGATAGGTGCGTGGCCTATTAGGTATCCCGTCTTCTCCTAGGGGACATCCCTCGTAGGTGGTCTATTTTTTGAGAGTCTACCCTTGAGAGGATGAATAGGACACCCAACCTGGAAGAGGAATTATCTCTCTTTTGGGGGAAGGGTTACCTTGATCTAGGCTGCTTTGGCTTATCTCCCTGTGTACGACTTGTCCTTGTTTATAACCGCTGGCAAAGTGGTCAAAGCTATTGAGAAGATTCATAGATTTCCTTTGGGAATGGGGAGTGCTAGAAAAGACCATTTTATCTAGTGGAAGGTGGTGTGCAGGGAGAAAAGGAAAGGAAGGATTAATTAGGGAAACATTCTGACTCATAATTTATTTGCCTTGTTGGGGAAGTTGTTGTGGAGATTCAGTACGGAGAAGAACTCCCTGTGGGTTTGAATCATCTTGAATATGGCACCCATGACAATGGTTGGGATGCCAATCCTCGTGCTCGAGTGTATAGTGCTAGTCCTTGGAAGGCTATTATTGCATTGCTAATTTCTCTTATTCCTCATGTTTGATTCTATGTGTGTAAGGGTTCTTGGGTGCATTTTTGGCTTGATTTTTGATGGGGAACTCTATTTTTTGTCATTGGTTTCCCACTTGTGCTATCTGGTGCATAACAGTTCCTTTGTGGTGGTCGATGTCTTTCTTGGTCTTCCGCTGGCCTCATGTGGAATCTGGATCTCATTCGTGACCCTAGATCGGCAGACTTGGAGGAGCTTGCTAGTCTATTTGAACTATCTCAAAAATGTTTTCATTGATCCGACGTCTGACTCTCATGTGTGGATGCTCAATGCTAGAGGGTTTTTTCCACACGGCTTTTTTTAGTCTAATTTGGTCTGATAGGGATGCCCTCTGCTTTGCTTACTGCCCTTTCTCTTTGGAAACCTCGTTCCTTCCAGAGTTAGAGCTTTTGTTTCGACCTCCCTTCATCATAAGATCAACACTTGTTAATTTGCGGAGATGGTGCTTATCCCCACACGTGCTATATTTATGAGCCATAGTGAGTCGATTAACCACATTTTTTTACAACGTGATGTTGATCGGTCCTTATGGTTCTTTTTCTGCCATCGGATTAGGGTAGATTGGATTCTGCCTTGTGATGTGATTTAGATGTTTGACCTGTGGAGGTTCTTTGACTTGAGGAGGCACATTGTGATGTACCAGACTCTTTTGTTTGCAATTTTATGGGTGAATTTGGAAAACGTAATCGGAGAATTTTTGAGGATATAAGGAGATCTATGGGGGCTGTTAGTGATTCGATATGCTGATGGCCTCTTGGGTTATTGTCTTACTTAATTTCAGAGGCATCTTTGTCTCAGATATCGGCGGGGAGGGGGGGAGGGTTCATCAATGCAATTTTGATGGCTCCTCCATGGGTAACCCAAGTTGAAGGAGTCTTTAGAGATCACTTGGGGCGAGTCATCCACATGTTTTCCTGACCCATTGGAGAGGGGAATGCAATGCTTGCTGAGATTATAGCGTTGGTTACAGGCTTTTGTGAGGTGATATCCCAGAGTTTCCTTTCCATTATAGTTGAGGGTGATTCAGTATCTGTTGTGCTTGGCTCACGAGGGCTCATGATTGTTCTTGGAGATTGAGCCATTTTTTCTGGTGTGCCCGATCCATGGCCAATGGCTTTGATATTTTGTTTTCACATGTGCCTGGAGCGGCTTGCGAGACTGCTGATGCCTTAGCAAGGAGAGGAGCAGTGTCAGATGTATCTTTCGTTGGGATTCCTTTAGAGGAGATACTAGGAGGCGGCATTTGATATATTCAGTTGTAGTGTCTTGGTTTTTGTTTCTGTCATCTCTTTTGTTTGTACTTTTCTAGCTGATCAGCTTGGTCGATTATGTTTCTATGTTCTTTTGCTTTGTTGTTGGCTGATCACTTCGGTCGGCCATGTCTTTGCACCATTCTCTGTTATTTTATATATACATCTGCTCATCGTTACTCAAGTGATTAGAAGGGATTTACTAAGATTTGGGGATTATTAGTTTAAGGTGTTTTTTTTTTCTCCCTTTTATTTTTAAGTCAACTAAATGCTAAGATCCTTATTTGTTTTGATAGATCATCACATGAATGACATGTATGTACCGATTATGTGAAAACTTATCAATTTCATCAATGTTTGGGGCATATTTCTTATGAACTTTTGTGCATAATATTGTTGATTATGTTGGGTGTATTTTATTGTTGTTATCATCTTATTCTGTTATAATGATTTTATAGTTATGTTTTATATACTTTTTTTGTATGTATGCTGTGCCTATATTGTCGAATTATTAGAGCATAAATGCAATGTTGGCTATGCAAGCACAGATCCAATTTGAATTTGTGGCACACACACACACACACACACACACACACATATATGTATGTATATTTGTAATTCTTTCTATTGAATTATAATTTGATTAATGGTTATATTTTCTGGATTTTAATATTACTTTTTTAAATATTTCAACCATTAAACTAGGTGTTGATTGGGATTTGCTTGGTAGTGGCTGATATGTACTAGTATCAGTGATACGTATTGGTAGCAGCAGGCATTCATACTGGTATTGCTCGCTAGTTTTAAAACATACTAACAACGCCCACTGCAATATCTTGTACACCAGCCATATTAGTGCCAAGCTCATGAACATTTCTACTCCACCACCAAATGGTGACTTCAACCCCTTAACTCTAAAAAAAAACCCCTTGTAAGGGAGCACCATCTGTGCGACGTCACCAGCATAAAGAATGAAACTAAAATCTTTGGGTTCCTGAAAAAGCATCTATAGCCTAGCCTTTATGAAGGGGTTGCTTAGTGAATCATTATTTTGGAAGATTGAATTAGGTGGCAGTCTAGTCGAAGATTAAGCAGTGTACATATCTTCTTATTTTGCATTTTGGAGTTGTACTTTTCTTTCTTTCTTTTTTCAGCAGTGCAGATAGAATAGTTTGGAGGCACAACAAGAAAGGCATTTTCTTTCTTAAGTATTTTTTTTCCCCTGATCATGCTTGACAGATTTATAGGTTCTGGTTCTCTAATAACACCGATATGATTGGAAGAGTTCTGTTGACAGCAATTTGGATAATTCGTAAATGTTGGTTAACTGGTTCATTGGTGCTCAAGACGTATGGAGCTTTGTCTATTGTCACTTGACCATTTCATGGGAATTCCTAGGGGTGATAGATCTGTTTTCTTCATAAGATGGTGTTTTTCTCCCCCAGAAGGTTTGGGGAGTTGGCGATCACAAAATGTTTTGAAGATATAAATGTTTTGAAGATATAAGTCATCTGGAGCTGTGCTTTGATCGCAGTTCCTACTCAGCTGATTGTATATTTTGATGGAATCAGAGAGTTTAAATAGACACTCATATTCATGTTATTCAGCTCCAGATCACTCTGGAAGCTATTGATTTGTATAAATTGCCAACTTCATTCATAGATGGCTTTTCCTCTTATCAACATCACTGATAAAAACAAGATTTTTTTAAACAAATAACACCCCCACCACAACCCACTAGCAGGAAGAGAAACAAACCACCTCCACCAAAATAGAATGAAGAAAGAAACACCACAGCTGTTGTATTCATCCAACTTTCCGGCCATGTGAAAGATAGCTTCTGTCTGAAAACTTTACTGGTTTGTGATTATCACTCAGTGGACTAATCTCTTTCAGTAGCCTAGTTCTTCAATTTTTTTATTTTTTATTTTAATCCTTTTTACAATTCAAAACTGAAAGCCCTTTTCTTATACGAAGAAAGCCTCACCCAGGCAAACTGGATTTTCTCCACTTGTGGAGGTCTCCATATTCTGTCATTTACTGTTTTTTTCCCCTGAAAACTATTTATTGAACTCGTCCTCTTATCTGATTGTGATATTAATAGTTCACTTTGTGCAATCATCTTTTTGTTGTTTGTGTATGTTCTGAGAGCTTCTTCACTTTTATTTACTTAATACTTACCATGGTTTATGTTAGTACTCATTGACTGGGATGTTTTGCCATGTATTATACAGTCAATGTGGATGATGCT
>JAUPMG010000014.1:6670042-6682054 GCA_031762675.1 Pachysandra terminalis | reverse complement strand
GTCATAGAGAGCCCTAAGAAAGGGGGGAGAACCACCATCCATGAGCAAACCAAGGACACTATGGAGTCTATGATACGACTGGTAGGTCTGCTCTTACCTTCGAACACCCTCAAGTTTCTCTCTCCCCACAACGTCCATAGGGTAGCGTGCCACACACCCTGATACATCAATCTACTTTCTTTTATTTTCTTTTTCATTTTTTACTTTCTTTTCTTTTCTTCTGAAATCCAGGGTTCCAAACACAGCCTAAATTAACCAAGGTTTTAAATGTCACTGTTGCAAGACGTAAATAAAAGAAAAATGGAAGAGAAAGTGAAAAAAGGGTTGAAAATAGATTTTTTTGATGAAACTTTGAAGAGGTCTAATTTAGAGCTAAATACATTTAAATAACCTAAAATATGACTAAACACACACACACACACAGACACACACACACATATAGTGAATGACATATATTTGGGGAGGTACGATTGTATATTGGCATCGGAAAAAAGGAAGAAATCATCCACAATGATAGCCTCAATAAGACAAACATATTTAAACTTATACATAATTGAATTGCCCAAATTGCATAGTACAATTAGATAAAATGAGAAAATACAATGAGGAGACATCAGTGCATCACATCCATAAAGGGCGGCACCCTTGCTCAATGTCATCCCTATTATCCCCACCCATATATTGACCACACTGCATCATTTCTATGTAGCGACAATATTGGTACCTGTCCATGTAATCCATTACGTATCTCTGGTACTCATCTCTAGACTAATGGTTAACATGATCCCTATCACCCTCACCCATATATTGATCATATTGCATCATTTCTATGTAGCGACAATATTGGTACCACTCTATGTTATCCCTCACGTATCTCTGGTACTCATCTCTGGATTAATGGTCGACATGGTCCCTAATAGGGGGATAATGGGGATAAATGGGGATGGTGATAATGGTAATGTGAACTCCAAAATCACTGGTAGAGCAAGGTCGGATCCATATGGATGTGGTTATACATCATATCCTGGGGGGAATCAATTTGCCGGAAAGATCCCATACCCGCCTCCCCATATGGCCTGCCATAATTGTATCCATAACCATATCATATTTATATGATCTCAACACCTATGAATCATAACTCCTGGTCTTTAGAGGGTGGATAGTGCCCTCTAGCACCAAGATATCTCCCAGAACGTCCATGTGATGGATGGATAAGTGGTCTTTAGCTATTATAATAAATTTATGATTTTTTGAGTTTTTTAATTTTTATTATTTTTAACAATTTCTATTATATCTCTTCTAAAATTTCTTTGATAAAAAATAATAATTTTATTATTTAATATATTTAAAATTAATTGCATACATACTTTATAGCCAATCACTTAACTAATTATTCACCTAATTAACTAAGTTTTTAGTCTTTGTTATCACATTAAAGTGTAGGGTACTAAAACATAAAAATTATATTTCTGTTTTTGACAATTATATGTAATTATTAATTTTTTTTTAGAATAAAAAATTATCAAATATGTTTTTGAGACAAATTAAAATAACAACACCCATTGATTGATCGGGTGTTCCTGTATAACATATTATTTTCAAATTATTTGGTTGAGATTTCAAAGTGAAAAATACAAAATAATTTTTTACCTCAAAAGTTGGTTTCCATTGGCTTGAAAAATCTCTAGATCTTCGATGGAAGGTGAGGAGGAAGCCAATCCAAGTGAGAAAGATGAAAAAATTGTCACGAACCAAACTTGGAAATCTCAATGGAGTCTTCAAGTCTAGGTTGTAACTCTCACCCCATATCTAGAAGGGAGTGGATAAGCAATACATAACCAAAAATCATTTAATTAAGAAGGATATTATACAAGGTAAACTTGCTTCAAATCAATCCCTATTAACTACTGAAAATCAAGTACTAGATTACAGCAAATAAACCCTACTATAAGTTCTACTAAAATCATCGAATAAACCCCTAATGAAAGCTAATATCTTGAAAGCATCATTGTTCTCCATTTTGGTTCTCATGTCCATCATCTATAGGTCCTGAAATATGTTATGCTCGAAAGCGTAAGCTACACTAGCTTTGGAAGTCAACAAATCTAACAATATTTGAGATTGAAGTAGGGACAATGCCACTCTTCAATGGTAATCCATATAAACAAATAATGAGATGTATATATATATATATATACACATATATCAATATGCAAGGGAAAACATTTAATATATAATGTGTGAATCAATGTGCAATAAATATGTGAACAATGATGTAATGAGATGAAAAATGCAATGGGGCTGATTTAGTTATTAATGCATGCTGTGCACCTAGCAAATAAGATCACCACATGTGATTGAAGACGAACAATCTAATATGCATGCTGTATATTATTCGTTTAATGTATATTTCACACTTGAATCTAAACCCCTGGCTAAACAAGATGAAAATTATCCCCCGAATACACGGCTAGGATAGGGGCTATTCCATGTGCGCATCATAGTTTCTGGGATTTGCTAACTAGAGGTTCCAATTTCCTCATTTTATTTTCGATCATGGGGATAAATCCCAGGGCTTCACCAATATGAATTGTTCCTTGTGAATCATACACAAACAGATCTACTAACAAAATTTCACTCGGTCATCAATCCAACAAGACGGACATTCGTCTCGCAAGACAAGAATCAAAATAGGTATATTGGGATAGTTAGTCCCTCAACTCCAAAAATACAAGTCTCCTCACCTATTATGATTTCCAGATCATAATACTCATGATTATCATGGATTCCAGAAGTATGGACTCATATGCAAAGGATGTAGCTTTTAGACCACATCCATGGTCATGAAGCATAATGCTGTGCAAGTGAGAAAGTGCTCATTAACTAAGCAAGCAAATCATGTGTACAATGTGTAATAAGAATAACTAACATGCTGGACAATGAATAAGCAATCATCAATATGAAGCATATCAAGATATCATATATTAATCAAACATAGCCAATAGGTCCATAAAGAAGTAACTATATGAAATAATTATAATTTACCAAAACTAGCATCAAAATCAGTCTAATTAGGTCAAAATAAGCATTTACGTGAAATTTCATAGCAATCAAAGCACTTTGATTTTTTTGGTGCTCCTAGGGTCTCCTGAGGGTTTCTGGGATTGGTTTGGCGTACCCTTCGGTGCGCTGAGCTTAGGCTCGATGACATTTCCAGGGGCTTAAATTTTTGACTGTGACGCTCAGCATGCTTTCGGCCTCCCAAGTGGTCACCGATTGGCTTTTGACAGTTTTGACATCTCGTCGGTAATTTAGCCATAACTTTGTGTACACTTATCGGAATCACCTCAAATTTGTTTTGTTGTGTTCCTAACGAACAGGGGAATCCAAAAAATATAAGTTTTTTTTTTTTTTTTTTGGGGGCGGCAGGGGGTTATTTGGGATTTGGTGTGGTCTCGGCAAGTCGAGATGTCGCCGAGGGGTTTTTGGGTAGGTTCGGCGGAGGCCACCGAACTTTGCGGTTTGGTCTGTTTGGCCTGATTTTGTCTCCTCTTCAACTCTAATCATAAAACTTGGTTAAGTAACCCCCCATAACTTTGAATTCCGCACAAAACCCAATAAATAAATAAACATCATAAAACATAATTGAATTCATACTTACCATATCTTACCTTTAAACTTAGAAAACTAGTTGAAAAGCCATTAAAATACTTCATACACAAAGAAAGTAACCTTGCTCTCTTAATTCAATCAAAAGTAACGTTAGACCTGAATACTTACCTTGATTTGAAGGTTGGTGTAGAGAGTTACACCTCTTGATCTTCTTCTTCTTCTTCTTTTTCTTCTCCAAGTGATGAATCAACCTCCCAAGGCCATATGTTTATATAGGCACTTAAGAGCTCTAGGATTAGAAACTATAGCAACTCTAATCTCTACCCTTATTAGATTGGTTACTTTTAATCTCAGCTCTTAGATTAGTTTTCCAACCAATATGGGTTTCTTTCTATTATTGGTTTCTTTTTATTTTTTGTTTAGAATCCTAGCTTTAGTTTAAATAGTTGCTATTCTAGTTTATAGAGAATACCTACTAATTGTTAGTTTTAAATCTCTGCCATCAATTGGAGATTGAAGGTTCCTACAAGATCTTAGCCATTGATTTATATTTCAGAATCCTAGCTTTATTACTATTATAATTTGTAGAGAATACGTGCTAATTCTATATCTTTGACTTAGTCTCCTATTCTTAGCTAGTTACTATTTACTGCTTTATTTGAATTCCTTCTAATAGAGAGTGTTTTTATTATCCTATATTAAATCATAGCCATTGATTGGAGATTGGACGCTCCTACAAGATCCTAGCCACATGTCTTAACTTTAGAAGTTATGATTGTGTGTGATGCACCTAGTTTCCTATTGTACAACTCACCAATCACAATCGGTCAAAGGTCAAACATGACAGATACTACTAAAATTTTAAATTAACCTGTAATTTTCTATTATTAACATATTAACCCTATTGTTTTGTTGGGTTATCACAAAAATGGTAGAAGATTATATTTGGCAAAAACTTGGATGAGAAGAGAGTTTCCAAAAACTTGACATTCTTTTAAATCGTAAATGTCGCACGTGTGAAATCACATGTCTGACATTTTCCCTTAAGTTGTCGACATGTCAACAAAATATTGCGATGTCTTGATGACATTGTGGGTGGATTGGTGGAACGACTTCCACCTTAGTTTCATGTCCCCCACCCCCCAAAAAATGACATGCTGGCAGCATTTAAAACACCGATATTAACGTCATTCTCATTAGAAGCTGAAAAAAAAAATTTGATGGTCGAAATCAGTCTAACTACACATGACAGAAGTCCATTGTATGGGTAAGAATGGGGCTTTTATGGGAGGAAGGCTTGTCCATATGAGATATGGCACATCTAGATGCCGCCTCCGCAAGTGAACATTTTCCATGTCAACCCTCTATGTGGAAGAAAAATTCTATCTCACCAGGAGTCTAGACCTGGTCAGACAGAACAGACACCCCTTTCCCTATTTAAAATTCAAAATGAAATAAATAGCTTTAGGCACAGGTTCCATATGAAGCATGGTATGTATTCTGTTTTGAGTGATTTCGAGGCTTTTCTCACCTTAAGGATTTGTGTGATTGTCCTCCAGCACTTACTGCTTGGTCTTTGAGCTTTAACTGGGTCCTTGTCATATTTTTTATTCATTTTTGGATCAGTAAAAGTATGATATTTCAAATTATAAGAGCATGTAAAAGTAGCAATGTAACAGAGCACTTTACAAAAAAGAAAACAGCAAAACATATGTACACAAAGTATGTACATTAGGCTAATGCAAAGTGACCTAAAGCCCCCAGTACACCGAACACAGCCTAAACAGTACTCTACTGCTCATAGAAAATATTCCAATTGCCTCTAAAATCTGAAAAAAGTGTTAGAATAAAATTCACCCAGTACACTAAACCAAATAAAAAGAGAAGACAGCATCTGATCAATGGTGCTTCCCACTTATCTCTCCAATCCCTCAAACGCTCTTCGATTACACTCCGATCAAGTACTCCAGCACATTGCAAAAGGGATAGAATTCCATAACATGCCGAACTTCTTTTTCTTCTTTTTCCAGTTCCGTCTTTCAATCAGCATTTGGATATCCTTCGGTAATGTTCACATTAACCTTATTTCTCGTCAAGGTTCACATAAATAAGATGACCTTTGAAGGGGCAATTGCTTGCCAAAGGAACTTAGCCACTTCACAAGTCTGAAAATTCTGGAATAGCCAACTGTAAGAAGTTGTTACCGACAAAATTACTTTGCTGTCCGTCTTCCATACCCTCAGGTCCTTGCCTTCCTTAAAAGGATAAGTATGAATCAAGGAAAACAGTCTTGAAGCATCATCTACTTAGAGCCCTTCTAAGCTCCAAGTTGCATGAAATCCCGAATTGGTTTTTCGTAATAATTTTCTTGATACTACCTTTAAGCAAGAGAGCATAAAAGTTAGGGGAACTGATTTTTTAAAGGATCCTCACCAATCCATTTGTCTAACCAGAAGCGAACTCTCTTATCATTGCCCACTCTGGATCTTTCCTCAATCTTGGGGCCTAAATAAGAAATGACGTTCCACACACTTATCCCATAAGAGCCCTGAGTGGGAGAAGTGAGCCATTCTCCTGGCTTGCATCCACATTTTGAAGCTATGACTTGCCTCTATAAGTTGCCTCCTTTTTCCTCAAACTTCCCAAACCATTTACGCATAAGCACTTCATTAAGCTCAATCAACCTTCTAATTCCCAGTCCCCCATGTTCCTTTGGCTTGCATACCTTCTCCCATTTCACTAGATGGAATTTATTAGTCTCCCCTCTTTCACTCCACATTAAATCTCTTTGCAATTTTTCCAATCTTCTTGCTACCGCCAATGGAATCTTGAATAAAGATAGAAAATAAGTCGGTATGTTAGCTAAAGAGCTTTTTATCAAAGTTATCTTCCCACCTTTAGAAAGGTATTTTGACTTTCATAAAGATAGTTTTTTCTCCGATCTCTTCACCACCTTATCCTACATGAATTGCTGTTTAAATGATGTTCCCAATGGTAAACCCAAGTAAGATGTTGGGAGAACTCCCAATTTGCATCCTAGAATCTCCCAAAGATGATCAAAGTTCACTTCTCCACACCAATCTGGGTCATTGCTGTTGTGTGAACTATATATGTTACACACATCTAGATTTATTTTAAGGTTGTTATTCTATATCTCTTTCATCATCAGAGGACCTGAAGAATGTGAACTTTTGAAAATACTGTGGAATAATGTATGACATGTGGATGCTATGATCTTTTCAACTACCTCCATTGACTAGTCTATGTGCTTATCTTCGTGTATGCAGAAGACAGGTGTTCTGGATTTCAAAGCAAATTTTACAGTTAATGATGGAAGATGCTATTGATGACTGGCTCTTGAGACAAATTCATTGGCTTCGGAGAGATGATATTATTGCTCAAGGAATCCACTGGGTCCAAGATGTAAGGACCGAGCCATTTTAGTATTCATCACCTGGTGCAGAATTTCTTATTACTAATCTAGCAATATAAGCTTGACTGTGCACAGAGATGCAATAAACTATTGCGTAATATAATGCTTGATTTCATATTTAATAAAATGTTGTACACTGGTTATTAGCATCTTTGTTTCTTATGCTTTGGTATGCAAAATTTTGGTTTTGTGTCTTATCAGACTAAAAAAAAAAAACAATGTATGAGCTTCATTACCACCATAATCACAGATCAGTTGTGATTTTTTAAACAATGGATATCCGTAGGAAATTATCATTTTAATTATTTCCTGCATTGAAGAGAAATAAAAAAGTAAAAAAAAAAAAGAAAAGCCAAGGAAGAAGTACAGGAAAGAAGAAAGTTAAAACATTTGTATTTTGTACGACCATAATGACTGCATAATATTTTTTTGAAAACTTTAAATACAGAAACACCAATAGAAAGGATCAATTAAATTTCTATTGTGCATAATATAGAAAAGTTGTGAAGTTATATTGTTTTTATTGATGTTCATTATGAAACTATCCTTGATGGACGTTTGATATTGTTTTTATTCCTAATTCCTGATCGTGATCACATTCGCAAGTTGAGTGTGACTTTGTAGGATAGAGATATGACTGGCCATTGATATGCTCTAAAATCACAGGAGATTGGAGAAGGATGTGATAATTGTCAAGCCATTTGCTTATTGCGATATTTTAAGGCGTAAGCTTTAGCTGAGACTGCATGTAGAACTGGAATCATGAATGGGATTTGTGTAGCTGATGCCGAATAGTTGAACAAGGACTGGATGATCAAGTTATAACAATGGCCTACATTTAAAATACGTCACATAGTATTCATCCAGTGATATGCATGCTAATATTAGATAGTAGATACTGTTGTGAGTTACACGGTAGACATATGTGATATATAAGAACAAATATTTTAGAACACGAATAGATATACTGTCTGTTACTGCCTTTAGAATGAATTCCTGTTTGAAAAATATAATGGCTTGGAGCATGTAGCTTCATTATAAGCATTCTGTGAGAATATACGGTTTCATGTACTTGGTTAGAGGAATAACAGTTGTTTCTTTGAGTTGTGCATTTAGTGTAAGTTGCATATGAAAAAGCTTCTTAAGTAACCTATTATTGGTAAAATTCTTCATCAACTCTTCTAGGACTACGAGAAAAATTTAAGAGGATCAGTTGCTCAAAGTATGTTTCTCCTAATTCTGGTTTTGTCCTTTGTTAGGTTCTCTGGCCGAATGGTACATTCTTTCTCAAGTTAGAGGCTACTCAAGGAAACACAGATGATACCATTTTCAACCAGAAACTAGAACAAACTGCAAATCATTTAGCTGCCAATAAGCTCTCGAATCCAGGGTCTTTTGAGCTGCAACTGGAGGCGGCTCGTAGAGCTAGTGATGTCAAGAAAATGATCCTTGGTGAGTTAATAACTCTCTTAAAAGTTTTGAATGTGAGTTATGTGTTTTCTGTAAGGCTAATGCTCAAGATGGTTTTTTACCTTTTATTGATACATGCAATAAATGTTCTCTTCACTGTTCGTAGGAGAACCAGTCTTGAGATGACTCACTTGGTTCACAATGCAATTCAATGTTGTTAAATTTCTTAACACGCCCATTGAATGTAGTTTTATTGAATTGCATCTCCATATCATGGGCTTAATTAGTTTTCATATGTCCTCATAAAAAATGTTTATTCTTTGTTAAGGAGAACAAGTTGCAGAATCCAAATCAAAAAAGCAATAAAAGACCCAAAGAAAATCTGTTACGGGCATCCTTCTGCACAAGAAGCTGTTTCTTCTAGCATTATTTGATAGAGAATAGCATCAAACATTGGAAAATGATCTCTTTGATAATTCTTGATACAGGATTTGACCATCTTCACTGACGTCAGAAGTTGTACTACTCTAAAAGTCTTGAACATTCTAGATCTTAGAAATTGTTTTGTGCTTGTTATCAAAATATGATTGCTTTTAGGAGTTCTATTCTTCAAATCATTTTATATGAACCTATACATCTTTTACAATGTATTTTGAAATCCTTCCAGCAGTGTCTAACCGAAGTACATTGAATATGATATAATTCTTACAAGGAAAGAATCAAATATCTTAGCCTGCAGTTCAACCTTAAAATTTGTCAGACTTCAGCAGTATAAAGAGGTGAAGGAAGCGTTTTCCTACAGAACTGCTCTACTTCTTGTCAGTTCAGGCTATTTTCTGGCTGGGTTGCATAAATTATATCCTTTACCATGTCAGCTCCCTAAGTTCTTTGATACAAGATTTACTTTGCTAATGGCAGCCAGTGGAAATGGACTTTTAGCTGTGTGCTGGGAGACCCTGGATTGATGTTGCCACATGGATAAGGGTGAAGTGACCTAACACATGGAACAATAACATCTCAGTCGCATGTTTTGAAACTCTTTATTAGTAGGATCTTGGGCCTGCTATCTCTTGTGATACCTGGACCCTTCACTTACCCTTCTTACCAATTCAGACCTGGCTTGACATAGGTATTAGGTAGGCAAATGGGATGTGTGTCCAGGACTCCACCAGTCCACCTTCAACTCCATGTCTACCTTTTAGATGGAAGTTTTTTCTGATTGACATCCAATATCATGGGTCACTTAAAATGGTCAAAGCTAGTATTCTCTTGTATAACTCAGTACACTATTACATGTAGACTTCTATTTTACCATCTTTCAAACATAAATGTTTAGTTTATAGTTGAATGTTTTCTTTTTTGGCTATAAATTATTTAATATAATGAGATAGGTTTTTTTATGTAAAAGCTCTTCTCTGTTTTTTTATTTTATTTTTACTTCAAATGAATAATGCTTTCATGTGTAAATACTTGCATTCTTTGATATTGTGGTCACATGGATCCAACACTTTCTGACATGCTTACACTCTGCACCTGTAACTAATTCTACCTAATGTGGCTATTTCTACCGATAAAGGGTCAAACAAGTTTTTTGTAGAAAAATAAGTGTGAGATGATAGGTGTTGATGCTTGATCGGGGGTTATAGTGTAGTATTTATTTGATCTTTTCCTATGCTCTCTGGTCTGGTGCCTCTCTTGAGCGCCGGATTGCTGCTTTTATTTCTTTGTACTTTTTATGACTTTTGCATATTTATATATATATATTCTCTGATGGTTATTCATCAAAAAAAAAACATTCATGAAGTTCAAAATATAAGCAATTAGAAAGGCCATTTTTTTGTCTCTCTCTCTCTCTCTCTCAGAGAAATACACGCACTCGTGCGCACACACACGAGTTATTTCAAGTAGCATTTCAATGACTACATGTAATTTTGTACCACAAATATGTTTTTTTCAGGTGGAGCTCCAACACCCTTAATCAGCTTGATTGGGCATAAACAATACAAGCGTTGTACGAAAGACATCTATTATTTTCTTCAGGCAAGCTTCCCTAATCCTTTGAATGATGAACATATTCTCTGTAAATGCGTACTTTCTTTTTCATCTACTCAAAAGTACCACATGGTTTATGATACATTGCAGTCTACGATCTGCGTGAAGCAACTTGCTTACGGAATATTGGAATTATTGCTTCTATCAATCTTCCCCGAGTTGCGCAATCTTGTTCTGGATTTACATAGGAAGACATGAATACAGCCGGCTTAGGAATTTGGATGTTTATTCTCTTTAATTTCTTTCCTTTCTGAGAATGCGTGCTTCAAAAGCTCTATCCTTGGGTTATCAGGTGTTTAACTTTCAGCCCAATTTGTCCATAGCATTCATTCAAAAGGATTTAGGAAAGAGTCGTATGCATCTTTCTCATCGTAACTGTACAATTTGTACATTTGGAGCCTCTATGTGGTATAGAAGTCATCAATTAGCTGTGCCTATATGTATGTATAGAAGTCGTGAATGAACACTCTTATAGCCGAGTCCTGTTAATTCTTGCAAACTTAAATACACCACCAGCGATTATCATCTCTTGTATTCCATCTGTGGTTACTAGCATTTAAATATGTATTACCTTTATAAAAAAGATTCGAAGTGTATGCAATGTACAGTAGATCTTGAGATTTTGGTTGAGTTTCTGAATGCAAATCTTTTCCTGATTGATGATGAACCACTCTCTCTCTCTCTCTCTCCCTTTCCCTTTGATAGATATAGAGGGAGGCAAGATCTCAGGAAGGATCCAATTCCCTTTGATAGATATAGAGGGAGGCAAGATCTCAGGAAGGATCCAACAAGAAAAAATAAAAAAAAATCTCAGGAAGGCTAAATGCGTAGAATGGTTAGATGTCAAATTATAGAGAGAAATGGTAAGAATTAATTGAGAACGTTACCAACTTTGGCATTATGATTGAGTGGAAAATTTCCAAAGGAAAATATAATGGTTGCTTAATTAAGAGTTATGGGTTGTTATCGTCGTCATTACGTTACATTTGGAGGGGAATATGCTCTTATTTATATGTTCTTAAATATCAATTATTCACAATAGACGCTATTTTCTCATAGGGGAGTTGTTTTTTGGAGGGGAATATTTTGTATTAATTAATCATTAATATTAGTTTTTGTGAGAGCTGTACTAAGTCACACTTAGTGCTAGAAATCAAGGTTCGGTGTAAAAAGAAGAGATAGCCTAAATTCTATACGTGGCAGTCATTGAGGTTTCCCAAAAAAACCCACTCTCCTATATATATATATATATATATATATACACTAGCAGAAAACCCGTGCGATGCACAGGATGAAAATTAAGATATGATATTATTATATTAAAATTTTAACTAAAAACTTAATTAAATTTTCCACAAAAAGATAAGTACGTAAAAATAAAAATAATAAGTAAAAGTCATGTAAAAACAATAATAACAATTTACCTGAAGTAATAGCTTCTAAAACAACCACAATAAATAAATACCTAAAAATTATAGGTTAGTTTAAATGAAAATAGAACTGGT
>JAUPMG010000014.1:6633162-6645134 GCA_031762675.1 Pachysandra terminalis | reverse complement strand
TCATACAACTCAAAACCTCACCCCAAACCCTAACACCCGAAACAATTCCCCCCAATCAATAGGAGAACATCGAAGCAGTAATCTCAGAGATGATCAACCAGGTTTAGTTCAAATTATAATAGATTCCAATATATGATAAAAAGAACTAAAAACTGGATCGAGTCTTAGAAGATTCACAATTTCATCCGTCTCGGGTTGAAAGGAAATCAAATAATTTTGATTCTTCAGGCCCTTACAGTTACGGATCAAAGCAAAATAACCATCGGTTCTCTCGCTTTTCCAAGACGGGACTCTTTAAATAAACGAAACCCTAGACGACCGGAAAGAATATCCGGCGTTTATCGGGATCGGGGAACTAACAAAAGCGCGTACACCAGAGAGGAAACGGAAATACAGTTGAAGCGTTTAAAGAAACCCGCGTTTTTTTCTGTGTTTTCAATCTCAGAGCAGCGCGAATGGCGGTTTGTCCACGTGGCAGAAAGCTTGAGGGGGTTTCGGATTCTTTACTCTTCGGGAACAAGGAAACATCTTCTCTACCCAATAAGATGTTGCTACATCAGCAAGAAGCTCGCAACGAATATTGGCGGACGTATGACGTGGCAGTCGGATCTTCATGCGTTTGAATTCTGGCGCAACGAATATTTAATAACGAGTGAAACGAAATAGGAGTTGATTTACAATTCTAGCTTTAATTTAATTGTTTATTCTCTTGACAATTTTTTTTAACAACTTAAAAAGCTTTAAAACCTACGTGAATCAAAAGATTGGTATTCCGATTTTACCCCTGTTTTCTCTCAAACCGAATTGTGAACTGAACTTCCCAACCCGAAAACTAAACTAAATTGAAATGAAAACACTAAACCCAACCCAAATTGTAGTTTTAATTCGGTTTAAGTCGAGTTAGGTCAGATTAATATACTATTTTTTAAAAATACATCATATACTTTACATTCCATATATACTATATATATTTATATAATTTGGTTTAAATCAGTTTGATATTATTTGGTTTAGACTATATATACTAGAGTTTAGGGTTTGAATAAGTTTGGTTTAACCGAGGCTTCAACCCAAAACCAAACCGATCTAAATTTGATTTTATTATTTCAAAACCAAAACCAAACCAAATATCTAAAAACCTAAATCAAATTGAATAAAAGTCAGTTTGAATTGCACTCCTAAAATCAAATCAATTCAAACCGATTTTTGTTTGATTCTAAACCAAACTATATTGAAGCGAACACCGTTCCGCTACAACTGTAGCGAAACTCTGACGTGAGGACAAGAAATACCATCAGATCTTTTGGATTTTGATTCATGCAACAGCATCCACCAAGCATTTAAAGTTGCAATGATAGAAAAGCATTGATTTATATTTTTACCCCCTAAATTGTTCATGTCTCTTGAACGGTTAAAAGCTTGAATTTAAATTTTTTTAATTCCAATTTTACCCCTTAGATTTACATTTTTCTCAAAATGATTTAAAAGCTACTCCACGATCAATTATCTTTATTATTTTATATATGAATTTTTTCTTTTAATAAAAAAGTTAAAACCTTTTTTCTATCCCTTTGATTTTTTTTTTTGGTTTCCCAATGTATCCCCAGGCTTTTGCCTAGGACTAATCCTCCGGGGTATAGTTAGGCGCCAAGGCCGGGGACCTCTCCTAAGAAAGTTTGCTGCATCCACAAGGGCTCGAATTCGAGACCACTTGCTTAAGCGATCAAAGCCCCATCCACTTAGGCCAACCTTCGTTGGTAACCCCTTTTTGTTTTGAATAAACCTTTTCTTTAGCATATACTTGTCTTGGGGGTGTAACTCGGTTCGGGTTGACATCAACCTAAGACTAAATTGACATTGGTAAAGGTTAACCCAAATTGATTAACCTTCATCAATGTCAGTCACCCTTTTTAGTGGATCCTGTATGGGACATGTGTCAACTTCCATGCAAGTTAGAGGTACAACTTGAGTCGGTTAAACTCGAAATCAAATTGATCCAAATTAATTTTGGTTCGATTTGGTTTGGATTTCTAGATATTTGGTTCGGTTTTGGTTTTGAAATTATAAAACCGAATTTAAATCGGTTTGATTTTGGGTTGAAGCCTCGATTAAACCGAACTAGATCAAAACCCAAACTCTGGTATATGTAATTCAAAATCAAACAATACCGAACCGATTTAAATTCAGTTATATATATATATATATATATATAAAACATTGTATTAACCCGACTCAAACTGAACCGAAGCTGCAATTTTGGTTGGGTTGATTTGGGTTTAGGGTTTTCCATTTCAGTTCGGTTTGGTTTTCGGGTTGAGAAGTTTAGTTCTCAATTTAGTTCGATTCAATTTTTGGGTTAACTTTCACCAATGTCAGTTTAGTCTTAAAACCCTACAAAATCTAATGAACCTGAAACCGCCCTCTACCTTAACTAATTTCAACCTTACCCAATGATTGCCACTCTTTTTATTGGGCCTACCTAGGACAGGTGTCAACTCACAATAGTTTCACCATCCAATAGGCGCAACCTAGTATGTTGGTCTTTTTTAATACTTCATTATTGCCTCAAAAAGGCCAATAGATTTATGAGTCGTGATCGAGCGAACCCCCGTGCCGCTACAATACATAAGAAAGGGTCTTACCATGTTGAAACCCAAGACTAAACTGACATTGGTAAAGGTTAACCCAAAAATTTAATCAAATTAAATTAAGAATTGATCTTCACAACTCGAAAATCGAACCGAATTGAAATAAAAAAACCCTAAACCCAAATCAGCTCAATCCAAATTGTAGCTTCAGGCCACATACATAACTGAATTTAAATCGGTGCAATATTGTTTGATCTTGAATTATATATACTAGAGTTCAGGTTTTGATTTGGTTCGGTTTAACTGAGGCTTCAATCCAAAACCAAACTGATTTAAATTCGATTTTATAATTTCGAAACCAAAACCGAACTAAATATCTAGAAACCCTAACCAAACGGAAACAAAATCAATTTGGATCGGTTTGGTTTTGGGTTTAACCGACCCAAGTTGTACCTCTAACTTGCATAGAGGTTGACACATGTCCTATGCAGGACCCACTAAAAAGTGTGACTGACATGGGTGAAGGTTAATCAATTTAGGTTAACCTTTACCAATGTCGGTTTAGTCTTAGGTTGATGCCAACCCGAACCAAACCGAACCGAGTTATACCCCTGATACAAGTATATTAAAAAAAAAGAAGAGAGATTTATTCAAAAGAAAGTGGGATAGTAAAAAGACTTTTAACTTTCTTTTATTAAAAGAAAGAATTCAAACAAAAAATAATAAAAGAAAAAAAATTCATCGTGGAGTTGCTTTTAAATCTAAGGAGTAAATTGGAATTAAAAACTTTAGATACAAGCTTTTAAGCCGTTGAAGAGAAAATTACAATTTAGGGGGTACAAATATAAATGAATCCTTTTCTATCATTTCAACTTTAAATGCTGCGTGAGATGCCGTCGCTGGAATCCAAACACAAGGCTATGTTCTTTGGAGAACATTTCCGCCTGTTCCATTTTGGCTTGTCCAACAGTTGATGGGTGTCACGTCAGTTATTTCGAAGGCTTTTTTTCGAATTTTGAACATTTCGAAAGATTTTTTTTGACATATTTAAATTTTGAAGGGCTTATTTTGAGATGACGTGGCATAAAACATCTGATGGAACAGCCAACTCGGAACAGACGAAATGCTCTCGTATTCTTGTCTCCACGTTAGAGTTCCGCTACGGTTGTAGTGGAACAAGATTCGCTCGATCACGACTCTTTAATGAAATCCGCTCGGAGACATGTGTCGATCTCATGAGAACAAAAAGTCTTGGTCTCATGATAGCATATTCCTTGCCAACAAAGGAGCCATGATACACCAAAAAGGAATGAACCAGGATCTAACACAACATAACCACTTAAACCTAGCATAATCCAGGCCACAAATTTCAGATACAAGCATAAAGCCAAGTACATCACTAGCAACTATTCACTTCAGTTCACAATCAAGATCAGGTACATCTGTCTTGTGTGTGTTTGATTTCTTCTTTCATCTTGTTCATCTTTCTTTTTTAACACAGTGCGCCGTAGCCACTACCAAGGGGGTGATTTCTTCAACAACGCGAAAGATCAAAACATCAATAACAATGGTGGTAGCACTGCTCCTGGATTTTTTCGAAAAATCCAGCAAGAACTTGCAAACGTCTCCTTCCTCCAAATTGTTATCCCTAACAAAATCCACCCATCCACCACCACGGAGTCCAGATTTAGCCTTATAATAAAGGCATTGAACCGACCATGTTCTTGCGCTCGGAGGAACACGAAGGATGACCTGTGCCGGTTTGTGTCTAACATGGTTTCTTATCACCTCCTTGGGAATTGTCTGCACAACACACAACAGTGAAGCTAAGGAAAAATTAAACTGGACTTTTTTTTTTAAATTTTATGAACTTACCAAGATGAATTTCTTGTATACATGGGTGGGGCACATCGTTACAATGAAATTTGGTTCGGTCGGTGCAGATGCATGAGCTTTGGCCAATTTCATGGCTTTAGTTCGCTCTGCTTCACTAACAGGTCTTCTGTTCGATATCAAACGCATCGAACTTGTCGCACTTCCCTTGAAGATCCCATTACAAGTATCTTCAGCATATATCATCAATCAAACGATGAGAATATTTAATTTACAATCGAAACACACAAAAAAATGAACAGAAATGTGGAGAGTGAAAGAAAGAAAAGGACGAGTTAAAAGAGAGAATATTAGGGGAGAGAAGAGGGTTGTAATGTGTGTGTGCACGTGTAATGTGTGTGTGCGGTAAGTGAGAGAGAGGAGAGAGATTATGGAGAGTGGATTAGGTGCAGGTGGTCTTGCTATGCGGGTGAGTGCAGGTGGCATTCTATTGACCCATGTCACCTAAATTCATGTGAACAAGAAAGAAAAGCATTTTAGATTTTTTTCTTTCATTCATATGTGCGGGTGGCCAATGGAGTACCGCCCGCACTCACCCGCACGGCAAGGCCATCTGCACCTGATCCACTACGGAGATTATGGGAGAGGTTTGAGAAAAAAGAAGTTGGTGAGTCCTGCGTGGATAGATTTTTCAGAATTTATAAAACTCATTAACATATTTCTCTATAATTTATAATTTTTCATTAAAATAAACATTAAAAATTTTTAAAATTCAAAAATATTTTCTTTTCCACTATTTTCCCGCCATTGAAATAGACCAAGAGGAGAGCATGTCATATGGAGCAAAAATGCTAGAATGTCAGCTGGACGCACGCTACATATCCAACTAATTTTGTCACATGCTCCAAGCCTCTAGCTGATGTTCCTCACATTTCACTCCAGACAAATCAACTGAATATGTGACGTGCATACACGCACGCTCCAACTGATATTTTAGTATTTTCGCTTCCGACGAAATGCTTTCACCAGATTAAATGGTAAGAGAAAAAACCAGGATCTAGCTCCATCTTTGGTTCTACAAGACGATCAGAAGATTCCTCCCCAGTTCTTGCCTTCTGCTCCCTGGTAAAGCTTCTAGCCTTCTTCGTTGGTGAATTACTACATTTGTTAGCTCCATGCCTCGTAGTAGGAGCTTCGTGCGTGTGCCCAACAGATTTCTCTCTTTGCCTCTTCATCGAAAATCCATTTTTAGATCTTGGGTTGTCGCTCCTATAAACAAAATAAGAGGATTCCTTCTCACATCCACTTCTTCTATCGAACATCGAAACGTCAAAGCATGAATCCCCCACGTACTTAAAGATTAACTTATCTCCTCTTTCCAAAGAATGAGCGTCAACGAAATCTTTCCAACCGTTTTGCAGAAATAGATCGTCACGGGTTTCTTTCAATCCTACATTCCAAGTTTCACCACTCGGACCTTTGAGAACAACAGTCTCGGAAAGTTTTTCTCTGAAACTAGACGCAAATTTTCTTGGAATTGCCTAAATTGAAAGAAACAGTTCAAATTCAGAATTGGTTCTTTCATAATATCAAAAAAACGCAAGAGAGAAGAAGAAGAAAGCTTACCAGTTGTAGACTGAAGCCATGACTTAATAGCTTGAAGAAACGAAGTCGAGTGAGTTCCAAGTGGGTCCAATACCAGTGTTCCTCCCACTCCATGCATTCCTTGCAATTCTTTCTTGGTTCTACAGCCATGGAAACTAAATAGAGAATCTCCAAATCAGAAATGGAAAATGAGCTGCAACTGGTAAATACCGGAATAAATTTATATGGAAACAAGTCACCTTTTTTTTTGGTATTAGGAAACAAGTGCTTCTTGGGATAATGAAAGAGATACGAAGATCAAACGATTTGGGAAACGTAAATTGCAGCTTAGTAGAGAGAGAGAGAGAGAGAGAGAGAGAGAGAAACGTTCTGGCTTCCAAAGCTATACCAAATTACCCATAAATTTAGATGGTAATGGCTCTTTTAAAGCAGCTTTGAGAGAGAGAGAGAGACGTTCTGGTTTCCAAAGCCATCCCAAATAACACATAAATTTCGATGGTAATGGCTCTTTTAAAGCAGCTTTGCGAGACGTTCTGGTTTCCAAAGCTATCCCAAATTACCCATAAATTTCGATCATAATGGCTCTTTTAAAGCAGCTTTGCCCACCCAAACTACAGTCATAACTATTACCTGAACGTGCTCCCCAGGCCCTTTCAAATCCCGGACCTTATACATACTTTTTTTTTACAATTATAGTCTTACATAAGATACAAAGGTTTTAAATTTTGTCAAAATTTTCGATGTTCTTTATGTAAGTCAAAGCGAAATTCTAAAATTTTGCAATAAAGATTTTTAGACAATTTTGATAAAAAAATTTTGGAAGATTTTATTGAAATAGTTAATTTTTGTTAAAAAAATCGGATTTTTGGAGGAATTATCAAAATTTTATAGTATAATTTTGGTGATGATTTCGATGAAAATTTGCTATTTATTTCAAATAAAGAATGAATAGAAAACCAAAATTTTGTTGAAATAATTAATTTTTGTAAAGAATTTTTTTAAATAATTTTTTTTTAATAATGATTTAAAAATCAAATTATTTTGTTGAAAATCAAAATTTCACAATAAAATTTCATTGATGATTTCGATGAAAATTCACTATTTATTTTAGATAAAGAATGATTAAGAAAATCTCACACCGAAATGACCAGACCAGTTACGAATGATTGCTACTGCACTAGCCTCCTCTGGATCCTTTGTAGCTGATCCATCAAAGTTAAGTTTATACCAACACTCAGATGTTTCCATCCGATGTATTTTTCTTCTCTTGTCAAGATATTTGCCTCAATTTTTATCAGATTTTGACATTCACACTAGAGCTTCGTGATCCTTGAGTGTTTTATGGTGAAAATGTTAGATTCGATGAATATGAGCTTGTTTCTTGCAATCCATATAAACCATAGCTGTATGACAATAAGAGAAATGCAGTCACTTTCTGTTGTACTGTTTCAAAATTCACGAGCAACTCTTTCAACCACTCCCCAATGCAGTAATTTATAACATCTGATCTTCTTGCGACTGATAAACCAAACCAATTTCTGCGAGTCCAATGATAATCCTTTAAAAGGTGGGTAGCAATCTCCTCACTTCATCACACAATGGGCAAGCCTTAGGGCCATCCATACCACGTCTGATAAGGTATTCTCTTGTTGGGATTTAATCAAGCAGGATTTTTTTTTCTTTTTTTTTTTTTTTTTTCGGTAGCCGTGCTGGTGGTCACTCGGCCACTACCCCATGGGGGAGATGCGGGAATCAAACCCCAAATCCTGCCCAACCCTCATTTGAAGGGATGTCCTACCAATGTCCCAAAGGACGGGAGGATGGTCAAGCAGGACATTCCACATAAAAATTTTCATCTTCTCAGGACAGGTCACACATTACCATGGCACTAAGGTCAACAACAGGGCCGTCTTGGCGGGCTTGGGCCGGGATTGTACACTAACACAATAGCTTCAATGTGTGGCCGATCCTTGCTTGGCCCAAACCTTTGAGCTTAGACATGGGCTTGGCCCAATCTGACCTAACAGCCTTATTCTTTATCTAAGCTGGAAGTGGATCCGGCTTCAAACTTATTTCTCATAACAATAAAAAGTGCTAATTAAGGGCAGGGGATCAGGTGCGGGTGGCCTCGCCGTGCGGGAGAGTGCGGGCGGCACTCTATTGGTCACCCGCACATGTGAATGAAACAAAAAAAAATATTAACGCCGTTACTCGACAAACTTGAAAAAAAAAAAACCAAATTGTGTGAGAGAGAGTGGGACAGAGGAAGAAGATGCAAAGCAATGCAAGGGCTACATCATCAGCAACAGCAATTAGCAGCTCGTCTCTCTGTTGCTCTTCCCAAAGACGAATCATCATCTTCCGCCTCCGACGACGGCGATTCCTCCCGAATCGCTGCTCTTAACTCGCTCCACAGGGCGATTCTTTACCCTCCAACTCGCTGCTCGTATCTCACACCGCTTCTTTCCTCTCCCAGGGCTTCCCTCAACTTCTCTCCGACAAGTAAGTTTGATCTTTTCCTTTTCTCTCCTTTTCCTTTCTTTACGTGCTCTTATCTTTCGTTCTCGCTCTCCTTTCTTGATGTGTTCTTATATTTCTTTCATTCTACCACTTGTTTTAATTGAAGAAAATAAGTCGCGAGGTGTATCTGTAATTTTCCTTGTTGTGTGAACAAATTTTGGTTTATTCTGCTTGAGATTCCGGATTGTTAGCCACTGAATTTTGCGATTTTTGCTATATTTAACAATTATTAATTCGTATTCCCAAAGCGTGAAGGAATTGTGTTGACGTGCGATCTCAGATAAAAGTGAGTTTCATCCTAATGAGATTTTTTTCGACGCGAAATAACAATTCTTTGATTTTTGCGATTTTTTTTTCTTTTTTTCTTTTTTATAGCAAACATAGCTTGTTAATTCTGTGCTCCTTAAGGTTGTGTTTGGAGCCTTGGATTTTAGAAGAAAAGAAAAGAAAAATGAAAAAGAAATGGAAAAGAAAAGAAATGATACGTTAATTCTGTGCTCCTTAAGGTTGTGTTTGGAACCTTGGATCTTAAAAGAAAAGAAAAGAAAAATGAAAAAGAAATGGAAAAGAAGTGTTTCTTTTCAAGTGTTTGGTTACGATGAGACATAAAGAAAATAAATTTCGATGACTTCTAATGATTTTCTTGCGAGTTCTCGTATATTCCGACAAGGTTGATTGACTACCAAGGAAAGACAAGATATGTTGTGAGTTGGGTGGGAGTGTTGGAGAATGCTCTTCACATTTATTTTCTTTCCAAATCTCTATCCCCAACTTTTTCCTTCTTCAATCAAACAAGTGAAAGTGTTTTCTCCAGTATTTCCTTTTTCTTTTCTCTCAAAATCCGAGGTTCCAAACAAAGCCTAAAGAAATGAATGTGGAGTCCTGTATAACCATTGAATAAATACTTCCCAGATCCTATTCCGTGCGGCGGTTGGCAGCTGTTGCCTATGGGGCACTATGTTCTGTAGTGTGTTCCAGTCATTTGGCAGCGAATGGTAGGCAAAATCATGTCCTAACTGCCAGTCTGGTGGACCGATTTATTGCCTGGGCTTTGCCACTGCTTAGGGATGTTGGTGTTGGAGATGGGACAGTTGAATTGGCTTTGGAAGACCTTAGAGAGTTCCTTAGTAGTGGTGATGTGGGTGCAATTGAATGATATGTTTTACCAATTCTTAAAGCATGCCAGGAACTTCTCGAGGATGAAAGAACCTCCTTGAGCCTACTTCATCAGCTTCTCTGGTTATTAACGTTGATCTCCTCGAAGTTTAGTAGGTGGTTTCAGCCTCATTTTGTTGACATTATCGATCTGCTTCTTGGGTGGGCATTGGTACCGGACCTCTTGGAACCGGATAGAGGCGTTATAATGAATAGTTTCCTGCAGTTTCAGAAACACTGGTTTAGTAATCTGCAGTTTTCACTTGGATTGCTGTCAAAGTTCTTGGGTGACATGGATGTTCTGCTTCAGGATGGAACGCCTGGGACCGAACAGCAGTTTCGAAGATTGCTTGCTTTACTGTCCTGTTTGTCAACAGTTCTGCAAGCAACTGCTTCTGGGATGCTAGAAATGAATTTACTTGAACAGATCAATTAGCCACTTTGCAGGATAATTCCCGAGTTGCTTGCAAGTCTTTCTATGCTTGGAAAGAAATTTGGGTGGTCGAGATGGATTGGAGAATCCTGGAGGTGCTTGACACTATTGGCTGAAATTCTATGTGAGAAGTTTGCCACCTTTTATCCAGTTGCTGTCGATATCTTGTTCCAAAGTTTGTCCAAAGATGATGATGCCCAACCTTCAGGATATGACAAGTTCCCATCATTGCAGATTCATGGGATGCTAAAAACTAATCTTCAGTTACTCTCTCTTCAGAAACTCGGCTTCCTTCCATCATCTGTTCAGAAAGTAATGCATTTTGATGCGCCTATATCTCAGTTGCGTTTGCATCCAAATCATCTTGTGACAGGAAGTTCTGCTGCTACTTACCTTTACTTCCTACAACATGGGAGAGATGGAGTTGTTGAACAGGCGATGAATTCTTTGATTGAGGCTTGGAAAAATTATGGGTCGTGGAAATGGGGTGAATAGCAGAACAAATTTCAAACATTATTCAAAGCATGAATTATTCGCATTAATCATATTCGATTTGAAAATCTTGTTAAGCTGTGTTTCCTTGGGTGATGGTATAAGTTTGCTTGGCGAGTCGGACATTGCCGCTTCCTATAATGAGAGGTCCATAAAATTGGCATCGTTTGTTTTGGAGAAACTGAATCCTTTTGACTACCCTTTTCATGGCTGCACGGTTTTGCAAGTGTGTATTGTCAAAACATTGAATAGGCTCAGCGAAGTTGAATTCTCAAGCAAATATGCTTTATCCAAAAATTCTAGCATGGCCACTTCTGTTGATATTGCAGCCGAAGAACTCCTGGGTCAAAATAATTTTAATCAGGGCCATTCAGTTATGATTATTCAGTGTTTGAGCAAGTACACCGTGCTCCTTGTCAATGCTCTCCGTTTATCTTCTCCCCTTGCAGTTAAACTGGAAGCCTTGGATTGGATCCGTTGCTTCTGTGAGCATATTATAACTGTAAATGAGTGTTCAGATACAATTAGCTATTTTTGTGAAGCACATGAGTGTGTTGGTATTGTTGGGGATTTGGTTTTCTCAATTTTAAATGCAGCATCAGATAGGGAGCTGAAAGTGCGGTCTCTTGTTGCATCCAATTTGGAACTTCTTCTACAAGCAAGGATTATTTATCCCGAGAACTTCTCCTCCATTGCAGAAGTTGTTCTTGAAAAACTTGGTGATCCAGAGATTTCTATTAAAAATGCATATGTGAGGGTGCTTTCCCTTATCTTGCCTGTCACAATCTATGCATCTGGTCTGTTTGATTGTGAGATAGCTACCAAATATAGGTCAGGTGCTGTTAGGTTGGGTAATAGATCTTACTTGCATTGGAAGCAAGTGTTTACACTCAAGCAGCTCCCCCACCAATTTCACTTCTCACAGAGATGGAAGGTGCCTCTTTCTTCTTGGGTACAACACCTTGTTTATGGTTGCCGGAGTTTGAAGGGCTTTGCTTCAGGTCAATTAGATGAAATGAGAAACTTGGCTGCCAATTGCCTTTGGATGGACATAAAAGTGGAGGGAGATATGCTGGAAAATATTTGTTCAGTAAATAACCTGGCTGGTGCATGGTGGTCCATACATGAAGCAGCTAGATACTGTGTTGCTGCTCGCCTCCGAACCAACCTTGATGGGCCCACACAAGCTTTTGCTGCCTTGGAGCGCATGCTTCTGGACACTGCACATGTACTACAGCTAGACGCTGAGCAAAATGATGGAAACTTGAATATAGGTTCATATACTGCTCACTTATTACCAATGAGACGATTGTTGGATTTTGTGGAGGCCCTAAAGAAAAATGTAT
>JAUPMG010000014.1:6587641-6600876 GCA_031762675.1 Pachysandra terminalis | reverse complement strand
AGTTGGGCACAGGTTTTAAAACTCTCAGTGAAAACCCTTTCATCTGACATCCTCTCTCTTGCTAGAAGACAGGCTGTTGACCTTATGTCAAAGACTGAAGGGGATGATGTTGATTCTCTTAAAAGAAGGCATGAAGCTCTTTGTCTTAAAGTGGAGAATTATGCAACAGAAATAGAGAAAATAGAAGAAGAGTGCGCCGAACTGGTAAATTCTCTTGGCTCAGAGACTGAATCAAAAGCTAAGGATCGTCTTTTATCTGCATTCACAAAGTACATGCAGTCAGCTGGTATATCAAGGACAGAAGATGGTGTGTTTTTTATGCAATTGGGACAAGCTAAACATGAAAGTGTGAAGGGTGTTAGACTACATGGGGAACTTGAAGAGAAAAAGGATAGGGTATTATCTGTCTTATATATAGCAGCAAGTGCTTTATATAGCGAGGTCAAAGGTAAGGTACTCAGCATTGTGAGCAAATCCACTGGAGAAGTTGGCCGTAGATATGCAGACAACAGTCTGCACTCTGATTCTGGAACTACTTTCTGTGAGTTTGAAGAACAAATAGAGAGATGCATACTTGTTGCAGGGTTTGTTAATGAACTTCAGCAGCTTATCGGCAGGGATTTGCCTAATGTTGGTTCAGATGTGAACCAGTTAAAATATTCTTCTGATGGGAACTGGGCCTCGGTTTTCCAGGCATGTTTACTTTCCTGTAAGATCTTGGTTGGTCAAATGACAGAAGTTGTTCTTCCAGAGATAATAAAGTCAGTTGTTTCGTATAATTCAGAAGTTATGGATGCATTTGGATCCCTCTCGCAAATCCGAGGATCCATTGAGACATCACTGGAACAGCTCATCGAGGTTGAATTAGAGAGGGCATCATTGGTAGAGCTTGAACAGAACTACTTTGTGAAAGTTGCTCTTATAACTGAACAGCAATTGGCTCTTGAAGAAGCCGCTGTGAGGGGCAGAGATCATCTCTCGTGGGAGGAGGCAGAAGAGCTTGCCTCCCAAGAAGAAGCTTGTAGGGCACAACTGGACCAACTCCATCAAACATGGAACCAAAAGGACATGCGTACTTCTTCCCTGATGAAGAGGGAAGCTGGTATTAGATCTGCACTGGTTTCTGCTGAACGCCATTTTCTATCTCTTATTAGTGCTGACCAAGAGAGGGATCCACATATCTTGAGAAGCAAACTCTTTCTGGCCACGTTGGCAAATCCCTTTTCTGAGTTGGAATCTATTGATCAAATTTTGTCGTCATTTTGGAGCTCTGGCGTTCTTTACTCGAATGGAATCTCAACCCTACCAGATGTAATGAATTCTGGATACTCGATATCAGAATCTGTTTGGAAGTTTTCCAGCTTATTGAACCATCGTTCCTTCTTTATATGGAAAGTTAGTATTATGGACTCCTTTCTTGATGCATGTATACAGGATATATCTTCCTCTGTAGATCAGAATTTAGGATTTGATCAGCTCAATAATATCTTGAAGAAGAAGCTTGAAATCCAACTTCAGGAACACATAGATTATTACTTGAAAGAACGACTGACTCCTGCTTTGATGGCTCGGATTGAGAAAGAAAATGAGCATTTAAAACATCTGACGGAGGCAGCCAAAGAACATGAATTTGAGCAAATAAGAAAAGATGTTGGGGCAGTGAAAAGGGTGCAGCTTATGCTTGAGGAATACTGTAATGCACATGAAACTGCTAGGGCAGCAAGATCTGCTGCCTCTGTTATGAAAAAGCAGGTAAATGAGGTTAGGGAAGCTCTTTGGAAAACCAGTCTAGAGATTGTTCAGATGGAATGGTTACATGATGTTTCCTTGTCCCATGCACTCAAAAATAGGATCATATCTCAGAATTTTCTTGCAAATGATGATAAGTTGTATCCCATAATTCTAAAACTCAGTAGACCCATATTGATGGAAACCATACAATCTGCCGTATCATCGATAGCTAGGTCACTGGAGTGCCTGCAAGCTTGTGAACGAACTTCTGTCTCAGTCGAAGGGCAGCTTGAAAGAGCCATGGGGTGGGCTTGTGGTGGCCCAAATACAAGTGGGATTGGAAATAACTCAACCAAGAACTCAGGAATTCCTCCTGAATTCCATGATCATCTTATGAAAAGGCGACAATTGCTGTGGAAAGCTCGAGAACAGGCATCAGATATTATCAAAGTCTCCACGTCCATATTGGAGTTTGAAGCATCCAGAGATGGTATTTTCTTGATGCAAGGGGAGATATCCGCATGTAGGAATGGTGGGGATGGCAGGACATGGCAGCCGACTTACATGAATGCACTAACAAAATTGGATGTTACTTATCATTCTTTCACACGTGAGTTGCAATTTTTTTTAACTTCGGATATTACTTAGTTATTGCTGACTTACTTACATATGAGTGGTAATTATATGATTTCTTATTCGTTTTATTATCAGGTGCTGAACAAGAATGGAAGATGGCCCAAAGTAGCATGGAAGCCGCTGCTAATGGCTTATTTTCTGCCACTAATGAACTCTCTATAGCTTCTGTTAAGGCAAAGTCAGCTTCAGGTTAAGTGTTATCTTTTTTATAATTACATTTGTGAATAAATTTGTATTTGTTTGGATACATATGCATTCATGCATGTATGAATAGGTAAACACGTACATATATTGCTAAAGAGTTACAAACATACATACAATAATAATAATAATAATATTTTAGCTAAAGGCTTGAAGAAAATAGACTGCCCTTTAGAGAGAGAGGAGCGGCATCGGACTAGTTCTACTTAAGCCATTCCGTATCCGACGGATTTCGCCGATGATTCAAAGGCGGATCACTCATCCGCGGATGCCTAAATTCCTACACTAAAGACTTCCCACTCAATTTGCAAGAAGAATTGAATGCTTTGCTACGTAACAACACATGGACTCTTGTTCCTCCACGACCCAGCTTCAATATCGTTGGCTGCAAATGGGTCTATAAGACTAAACACAAGGCATTATTATTATTATTATTATTATTATTATTATTATTATTATATACACACACACACACACATTCATCAATACATGACATGACTATTGCTTTTGGTACTCTTTTTTTTTTTTGGACTTTTCAGGTGATCTACAAGGCACACTTGTTGCAATGCGGGATTGTGCCTACGAGACCAGTGTGGCACTATCTGCCTTTAGTCGTGTTACAAGAGGCCATACTGCTTTGACTTCTGAAAGTGGATCCATGCTTGAAGAGGTATAAATCATTTGCTACACTGCAAGGTCTCAAGGGACATGATTTTGTATCCAAATTTTTTTTGGGTGATCTTTGGTTCCTTTGAGAAGTTATCTTTGAGTCCTAAAACAACTAATTTTGTCTAGATACCAATATTTTAGGTCTTAAAATAGGATTGGAAGTATGGATATATTTTTACCATCTTCCAGGTGCACGGCAAGGATTCAATTTTTCCACTTTGTTAAGTGGTGAAGAAATAAGCTTCCAGAGGAAATAACTTTGGGCTCAAATGCCCATTTTATTTTATTTATTTATTTTGGTTATTTGGACATAAACACCTACAGACTCCATTTCACACCCATTGTCAAGATTTTAGCTTTTCTTTAGGCCTCAAACTGGGTTAATAGTTTGTACAAATAATAAGAGTTTTAAAGCAATCTTTCACATTTTTTATTCTTATAGGGTTATTATAACTAGATTGCTTACACGAGTTTCATAGTGTTTGAGTTATGTTTTAGCATATATTTTCTTATTAATGACTGCTATGAAAGTATTGTAAGTAGTTTCTTGAATTATTGCATGAAATTTTGCCTATAAGTCATCCAATTCCTCTAAAATATTTTGGTCTGCTTGAAATGGCACATTGCAGGAGTCTTTCACTTTGTTTTAAGAGAAACCGTATCTTTGAAAATAAGTTTCTATATTATCTTGTAGCTGCATAGCAAGGGTTGATTTTCCATTGTGTAAGCATTGTAGTAAGGTGTGTAGGTGATGACAAGTGGATGAGTCATTCTCAAGTGAAGTGACACCTGGGAATCAAAAAGTTTCTTTTGCTTAATTTTTCTAAGTCAGTACATATTGAACTATATATATTAGTAAAACATTTATAAAAGTAGTAAACAAATAGCAAAACTTAGTATAGTATATGTATCATGTCGAAATTGAGAATAGAGGAAAGAAATTATGTGTTAAATGCCATTTACTACTCAATATATATCAAGTTATCAAAGCAAGATTATGACTTAAATCTCAACCATTGGACATCGTCATCATTACCAAATTGATGTTTGTTCTACAATCCCCTATAATTCTCATTAAAGTTGTCAACCTTTGCTTCGTCAATTTACTGTAATACCCTAAGTTCAATTCATTTATTTAACTAAATTCTTAGCCATTGACTTACAAGCAATAATGTAAAAACAAATATTAAGGTGGCATTATGATATTATTAAGCTCATTATGCCCTTCTATATAGTTGTGTGAGACAATTTTTTTTAAAAGGTCCATATTGCTAATGCTTATTGTGGATTGAAAATCATTGCTGGTTACTATATTATTTAATTAGATTGATTAGTCAATGAATCTTACATTTCAGATTTAATTGAATCCGATAATCCCCATGTCACATCCCAAACTTAAGAGATCTCAAAGGAGTCCCTAAGAAGTCTGAAATATGACTCTCACCCCAGTCCACATGGGAGTGGTAGTCAGTACATCGCCAAAACATGAAAAGGAATTTAAGATATTATATATTATTGAAAAAGAAGTCAAAATATAGCTATTACAACCAAAGCAAACATAACACTGCGGAAATAAAATAAAATTCTCTAGTTTGATGCTCAAATCAAACTCCTAAATAAAGTAAGGCTTAACAAGAGCCAATAATAAACTTTGGCATGCAAGCCAACAAAATCTCTAATAAAATTCCTAATTAGCTCCTTCGATAAAATTAGTAACTTCGTCAAAACTTTGTTCTTCGGCTTGGTCTCCATAATCCAAGTCATCCTCCTTTATAATTCCTGAAATATGGTTGCTTGAAAGCATAAGCTACACTTAGCCAATAAGTAAGCAAGTGTAACAATATTTAAGATTGAAGTAGGGACAATGCCACTCATTAATGGTAATCCATATAAACAATTAAACAAGTGAATATATGCTGAATATGCAAGTGTATCATGTGATATGAGTGAATCATGTAATATGTGCTGAATATGCAAGCGTATCATGAATCATGTAATATGTGCTGAATATGCAAGCGTATCATGTGATATGAGTGAATCATGTAATATGTGCTGAATATGCAAGTGTATCATGTGATATGTGCTCAATATGAATGAAGTCAAGTTTTAATGAATGCAAAGAATGCTGTGCACCTAACATGTATAATCACCAAGTGTGATTTAAGCAAACAATCTAATATGCAATGCATGCTGTTAAGTATGCTAATAATGTAAGTTCCCACGAGATCAATCCCTCTTTGAACAAGATGTCTTCTCGAACGATCCCCCTTATACAGGGCCACTTTCAAAGATAAGATATTCTATGTGCGCAACATAGTTCTAAGGGGTTTCAACCTAGAGGGCACAATTCCCCCACTTATTTTTTATCAAGGGAAAATCCAAAGTTTCACCAATGTGAACTATCCTCAGGGAATCATACTCATTAAACAACCAACAAAAGTTCACTCCTTAATAGTCCATAGGAAAAATAATTGATATATTGGGATAACTAGTCCATCAACGCATAAAAATATGAGTCTCCTCACCTATTATGATTCCGCGATCATAATACTCTCATGAATATCATTAATTCCTAAAGTATGAAACCATATCAGGGTAATGCATTCAGATCAAATCCAAGGTCATGAAGCTAAAAAAAGTCCAATGCTGTGCAAGTGAGAATGTGCGCATTAACTAATCAATCAAAGTATGTGTACAATGTGTAATATGCACTAAATAACATGATAGCAATGAGTATATGAGCAATATGAATTCAAGTCAAAATATCAACAGTTCATCAACATAGCATTAGTCCATAAAGAAGTAACTATATGAAATAATCATAATTTAGCAAAACTAACATCAAAATAAGTCTAATTAGGTCAAAATAAGCAAGTATGTAAAATTTCAAGTCAAACGGACATAAATTGCGAATCTCGGGTCTACCCTTGGTCTGCCGAGTTGGTTCTGGGTTGTTCAGTAGCTTTTTCGGCAAGCTGAGAAGGCTGTCGAGCTCCCCTTTTTGGTTTCTAGACGCTCTTTCTTTGGTCTCTGGGTCAGGCTCGGCCTGCTTTTCGGCATGCGGAGTTTGGTCTCCAGGGCCTTAAAAATTGGTCTGTGGCGCTCGGCACGCCGAGTGGGCTTCGATATCATTTCTAGGGGCTTGAAAAACTGTCTGTGAGGCTCGGTAGGGTTTCGGTATGCCGAGTAGGTTGCCGAGGCTTCTTGAAGGTGTTCGGCACACTGCTCAGCAGACTGAGCAGTCCACCAAACCTCGCGATTTGCACAAAAATCCTTGTTTTTGCTTTCTCTTGAATTTTAAACATAAAACATGATTAAGTAACATTGTTTATCATGGAATTCCACACAAAACCCATTCATAATACTTCTCAAAACAAGAGTTAAATCAAACTTACCATGTCCTAGCTTTATAACTCAGAAAATTAGTTTGAAAACCATTAATATACTTCATACTCAAAGAAAATAGCTATGTACTCCTATTTAAATCATAAATAAAGTTATACTTGAATACTTACCTTGATTTGATGATTGGTGTTGAGAATTACACCTCTTGCTCTTCTTCTTCTTCTTCTTCTCCAAGTGATGAATTCATCTCCCAAGGCCTTGTGTTTATATAAGCACTTAGGAACTCTAGAATTAGAAGCTCTAGGAACTCTAATCTCTACCCTTAGATTAGCTTGTTTGAATCTCAGCTTAGATTAGTTTTCCAACCTTAATTGGTCTCTTTCTAAATTGATTTCTTACTAATTCTTGTTTCAGAATCCTAGCTTTGTTACTATTCTAGTTTGTAGAGAATTGTTAATAAATCCTAGTTTTAAATCTCAGTCATTAATTGGAGATTGAAAGCTCTTACAAGATCTTAGGCACATGTCTTAACTTTAGAAGTTATGATTGTGTTGCTGTACCCAGTTTCCTTTTTGTACAACCCACCAATCACAATCGGTTAAAAGTCAAACATGACAGCTGTTACTAAAATTTTAAATTGACCCCCAATGTTCTATTATTTACGCATTGACCCTATTGTTTTGTTTGGGTTATTACATCCCACCCTCCTTAAGAAAATTTCATCCTTGAAATTCGCTTACCTCAATCGAAAAGTTGTGGGTACTTCTTCCGAATGTCAGCTTCAAGTTCCCATGTTGCTTCTGAAGTTTCATGATTACTCCATAGAAACTTCATCTTTGGTATTACCTTGTTGCGTAGAACTTGGTCCTTCCAATCCAAAATCTCTACAGGTTCCTCTTCATAAGTGGCATTGTCTTTGATTCTAATTGTTTGTCAATTGATCACACTTGTTGGATTTGGATGGTACTTCCTTAGCATAGAGATATGGAATACATCATGCACTAGGTCTAAGCTAGACGGTAGTTGCAATATGTAGGCCATTTCTCCAATCATTTCTGTAATCTCGAAGGGTCCAACAAATCGAGGTGCTAACTTACCCTTCTTACCAAATCTGAATACTCCTTTGGTGAAACTTTAAGGAATACCCAATCTCCTACCATGAATTCCAGCTTCCTTCTCCTCAAGTCAGCATACATCTTTTGTCGGTGTTGTGCAGTAGCAAGTCGAACTCTAATGAGTGATCTTCTCCGTTGTTTCAGCAACTAACTCCGGTCCTAGGGGAATGTGTACATTCTCCTCGTTCCAACACAATGGTGATCTGCAAGGTCTCCCGTACAGTGCTTCGAATGGTGCCATTCCAGTGCTTGTTTGGTAGTTGTTGTTGTAAGAGAACTCTACAAGTGCCAAGTGATCTTCCTAACTTCCCTTGAAGTCAAGAATGAATGCTCTTAGTAGGTCTTCTAGTACTTGATTTACTCTCTCTGTTTGGCCGTCGATTTGAGAGTGGAATGCAATGCTGAAGTTGAGTTGAGTTTCTAAAGCTTTGTGCAAATTCTCCCAAAATCTTGAAGTGAATTGAGAATCGCAATCTGAAACAATTGTGATGGGTACTCTGTGTAGGATGGTCTCCTTCACTTGCAATCTTGCCAAATCGTCCGTTTTCATTGAAGTCCTCATTGGTATGAAGTGAGCTGATGTGGTTAACCTGTCCACGATTACCCAAATCATGTCGTGACTGTTACGGGTCTTCGGTAGTCTCGTGATGAAATCCATTGAGATGTGTTCCGGGTGGTTTTTGGTGTTACCACTTCCATTCTCCAATTGGTAGAAGTTGGAGTGTTCCGACTGGCTTTTGGTGTTCAGCTTTCACTTGTTGACAAACCACGCACTTTGTGATGAACTCTTCAATATCAACCTTCATTCGTCTCTACCAGTAGTTGCGTCGTAGATCATAGTACATCTTTGTTCTTCCGGGATGGATAGAATATTGAGAATGGTGAGCTTCTTCTAGAATCTCTCTTCAGCTCTTCATCGTGTGGTACACAAAGTCTTCCCTTCAATCTGATGCTTCCGTCTTCCTCCTTGGTCCATTCCGGTCGTTCAACATCTTCGGTCAAGTCTTGCATCCACATTTCCTTTGCTTGTAGTTCAATGATTCTGGTCTTGAGTGATGGTTTAGCAAGGATGTTGCATAACCTCACACCTCGATCTTCTACATGAACTTTGATACCGAATTCGGCAAGCTTTCCGTACATCCGCCATTCTTGAACCATCATGAGTGCTACAATGCTTCGAGGCTTCTGGTTGAGTGCGTCTGCTACAATGTTTGCTTTGCCCGGATGATATTACAATGAGAAGTTGTAGTCATTGACTAGCTCCATCCACATTCTTTGTCGCATGTTCAGGTCCTTTTGTGAGAATAGATACTTCAAGCTTTTGTGATCTAAAAAGACCTCAAAAGTTTTGCCAAAAAGATGATGTCTCCAAATCTTCAAAGCAAAGACAATGGCCGCCAATTCCAGATCGTGAGTAGGATAGTTTCTTTCATGAGTTTGAGTTGTCTTGAAGCATAGGCCACTACCTTCCCTTCTTGCATTAGAACACTGCCTAGTCCCGATAATGGTGCGTCGGCATAGATTACGAACTTCACGCCGCTTACAGGAATTGTTAACACCGATGTTGTTGTCAACTTCTCCTTAAGTGTTGTAAAGGCTTCTTGGCAAGTGTCGTCCCAAACGAACTTCATGTCCTTCCTTGTGAGCTTGGTTAAAGGTACTGCGATGCAAGAGAAACCTTCAATGAATTGTCGGTAGTAACCCGCCAATCCAAGAAAGCTACGAACTTCCGATACATTCTTGGGTTGTTCCCAACTTAGTACTGCTTCAACTTTGCTTGAATCAACTGTAATTCCATCCTTAGACACAATGTGTCCTAGGAACTTCACTTCTCCCTTCCAAAAGTCACACTTGGAGAATTTTGCATACAATTTGTGATATACCAAAGTCCGTAAGGCAAGTTGGAGTTGTTCTTCATGCTCTTCTTTGGTTTTGGAGTAAACCAGAATGTCATCAACGAATACCACCACGAACTTGTCTAGGTATGGTTTGAAGATCCGTTGCATCATGTCCATGAATGCTGCTGGTGCATTGGTCAACCCAAAAGGCACGACCACAAATTCAAAGTGTCCGTACCTCGTTCGGAATGCTGTCTTTGGAATGTCTCCTTCTTTGATTCGCAGTTGATGGTAACCTGATCTGAGATCGATCTTTGAGAATTATCTTGCTCCCTTCAATTGATAAAACAAGTCTTCTATTCTTGGCAATGGGTACTGGTTCTTCGTCGTCACTTGGCTCAACTTTCGGTAGTCGATGATCCGTCTTTCTTCACAAACAAAACTGGTGCTCCCCATGGCGATGAACTCAGTCGAATGAATTGCAAGGCAAGCAACTCATCCAATTGTTTTCTCAGTTCCGTCAATTCAGTAGGTGCCATACAGTAAGTTGGTAGTGCAATAGGATTCGCTCATGTTGTTAAGTCTATGCTAAATTATATTTCTCTTTTGGTAGGCAATCCCAGTATGTCTTGGAATACACTGCCAAATTGACATACTATTGGAATTAGTTCCCATCCTCCCTTCTCATCTATTGCCCATAAATCCAAGCATGCTAAGTGATTTAGCATTTCGAATTTAGACCCTCTAACCTTTACAATTTTACCCTCCGGTGATACAAAAGACACTATTCGGTTATGGCAGTCTATTTGCACATGGTATGCAACTAGCCGATCCATACCCAAAATCACATCAAATTCCGTCATGTTAAGCATAATTAGGCCAATTGGTAATGTGGACTCACCTAACATAACTAAGCAAGACTCACATACCTTCCCCAAGTATGTTGAACCTCCGATGGGATTTGCTACAACAAGACTTTTTTCTAGTTCCTTCATTGGTAAACCCAAACAGTTCACTAATGAATTAGTTATAAAGGAATGCGACGCTCCCGTATCAAACAAAACCTTTGCTGAGACGTGAGAGATGCGAACTGTACCTTCCATGACTTCACCTTGCTGTTGCTCGATGGCGTACACTCTTGCTTGTTGAGGTTGCTGCTGTGGAACTCCTGCCTTAGTTCTCTTTCGAACTTGAAGGTCTCCACGTCAACCGTATAGGTGGCAAATTGAGATAGCTCCGTGAACTTTGCAGCGTACTTCGATATTGTCATGGTGCCTTGTTCCAGTTTCATGAACTCCAATTCCTCTTCCTTCCTAACAGTCTTAGGAAAGTACTCCAAATAAAATCGTACCGTAAAGTTATTCTAAGTTTGGATGTTTATGATCTCCAAGGTAGCCTTCCACCATCTCCTTGCTTCGCCTTCTAGCATGAAGGCAGCAAAATGAATCTTCTCTTGCTCATCCACTTCCATCACTTCGAATATGTGCTCCAAGGAATCGATCCATGCTTGAGCTTCCATTGGGTTGGTGGTCCCTTTGAAGACAGTAGGACCAAGCTTCTTGAGCTTCTCGATGCTGTGACATTCTTTTGTGCTTCGGTCTGATGTGAAGATGATCGTGATTGAGCTTGTTGGTGCATCATTGCAGCCATCTCCCCCAAGGCATGATAAACTCCAGCAAGTTGAGGATCTTGAGCATCAGCTCTGGTTGAACCTGTACTTACATTACCTCTTCTTCCACTAGCCATTGTGAGTTTGAGTGATCAAGGACTGTATAAGAAAATAGAAAACACCCACTTATTTGTTGAAACAAATTTGTTAATAATAACAATCATCACACAGAAAACTTTCAAATATCGAAATAGAGAAAACTTTTGAAATTTCAACACCTTGAAACTTTATGGAATTCGATTGAAAACATAAAACTTAGGCTCTGATACTAACTTTGTCACATCTCAAACTTAAGAGATCTTAAAGGAGTCTCTAATAAGTCTGAAATATGACTCTCACCCCATTCCACATGGGAATGGTTGTCAATATATTGCCAAACCATGAAAAGGAATTTTGAGATATTATATATTATTGAAAAATAAGTCAAAATATAGCTATTACAACCCCATCAAACATAACACGCCACTAATAAACTTTGGCATGCAAGCCAACAAAATCTAGCATAATCTCTAATAAAATTCCTAATTAGCTCCTTCGATAAAATCAGTAACTTCGTCAAAACTTTGTTCTTCGGCTTCGTCTCCATAATCCAAGTCATCTTCCTCTATAATTCCTGAAATATAGTTGCTTGAAAGCGTAAGCTACACGTAGCCAGTAAGTAAACAAGTCTAACAATATTTAAGATTGAAGCAGGGATAATGCCACTCTTCAATGATATTCCATATAAACAATTAAACAAGTGAATGATGTAATATATGCTGAATATGCAAGTGTATCATTTGATATGTGACGAGGTGAACGACGATGGCGAGTTTGTCAAAGGCTCGTTAAGTGGAGATGAGTTGCATGGCGAGGAGTCTCTTCAGCATAACACTGAGATTCGGAAGGTGGTGGGGGAGTTGCTGGAAGCTGGTTACTCTGTGGATGACGTGATCAAAATCTTCAAATCGGCGGATAATTCCTCGCACGCTCCTCCGGCTAGTCGTGGAGCATTGTGTGATTCTGCTCCTCGACTTAGTTACCGTGGGGCTTTGTTGCAGCGTAAGGTCGTGTCCGATAGCTGTGAACCGGAGTGTGGTGAAAATGGTAAGATCAGAATGAGGGTGGAGCAGAAATTGTCTACCTTCGCTGTTGAGAGATTCCAAAAATGTAATCTTGTGAGAGTGGTTGAAGCGAGATACAAAGGGGGCTCTTGGATTTGGCTGACACGGGAGGAAATATTGTGGTTGGGTAGATTGGTGAAAGGTCTCAGGGCGAACCAGAACAGAACAAGGGTGTTGGGTTCCCGTCGCGGTGGCCGGCAGGTCCTCTCGGTCGAACGACGACGTAATAGACGGGGTGACGTGTTGGTTGTTTCGGCGACTGTTCACTCTGAGAGGGAAAGAGCTATTTTCTTCCCTCCGGTGGAGGGTTCTTGGTTATTTGTGTTTGAAGCCTGTATTCAGGCTCTGAGTGGCGGGCAGAGTGGTGTTGTGATTGGTGCTTCTACTCCACGATGTGAGATTATATCATCTGGTAGCCCCATTAAGATTGAAAATTTCCCGCCATTATCTCTGCCACGGCGTAACCCCTCCCTGGACGTTGTGGGTCTAGTTTGTGAGGAGGGGTGGGTTCTGTAAATTTCTAGGGTTCCGGAGCATCTCCGAGCGGTGTCGCTGCTTCATACCATTGGCGATCTTTTTGGGGGTTTCAAGTCCACCATTGCTAGTGATCAATCAATGTCTTCATTGCGATTGTGAGTTGCCGTCGGGGAACAACGGGCGTGTCGCATTCCACGTTCCCTTTGGTTGTTTGACCACCGTGCCTGGTTCGAAATTCTTATTGATATCGTGGGGCCGCCTGTGGGTAGCGATGTGGGGGGGAAGGACGCAGAGGTGGTGGTGGAGAGTGGAGAAGATGATGCTGAGGTGGCGGTAGGCTATCCACGTGGACGATTGCTGTTGGAAAGGAAGTTTTTGGAGACAAAGGGTTCAGGCACAGGACATCTTGATGGCGGGGTTGGTGGCCAGATTTCGTCATCGAAAGGGTAAG
>JAUPMG010000014.1:6575114-6587541 GCA_031762675.1 Pachysandra terminalis | reverse complement strand
AAGTTTTATCGGTCAGATTAAGAGATGCAATGTCAATTCTGGTTTCTCAGCAACAGAGTGCCTTCGTGAAGGATAGATAGATTATTGATGGTATTTTGGTGGCTGCGGAGTGTGTTGAGGAGCGTTTTAGAGTTGGTGATCCCGGTCTGGTTATTAAGGTAGATATGGAGAAGGCGTACGATAGGGTTGAGTGGGATTTCTTAGATCATATTTTAGAATGGAAAGGCTTTGGTATGCTGTGGCGTAGATAGATAACGGGTTGCCTCAGGAACGTGGGGTTTTCTTTTCTTGTGAATGGAGGAGTGCATGGTTTCATATCTTCCTCCAGGGTCTCAGACAAGGCGATCCTCTATCTCCGTTCCTGTTTTCTTTAGTGGGGGATGTTTTGAGTTGGTTTATGGAGGTCGCTGAGCCTGAGCAGAGGGTTTGTATTAGACGGTTTCGGGTGGGTAGGGAGGAGGTCGGGTTTTCTCTTCTCCAGTTCGCTGACGATACTATTATTTTTGTTGAGGCGGAGACGTCCCAAGTTCATGGAGTCAAAAGTGTCCTGAGATGTTTCGAGATGGTCTCGGGATTAAAGGTGAATTTGGAGAAGTCGACTATCTCAGGGATTCATGTTGAGGATGCGGTGCTGGATGAGTACGCCAGAGTTTTTGGGTGTGGTATCGGTGTGTGGCCTATGTCTTATCTAGGTCTGCCGTCGGGCGGTAACTCTAGGTCCATAGCCTTTTGGGATCCAGTGGTTGAAAGGATTGAGAAGCGGGTCGCAGTGTGGAAGAAGCAATATTTGCCTCTGGGAGGCAGAATCATCCTTATTCAGGCTTCATTAGCCAATCTCCCCATTTATTATATGTCGGTTTTTCGTATACCTAGGGCGGTGTCTTCTCATATCGAGAAAGTTCATCGGACGTTTTTGTGGGAGGGAAATGGCGGAAAGAAAGATCATTTGGTTAGATGGGATATTGTTTGTCTAGAGAGGGATCAGGGAGGTTTAAACCTGGGAAACACTGTGGTCAGAAACTCTTCTCTTCTTGCCAAGTGGTTGTGGCGATTCAACATTGTAAGTATGGTGTTCAGCAGAATGGCAGGGATATGAGTCTGCCGGCGAGGATTCATGCGGCGAGTCCATGGAAGTACATTGTTGCTTTGGCCCCTTTCTTCTTGTCCTTGGTTCGTTGGTCCGTTGGAGATGGCTCGTCTGTGTTTTTTTGGAGGGACCTGTGGATTGGGGATGAGCCTCTTTGCTCTCGCTTCTCGAGGATCTATAGGATCGCTAGGTGTCAGTCCTCTTTCGTGTGTGAGGTACTCTCGTGGTCTGAGTTTGGCCTGGTCTGGAACCTTCCTCGTCGTAGAGTTGCTAGGGAGGCAGATTTTATTGAGTTGTGCTCTTTGTTTGAGGCGATCGGGGAGGTGTTTATTGACTCTGGCCAGGGGGATAGGAGAATCTGGATTCCTGATCCCGTTGGTGCTTTCTCGTGTCGTTCTTTCTTCAGTCAGTTTCGTCCGGATCGGGTTGGGCCTCCGGTTTTCTTTCCGACTAGTTCCTTGTGGTCCCCGCCTGTCCCGCCTAGAATCAAAGCATTCAATTGGACCGCTCTACTCTATCGGATTAACACTGCGGATATGCTCCAACGTAGGAGAAGGTTTATGGCCCTTTATTCTAACATGTGCTTCTTGTGCAGAGCGGCGGAGGAGTCTGTGGATCACATTTTCATTCATTGTTCTTTCGTTTCACAGAGTTAGGGCTGTTTCATTCGCTCGATCGGGAGAGTGTGGGTGTTTCCAGGGAGTATTGGCCAACTTCTTCAGCAATGGAGATTTCCGGGACTTGCTGATAGGGGAAGGATTTTGTTTTTGATGGTTTTTCAGGCTGTGCTGTGGTTTGTGTGGAGGGAGCAGAATTAGAGGATTTTCCAGGATGTGGCTTCTTCTTCCGCGTGTGTCATTGAGGGGATTTTGTTTTCTATCTCCTCCTGGGCCTCAGTTCGAGGCCAATTTTCTGGTCTTTCGACGACTGACATAGTGCGTGAGTGGTATTCGATCTCTTCTAGCGCCAGTATGCCTCTGGTCCGCCCGTTGATCTCAGTCCCCCTTTCGGCCGGGTGGGTGAAGCTATCCTTTGCGGCTTTCTGTCCTGTCATGCCCGGATCTTCAAGGATTAGTGGTGTGCTCCGGGATCAGGATGATAAACTTATTTTTGTGTTTTCTGGTCCGGTGGCGTCGTCTGAGATTGAGCGGATGGAGTTGGTGGCTCTTGTGGCTGGGTTGAGGCTTAGTAGAGCTAAGGGTTTCCGGGATATTGGGATTGTGTGCGGATCTTCCCTTATTGTGGATTGGTTAGTTTGGCCAGATTCGTGCAGTTGGATGGTCACTCATTTGGTTCGGTTGGCTGTATCTTTGGTTAATGGGCGGCCTTTCTCATTCCTTGTGGCTCCTTTGGTGACTGATCGGCTAGTGGTCGACCTTGCGAGGAGAGGTGCTAGTAGGTCCACTTTGGTATCTGGTGACTTGGATTCGGTCATGTTTTGACTTTTAGTGTTTTGTTTGTGCGTGCGGCTGCTCTTGGAGCCTAGTCCTGTTTGTATTTTGATGTTTTTGGAGCCTACGGTAGAGGTCTTCTCTACTGTGGCTTCTGTACTTTCTTCTTCTTTTATATATATTCATGACTTGTCAAAAAAAAAATATGTGCTGAATATGCATGAGGTCAAGTTTTGATGAATGCATGAATGTTGTGCACCTAACATGTATAATCACCAAGTGTGATCTAGACCAACAATCTAATATGCAATGCATCCTGTTAAGTATGTTAATAATGTAAGTTCCCACGAGATCAATCCCTCTTTGAACAAGATGTCTTCTTGAACCATCCCCCTATACAGGGCCAGTTTCAAAGATAAGATATTCTATGTGTGCAACATAGTTCTAAGCATAGTGTTAGGACTCGGATTACGTCTCGGGATCGTTCTCGGCCGAGACGGACCATATTAAATTAATTAAAAAAAAAAAAACACTCGACTCGGTCCGATTCATAGCGGGATCGGACCAAGTCGGGGCGTTTTGGTTTATTTCCGTATCGGGATCAACTCGGGGATCGCCCCGGTCCGATCCCTAACACTATGGTTCTAAGGGGTTTCAACCTAGAGGGCACAGTTCCCTTACTTATTTTTGATCAAGGGAAAATCCAAGGTTTCACCAATATGAACTATCCTCAGGGAATCATAATCATTAAACAACCAACAGAAGTTCACTCCTTAATAGTCCATAGGAAAAATAATTGGTATATTGGGATAGCTAGTCTCTCAATGCATAAAAATATAAATCTCCTCACCTATTATGATTTCGAGATCATAATACTCATGAAGATCATTAATTCCAGAAGTATGGAACCATATCAAGGGCATGAAGCTAGAAAAAGTCCAATGCTGTGCAAATGAGAATGTGCACATTAACTAATCAATCAAAGTATGTGTACAATGTGTAATATGCACTAAATAACATGATAGCAATGAGTATGAGCAATATGAATTCAAGTCAAAATATCAACAATTCATCAAACATAGCATTAGAGTCCATAAAGAAGTAACTATATGAAATAATTATAATTTAGCAAAACTAACATCAAAATCAGTCTAATTAGGCCAAAATAAGCAAGTATGTAAAATTTCAAGTCAAACGGGCATAAATTGCAAATCTCAGCATGCCAAGGGCCTCCCTTTGGTCTACCAAGTTGGTTCTGGGTTGGTTTGGTAGCTTTTTCGGCAAGCCGATAAAGCTACCAAATTCCCCTTTTGTGGTTTCTGGACTCTTTTTCTTTGGTCTCTGGGTCAGGCTCGACATGCCGAGTTTGGTCTCGGTACCTTTTCCAGTGCCTTAAAAATTGGTCTGTGGCGCTCGGCATGCCGAGTGGGTTTCGGTAGCATTTCCAGGGACCTGAGAAACTGTCTGTGAGGCTCGGTAGAGTTTCGGTATGCCGAGTAGGTTGCCGAGGCTTCCTGGAGGTGTTCAGCACACTGCTCGGCAGATCGAGCAGTCCGCCGAACCTCACGGTTTGCACAAAAATCCCTGTTTTTGCTTTCTCTTGAATTTTAAACATAAAACATGATTAGTAACATTGTATATCATGGAATTCCGCACAAGACCCATTCGTAATACTTCTCAAAACAAGACTTAAATCAAACTTACCATGTCCTAGCTTTAAAACTCAGAAAATTAGTTTGAAAACCATAGTGTAAAGGATCGTCCGATCCCGAGTTGGATCGGACCGGGGCGATGCCCGAGCCGGAACCGATCCTTTATTGATGCTAATTAAACTGACTCGATCTGATCCCGATATGGATCGGGAGATCCAACTCGGGATCGGCGAGTCGGATACGGATCGGACGAGTTGGGTTTTTAAAAAAAAAAATTAATTGATTTAAGATCGGACCGGGACGATACCCGAGTCGGAACCGAGTTTAAACACTATGTTGAAAACCATTAATATACTTCGTACTCAAAGAAAATAATTATTTACTCCTATTTAAATCATAAATAAAGTTATACTTGAATACTTACCTTGATTTGATGATTGGTGTTGAGAACAAGGTTTTAAATTTTGATTTCGCCAGACATTGCCAAGGGGGGTCTGGCAAAATTTCGCCAGATTTCGCCGAAATGGGGAAATATCTCCATTTCCCCTAGGGGAAAATAGCGATATTTCGGCGGCATGCCAGCGAAATTTAAAACCATGGTTGAGATTTACACCTCCTGCTCTTCTTCTTCTTCTTCTTCTTCTCCAAGTTACGAATTCATCTCCCAAGGCTTTGTGTTTATATAGGCAGTTAGGAACTCTAGAATTCGAAACTCTAGGAACTCTAATCTCTACCCTTAGATTGGTTTGTTTGAATCTCAGCCCTTAGATTAGTTTTCCAGCCTTAATTGGTTTATTTCTAAATTGATTTCTTACTAATTCCTGTTTCAGAATCCTAGCTTTGTTACTATTCTAGTTTGTAAAGAATTGTTACTAATTCCTAGTTTTAAATCTCTGCCATTAATTGGAGATTGAATGCTCCTAGCCACGTCTTTACTTTAGAAGTTATGATTGTGTGTTGTACCCAGTTTCCTTTTTGTACAACCCACCAATCACAATCGGTCAAAAGTCAAACATGACAGCTGTTACTAAAATTTTAAATTGACCCCCAATTTTGTATTATTTACACATTAGCCCTATTGTTTTGTTTGGGTTATTACACCCCATCCATTGCAAATTCCGACTCATAACCATATCAATGCAACTTAGTTGAGATAAGAAGCTTTAGTCTGAATAAGTCACGTCACATCTCTTTTTTACCCATGAAAAGTGGAAGATGAATTACTTAATGCTGTATTAATATTATTGTCCAAGCCCTAAAAGGAAATCTGTGAGTAGCAAGGATGAACACTTGCATTATTCTCTGAACTTTATGAGTTATTTCATTGCTGTCCTACTTTCCCCCTTTTTTTATTTTAAATTTGAAAACTCCTTATGGCTTGTTTACATTTCCTTACCAATTTTTTTCTTCCATGTTGCAAAGTGCAATATTTTATTGGAAACAACCTATATTTTTCTTGTTCTTGTTTTTGCCTAATATCATTGTAATATTTGCAGGTTCTGGCAATTACTGAAGGTCTGCATGATGTTCACAGTTTGGGAAAGGAAGCTGCTGCCTTACACAAAGCTCTTATGGCAGATCTTTCAAAGGTTCTCCTTGGTTTCTAAACCCATAGTTGTTAAGTTATTCAGTACAGTACCTCAAATACTAATGTGTGTCTGCATTCTGCTGACTCGGTTTGCAACTCCACCAAATCAAATGTATTCTCTGGATTGGTGATCTTGATCTTCTTGATTTAGAACTGACTAATTTGTCTTTGGCAGGCTAACACGACACTTCTCCCACTTGAATCTGTTCTATCTAAGGATGTGGCTGCTATGACTGATGTTATGGAAAGAGAGAGCAAAATGGAAATCCCTCCTATTCATGGACAAGCAATATACCAGTCTTACTGTTTAAGAATCAGGGAGGCTTGTCAATCTTTTAAGCCCTTGGGGCCATCACTTACTTTATCTGTAACGGGACTCTATTCCACCCTTACCAAGCTTGCACGCACTGCAAGTCTTCATGCCGGGAATCTTCATAAAGTAATTTTTAAGCTTTTACCAGCTTATAGTTGTTTAGACATGTGCTCTGTTAAAATATGAAAATGTGACTATTAGAATGAATTTGTAAGATAAAATGTACACACAACCTTTCTGTCATCCATGATCCACCAACTTCTGTGCACTCAATATACGTCATTCTCTGTTTCTTCAATTTAGGCTGTTCAGTTGATAAACCGCATCTTTTGTGGAGCATAACCAGAAATCAGATCCATTGATCTCTTCTGGCAACTTTTCATGACTCCCTTTCCAAGATTTATCTCTGGATTGGGAGGTCAAGCTCCTCTTAAATGCTTAATTTTGATGATATTCTTGAGATCTGGTTTCATGAATTGTTGCACATTTATAGTATGGGGATAGGGTATAGTATGGATGGCAGACCTTACATTCCATTTATTTATTTTTATTAATGTCTTATTAAGTGGTGACAGACTGTAATTAAGAGCAAATATATCCTTTTTTCTCTTCCTCAGGCACTGGAAGGACTAGGAGAAAGCCAGGGAGTAAGGTCACAGGAAATTAATTTGTCAAGGTCAGATCTTGCAGATAATGCTGCTGTATTTGACAAGAAGGAAAGCGATACCTTCTCCAGATGTACTGGAGACAACAAGGAGAACTTCCCGGATTTTATTGGATACCCTTTGCAAGATGAAGGATGGATCTCTCCTCCCAATAGCATCCATAGCAGCACAGAATCTGGCACTACCTCAGTCGAGACAAGTCTTCTTGATAGCTTTGATGGGCAAGAAAATATGATGGAACAATTTTCCCAGGGGTCTGGTGGCAGAGAGGCCACTGATTATATAGACTCCATACCGTTCTCTGGCATTGATATCCAAGAAACCTCATCCTGTGAGGAGTCAGAATCTCAGCACATCGAGGTCAGGAATGTTGATACTGGTTTTTTGACCTCAGCATTTGATCAGCCAACCGAACATCTGCACGCTTCAACATCACCAAATAACAAAGCCACTACCGAACACATTGATGCTTTGAATCCTCTGAATCAGAACCCAGAGGTAGTGAATAGTGGGTGTATAGATGAAGTATCCACACTAAATCCAGTCAAGGGGCAAGATGGATGTCATGAAGTTTCTCTTCCACACGCATTTACTGGTAGTCGGATCATTAAGGGTAAAAATCAATTCCTTTAATATCCTTTTGCAGTTAAGAAAATGTTGAAAGACTGTAGCATGATACAGGCAAGCAACCCAGACGAATCAGTCTATTTATCAAGTTGGCATCCCGTTGAGTATATATGCTATTTGCCACTTAAGGTTCAATAGTTACCTATTTGGTCCTTTCCCCTTAAGAGAAGTATCAAAGTGATCTCATAATTCTACAGACATCATATGACATTTATAATTGTTACAGTGTATATTTTTTTCTTAATCCCTTTGGCCTAAAAGCATAAGGGTTTCAGTTCCTTTAGCACAAATTACAAGAAGAAAGCTATCAACTTGGTTTTCTCAATCATGTTCCTTATGTTTTTGCTATAGGTAAGAATGCTTATGCTGTATCTGTTCTAAGGAGAGTTGAGATGAAAATAGACGGTCGAGATATCGATAACAACAGGTATTTGTGATTCCTAGAACGTTGGCATTCTGCTTTACGTTGTTATAATTTTTTTTTAACACCAAACTGTTTGGAACTTATTCGCAGAGAGATCGAAATTGCAGAGCAGGTGGACTATCTTCTTAAGCAAGCTATGAGTGTAGATAATCTATGCAACATGTATGAAGGTTGGACGCCTTGGATTTAAACATCTCATCTTGCGCATCCTGGACAGGCATTGACCATGAAAACAGTATATGAGGATGAGGGGACTATCAGCAATGTATCCCAGGCCAGCAAGGGTGTGGTCACACTATTGAAGAGCCAGCTATTTGCAGATCTTATATTTCAAGTGTCCAGTTAACACTCAAGCTATGCTTCTCGACTCTCCAGTTCACGCGAACAAAATCGCCATCCCCTTTCAGATGGGTAGAAATATGGAATGAAGTCCATGGTCTTGAAAGGATGCTCTACCCAAATGGCCTTCTTGCATGCTCCACCTTCCCAGTTCCGTCTGGGAATCCACGGACGCTGAGTCTGAGCAAGACATCTCTTGTGCAAAAGGCGGCGTTGCATGTTTCTCAAATTTTGGAAGACTGCCATAGGGTTTTAGTTTGGATTCTGCCGCACGGTTGCTCATCTATCAGGACCCTTGAAGTACCTCCTCCACTGGGTTAAGCACCATTACCGACACGGATTACCATGTACGAGAATGATATAGTTTTGCAAACCTTATCATGGCGGTGGATGCTTTCTACTGAAAATGTTTTTCCATTTGTACCCATTTTTCGTTGGTGATGGGAGGAGATGCTTCAAAGCGCTGTAACGCAATTTCCAGAGGATCACAGGTCCTTGAATGTTTGCTAAAATGGCAGAATATATGATGGATGCTGCTGTTCTACATGTCACATTTACTCCCACCCAGTTGGCTTTCCAGGTTACATTTTTTGGCTATGTTGTCAACATTAAATCCTAGATGTAAATTCCTAAATCAACTTTTTTTTCTGTTCTAATCTGTTGTAAATTCTTTTTATGCTTTCCTTTCTGGCTTAATGTATATTGTTTCAGTTTCCAGAATGCTAATAAACGTTTAATGACAAGGCACGGTAGGAAATCAGCTGTGGGTTACGCTGATGTCCTAGCTGTGGGGTGGCCTGTGATTGGTTGAGAAAATAACTTTGCTTGTTTTTTCATCCAATCACAAACCATAGACCACATGGTAGCCCACAGCTGATTTTCTCCCGGTCAGCTTCTAGGAGCAGATCCTCCTACCAAAGTCATATTCTCTGACATTTAGCTCCCTTCTGTGTCAAAATTATAGGGGTTTAATCTTAAGTGATAGAAAGTATTTAAAAAAAAAAAACAATTTTACCTATTATTTGTTTGCTTCTCTTAGAATACTCCTATGATCCACCTTTTTATTTTTTTAGATTTTATCTATTTTATTTTTCAATTCAAAGACAACAGTAACCATTTTTATTTTTATTAGATTTTTTTTTCACATTTGATGTATTTTTTCATTTCAGGGACAGTAAAAACAATTTTTTTTTTTACTTGATGTTCTTTTCCTCTTCTATTGTATTTTTCTTTTTAGATTTTTTTTTCCCCGTCTTTTTTATCCTTAAAAAAGTACAGTATTTTTTTTTTTTTTTTATAAACAAAAAAAGTACAGTATTTATGTCGTATTGTGTGGAGCGAAAAACATGGGGCATCAGTTGGAGTATGTGTAAGTGCACATTATGTGCGGAAAAAATTCTATGCTCAAGTGGGATAATACGTCACCCAGTTTCTGCCACCTAGGCTAGTGACAGAAAATACCTCGGTTAAGGTGGAAGTCAGTTTAGGGTTAATATAACTTTTTAGGGTTTTAGATTGATACGTGACAAAAAATTAACTAGCTGGGTAGGATATAATCCCACCCTAAGTCACACAATCTGTGCAAAGTGGAGGCGTTTCGGCGTTTAGAACGTGAATCTGCGTTTTGAGCGTGAGAACGTCCATAATCCGCGGATTATAGTAATAAGTTTTAAAATGAGGTTTTTTGTAAATCTTTGGGAGGTTTTATAAAAGCATGAAAATATATGCGTTTGAAAAAAAGATTAAGAAACGTGGGTTTTCTTGTAAATTGTTTAGGGTTTTTCTAAAAATATATGAGTTTTATTTTGAAAAAAAAAGATTAAAAAATGCAAGTTTTCTTGTAAACTTTTGGGGTTTTTTTATAAAATTATAAATAGATGAATTTTATTTAAAAAAATATTAAATTAGATTAATAGAAGGCTAAATTGAGATATTTTATGTATTATGTCCGTTCTTTTATACATGTGGTTGAGCATACAAATAAAAATTAAAATGTCTACATTAAGTTGCTTGTATGTATATATATAGACGCTCTGTAGGTGCTCTAGGCCACAAGTTATTTTCAAATTTGGTGCTCTCGCTCTCGTTTTCGCTCTCTTACCCACTTGGTGATCTGGTGACTTAAACCCTACCCGAGTATAGAATTTTTTTCCCATCTGAAATTTTGATGTTTCTGCGAATCTTATAATTTTTCCTAAATTTGAGAAAAACTTTAGGGACCCCCCAAATATGGAGAGGGGATGGGGATGATGGGAGAGTCATTCTCTCAAAATTTGGGGAATCCTTACAATAGTCAATTTTATTTTTTTATTTTTATTTAAAATAATTCAATAAAAGAAACTTTTGGACAAAATTAAAATTTTTAAAAAAATTTGAGAAAATTTATAGAGGATGATTTGAGAACTTTTTCCCAAATTTGAGTTTTTAATCAAACTTACCTTCAAATATAGAAAATTTTATGGAAACCATTAAAAATGCTCTAAGAAAACCAATTGGAGCTTATGTACACTCCCACTGATATTCTATTTTTTTCCCCAAATGATATGTTCTTTATATCATTATATTGAATTAGGCTACCAAAGAATATTCCATTTTTTCATGGTATATTAAGAAAAGAGAGGCATGTACGTGCATCTAAGTTGCAGACCTTTAGGAAGGAAGTGTTCTTCCAAACGAGTCCTAGTAAAGGTTTAAGTGGTATCCACGGTATTTCGTTTAAACTAGGGGTGTGTAAGTAATCCTATCCACCCTAAACATAAAAAAACGGCGGTTTCTTCTAGTTCATGTCAATACCTGTTTCCCATAAGCGAGCAGCGGTTTAAGACTTCTGGAGACAACTATAATATTGAAAAAACCACAGGAAGGAAACAGAACATAAATGGTCAGAAACCTTTTTATCTCCATTTCAAAGCCCACAGATTTTTTATCTTCCTCAATCTCTCTTCTCCTATAAAAGATCCTTAGATGTCTTTGGCTGTATACAACATCTCTTTTTACCTTCGCTCTTATCTGTTTCCTTTTGAACTTTCCTCATAAAACAAAAAGATTACAATGTCTGCGCTGGTGGATATTTGGACGACCGAGTTTGCGAAGCTGCGTGAGAAAGGTCAAACCATCTTCTCAAGTGGCTCGAACCCTACTGTCGAGTCTAGTTCTAGCCAGACTATGGTTCGAGCTGAAGAAGGAGAAGGGGTGAGGTCGATTGCTTCAGGTTCAGGCCGAGCCCTGCTAATCAAGTCTCCTGTGGTTCTCTACTCTGAGGCTTCAATTTCTTGGCTCGTCGAATGCTTTAGCCCTTAAGAACAGCAGTCGGTAGTGAAGGCAGGCAGGCAGGCTACTTGATATCTACGTACATCCATTTTCATTAGATTAGATTTTTTTTTTTTTTTTTTTTTTTTCAGTTTCAAGTTCTCTATCTAACTTGATGTATATATCTTTTTACCCGTTCATCAACAAAATAAAACCCTTGCGCATCAGTTTAGAACAGCTACAATTGAAAATGATGGGACCCACTCTCTGATGGGATCTAACAAGCCCCCGTCAGTTTGATCAAATGAGATTAGTTATTTGATTTCGTTGTAATGGACGACGTTTCTTATCTGTCTAATAAGTTAACATGGTATTGTTGATCAGGCGGGCTAATTTAATCGTCATTTACATGCGGCACTTGATTACAAGCGTGTGTATGCATTTTTGGTATAACCGCATACACTGAATCACTCCAAAAAGTTATAACGGCTGTACATCCGTTCCTTTCACGTGCCTGCTGTCAGCAACTGCGTATGGTGATTAGACCGTTTGGTGAAAATGTGAGATTTGAAGGGGCAGAGAGATATTTGACTGCTCTTATCACCAAAAAAAGGTAATAGCTTCTCAAGGAAGCTACTTTTTGAATTTCAGCTTGTAGGGGTACGCCACGTGTCCCAAACCCAACAAACACGTTCCTTCTTTCTTTCTGAAGTATCAAAGGACTAAGGACTTACGTTCCCGCGGTACACTGTCTCCTGGGCACCCGAGGGAATGAAAATCTTATTCTTCCCTCGATGAATCTCATTATACTCGGGGGATGTATTTAGGGGCACGCTACCCCTATTACTCCTCAAATAGTGATGATCTCAATAGATCCTCGAAGTCACATCTACTTACTCTCTAGAACAAACTTCGAGTGATTTTATTCCATACCTTTATGTTTTGAAGGTATTTTTATGCAAAAAAGTACCCTCGGGAGAAATTTTTATACCTTCTAACTCGGGAGTCATGCTTAGATCATATTCATAGACTTCAAAGGACTATTCTGTATGTTTTGTCTTGAAGGATCACAAGGCAGGTATATTCAATCCG
>JAUPMG010000014.1:6561644-6575014 GCA_031762675.1 Pachysandra terminalis | reverse complement strand
CGAGTGACACTTGTCCTACTGAGAGTGGGAAACTCTCTACAAATACCAATGCCCATCCTCCATTGAAGAGGATCGAAGATCTGAATTAAAAACCAGATTTCGTAACTCTGAAACAATAGTGAGAAAAGACTTTGTGAGAAAGAGAGAAATCTTCAAACCTGTGAGGTTTTACTGCTCTGTAACTGCATTTACTCCCCTTCCTCAGTTATTACAACCCCTCTTTTCTTTCTGCCCCTTTCTCTGTCTTCTCCACAGGTTAAAAATTGATAAAGAACGCTCTCAACAGAACGGCTATGAAACGGTTTAGGCTGTCTTGAGACAGACTTCCTACCTTACTTTCTGATTGATGATTGTAATTGGTTCCTTCTAATACATTTATCCGTTTACAAATCTGTCATCACCAATATATCATAATCACCTATCAAATTTTAAAATAAATTTTAAAGTCTAGTCTACATACCCTACATCACGATATATCCAAAAATTGATTGGATTGAACAACTCATGATTGTAGGGACTACCAGTGTCGTGGTATTTTACCACTTGCACTTGCTCATGTCACACCTCATTAGTATTTTCTAATAATATTTACCATCCAGAAATCATAACAAATGATAAACGCTAATACCAATATGAATATAAATATAATAAGAATTCACTAATACCGATATAATCTAGAAAGTTTTTCTCAAATAATTTTTGATAAATATCTATTTAAAATATATTTTTAAGTCAAAAAGATAAAAGAGGCAAAATAGGTATTATGAATTAATCTCAATGAAAATATTATTTAAGTGACCAAATTGATTCTAACAAAGCAATTGAAAGAGCAGACTCAAGTGCTTCACTAAGATTAGCGTTTTGATAAATCACTTTATTTAAAATTGCTTCTCAAACGTGTTTATCAAATGTTTAGGACATATTTGGCATCGTTTCTTTTGAACACCGGAAGTGATTCCTAAGCCTAGAAGTACTTTAATCATACACATTAAGGCTGTTTTTGACACAACTTGTGCTTTTGGATAAGTGACTCAATGAGAGCACTTATCCACAGCAACTATTTACATGAAAAAAAAAAAAAATAGTGTTTGATAAGAAATTTATTTTAAGTGCTGATGAAGAAGATAAGCGCTACTTTCTTTATAAAAAAATTATTGTAAACTCTTCATTTAGGATCATACCCGTAGTGAGAAGCTCCCAGAAGATATCGTCAAATTCAATATTCCCAAAACAAACTCAGGCTGTTTCTAAGAACAACCCTTGTTTTCTCTTCTTCGTCTCCTCATCATCATCTCTCTCTAGACTCTATATATATCACCACCAGGCTTTGCCGATCCAGAGAAGAACATTAAATACAGAATACTAATTTCCCCATCTTTTTCTCATTTCTCTAGGAACTAAATTTCGTTGGTGTTGAGAATGCCTGCGTTGGTAGAGGTATGGATGAGTGAGTTCGCGAAGCTCGGAGAAAAGGTCCGATTCCGGAAATCCTCAGGTTCTGAAGTCAAGCCTAATAACCATCTCATCGCCAAGAAGAAGGAGAAGCGAGAACAAGCCGAAGAAGAAAAAGTACAGCAACCTTCTCCGGTAGTCTTGTCGCAGGGAAAAAGCAGAGCCAGTCAAGTAGAGGCGAATCCGGAAATCTCTTTCTCTGAGGCAGTGAGGCCACAATCTGTCTGCTCTTGGACCGTTTCGCGCCTTGGTGAAGGCATCTGTCCATGGAGAATTAACTATAAATTTTGTTCATCCCGTCTTATGATGAACAGTACATATGGTTCCTTGTTATATTTGCACATTTTGTATTGTCAATACCGTCTCCCTATTGTTCGATTTCATCGAAACTTTACATTTTCTCTCTCTCTCTCTCTCACAGCTTCTTAACAATGAAAGGGCTTAGATGTGAAGGGCTTTGTGAAAAAGGGTTTTGAAATAAAACACTTTTGACTGCTTCTCTCTGTTTTAAGTGGTAGTTCTACTCCTCCTTCACCATTTTGGACTTCCTGAAGAAACTTTTTCATCCGAAGCAGCTTGAATGCCACTAAGGGCCTGTTTGAGATAGCTTCCTACGAATAGAAGGGCTTCAATGTGTACAAGTCATTTGAGTGGATACAATACCCTGCATCTCGCATCTTATCGAATCAGCTTTTATTGGAGACGATTCTATTGAGCCTCAAATCATATGCAGCGTTTTTGTGGAGTGCAAATCGTCTACGATATAATTGTTTCGTGCGGTATCAGTCACATGATGCCAAGTTATGTGCTTCAAAACTATAACTTATCAATTTAAAACCTTAAGGCTGTGTTTGGAATCTTGAATTTTGAAAAAAAGGAAAAGAAAGTGTTTAAGGAAGCATTTTTTTTTTGTTTGGTTGATCATTTTTGAAAGTAGAAAATAGAGATTTTAAAAGAGAATTTTCTATAAATTTTCTTTTAAGACTAAAAAATCTTCTCTCCAAAATGATAGAGATTTTGAGAGAACAGAAAAGAAAAAAAGTTGGAGAGAAAGCCTCTAGACTATCGCTATCACCACTACCACAACCAACACCACCACTACCACAACCAACACCACCACCATCACCACTCCACTACAACACCCCCCCCCCCGTCACCACCACCATAGGTAGTGGAGAAACCTGCTGCAACACTCATATGTAGAGGCTTATTTGGTGAAACCCATTTCTCCACGTGCATGTTCGGTCAATCCTATGTCACAAACTAAGTTGAAATCCTAAAGATATTTGTCACGTGGCATAAAAAATATCGTCAACATCAACATCATCATCATCATAAATATCGTCAACATCAACATCATCATCATCATATGCCTAATTGCAACTAGCTAGGGTTGGTAACAAGAATCCTATTCTTCCATCTTATTCTATCAAAAATCATATCTTCAGTTAAATTTAAGAAACAATAAAAATTAGACAATCATTGATACATGTGACAAAACCTAATACACATGTATTTGTTGGATTTATGTAAGTCAAAATATTATACACATGGCTAATCTAGAGGACCCCCAGTCAAATAAATAGTTTGGATTGACCAAATCATTATTCCATGTGCGAAAAATGACCTTATGACAAAACAAAATACCTTATATATGCCAAAATATGGAGTTAAATGGATCAGGTAGGTTACATAGGCCAAGAAGCCCATCCCCAACCCAATCTGTTTGTAAAAGACCTCACCTAGAGATGTAAATGGGTCGTGCCGCTCGTGGGCTGGCCCGATTAGGGCAGGCCTAGGCACGGCACGCCACGGCTCATAAGCCATGCCCGTGCTGGGCTTCGATTTGGAACTCAGCATGCTGTTCCTGAGCCCGAGCACAGCACGGCCCGCGGGATGCCCAGCATGACACGCGGGCACAACACGGCCTGCAGGCAACCAAACCCGACATGCGGGAACGGCACGCCAACCCAGTCCCGCGCATGGACACGCGGGGCCGGCACGACACGCTTGCCCACGCACGGCCTGGTTAGCCTAATCCGGCCAGATTCTGGCTAAAATTATGGCCATTATAGTCGGAAACTGGCCAAAACTAGCCATTTTATTCTCAATAACGGCTAGTTGTGGCCGGATTTTTAATTAAAAATTAGATTTTGACTAAATTTACCCTCCCAACAGACAAAAAAAGGCTAGTTTAAGGGTAAAGTTGATTTGAATTCATTTGAAGTATAGTTTGAAAATTTAGAACTTCATTTGTAAACTTTTTATTTTCGTTCAATGTAATTTTTAGTTGTATATTTTGATGCTATAGTTTGTAAATAACTGCAAATGATAGATAGGTGAGTGGGTGCCAACCTAGTTGGGATGTGCTCATACTATAGTGATGCAGTTACCAACCCAAATCCTTTGTACAATTTTGATTCAATAAATAAAATAATTTTTTTTTTCATGTGCTCATATCGTTGTTCACTTGTATTAGTTAAGTAATATCAATATTATAAGTTGTAAATAATTTATAACTTATAAATTTTGTATAAGTTTTATTATATAAACCTTTTAAGTTGTATAAGTTTTTATAAGTTGTAAATTAACTTGTAAGTTTTATAAGTTTAAACTTATATTTTTTTACAAGTTTTTATAATTTTTTATAAGTTTAAAGTTATATGTTTTATTCGCTTTTACAAGTTTTATAAATTTAAACTTATATTCTTTATAATTTTTTATAAATTTAATTTTTATTTTTGTTTAAGTTTTTATAAATTTTAATAAGTTTATATAAGTTTTACATAAGTTATAAATATTAATTTTCACGTAGATAGGCTTTTGTATAAATTTTACAAGTTGTAAATAATTTCTAACTTATAATCTTTTTATAAATTTTATATAAACATTTTAAGTTTTATAAGTTATAAATTAACTTGTAAATTTTTACAAGTCTGTATAAGTTTTATAAGTTTAAACTTATATTTTTATAAATGGTCATATTTTTTTATAAGTTTAATTTATAATTTTTTTAAGTTGTTACAAGTTTTCATAAGTTTAAATTTATATTATTTATAATTTTTTATATGTGTAAACTTAATATTTTATAAATTTTTATAAATTTTATAAGCTTAAATTTTTTTAAGTTTTTACAAAATTTTTAATATTTATTTTATATTTTTTATAATTTATTAAAAAATATCATATTCGACGTGATGGGCTGTGGGCGGCCCAGCAAACCCGCCCAGCACGGCACGCAGCCAGACACGGCCCGGCACGCCCCAGCCCGTGCCATGCTTGGCTTGGGATTTGTCAAAATGGTCACGGCACGGTTCAGCGCTAACCGCAGACCGTGCCAGTCCAAAAGCACAACGGGACCGCGCTAAACGTGCTGCAGGCCGTGCCGTGCCAGCCCATTTACACCTCTAACCTGACCCCGAAACGCCAGAGGGCGGGTGAATAACGCGGGTATAAAAGTGAGCTTAAACCCTAGATATTCAAATGAGCTGGATACGGATATCCATTTTTGGTGGAAATTTGGCTACGTCGTCCGAGTACCCAAAGCTTCAGCGTTTGGAAAACTCATTTCGAGTTTTTCCTCATGCAACCGGTGATTTACATCACTTCTGATTCTTATCGACTTCATCTCCCATGGAAAACCCACGAAACCTATCCGATTACTCAAAACCCTTATCTCAAGAAATCGAAACTCGCCCTGAAAACCCTACCTGTTTCGAAATCTCTGAGAACTTCGTGCGACTACGATGTTGAAGGAATCGACAAAGGAGATGGACCTGCAACTGCCATACCCCTTCCGGTAGTCATTCGGAGATCCGGTATGGTTTCGCGTTACTCATGGGATGGAACTTATATAAACTTGGTTTCTCTCGATGGAAACGTTTCGAATTGTTTTACATTAGACGATCGGATCCGTAAGTTCTTCCAAATCTGTAGTACGGCGTTTCGGAATTTTTTCATTCCTCAGCACGTTCATGGAAGTTACATGGATTACGTTAAGTGGAAGTTCTTGCATCGGGTTTTCAGCTCTGCTCTCCAGGTTCTAGCTACTCAGGTATGTAGTTGATTGTGTTTCAGCCATGAATGTCTAATTGTACTTCTTTCAAGATCAGGTAGAAATCTTGTGTTTCAATTTGTTAGTTTTTCACTTGAATATTGGGGAGAAGCCTAATACGCTGGATGATCGAGAATGCTAATGTTGTTCACATTTTGTTTAAGTTAAAGCTGCTCCAAGGATTTGGCTTGTTAGATCGAAAATATATCAGAGCGAGAGAGAGAGAGAGAGAGAGAGAGAGAGAGAGAGAGAGAGAGAGAGAGAGAGAGAGAGAGAGATCCAAAAGTTGTTTTGTGTCTTTTACAGAATTTGAGGATTTGGCTTGTTAGAAAAAATCCATTTTACTTTCGAGGATGACACTTTGTTGATGGGGATCAAGCAATAATAATGAACACAGTAAAACGAAGATCAAAACAATGCACACAGATATACATTGTTCGGCAAAACCTAAGTCCACTGGAGAGAAGAAGTTTTCACTACGTCAAAAAAACGAATTAGAATTACAACTTATACTCCTATCTGATATATAAGGAAAATCCCCAATATACCCTTACCGTACCGTGGGGGCTCTACCCCCCGCACCCTCAACCACATGGGGCCTCTCAAGTCCCTCTCCCTTGGATCTATAGACTAGTGAATATGAGCCACCCACTATCTCTAACAAACTTATTGTAGAATTAACTAACGTTTTCCTCCTAGCTATGTTCTGCTTACCTTGCATAAGAAAATAGAACTTATTGATGAATTAGTGAAGGTTTTCCACTTTGAAAATTTTGCTTATAGTATCCATGAGTTGGCAATTCGGATTTTGTAATTTCTTACTATTAGTATCTTGGGTTGAGATCAGGCCATGTTCCGAGCAATAGGGATAGGGTTTTCAAGGTCTCTTCCATCAGCTGCTGCACTGAACTGGGTATTGAAGGATGGAGTTGGACGGCTCAGTCGGTGCATCTACACTGCTAGCGTAGCATCTGCATTTGATACCAAGTTGAAGGTAGGGATACTTCTATTTGCTCTGGAAATTGATGTGGCAGGCTTTAATAATGCAAGTTAATGTGTGTTATTGTCTCATGTGAAGTGGATTAGGTTCTCAACGTCTGTTTTGTTCAGTTTGAGCATCAGAGTGGAGTTGCTGACTCCAGTTTTCCCTCAATACTTCTTACTTCTTGCAACATTGGCTAATATTTTCCAAACAAATAAGTCTGGCATGCTACCTAGCTACTGGTGTAAGGCCCCAAGTCTTGTTTTGTTATTGTTATGCTACATGCTTTGACCATAAAAGATTCTTCTGTTTATTGATTATAGTATTAGCTTTTTTTCTGTAATTGTGTTTGTTAATATGTATCATATAAAAGAGAAGGATAAAGTAAAAGTTAAAGATGAGGTTAGAGTATGAGTGTTATACACAGAATGATGGAAATGTCCATAAATCATCTATACTTCAAATCTGTATGGATTGCCAATTTGATAGACCATCCCTGCATGTGCTAAAATAACCGAATTTGTAGCTACTAAATGTTTCCTAGTCACCCAATCATTATTTATATTTGTACTGTTAAACATATTCTCAACTTGACAAATTCCATGGTTCCAGTGAAAATTTTAGTCCCTGGTCCCTCTGAATTGGATTATCGATCCAAATAAGTGATTAGTGAGAACGTACCTCAATTTTCATTAGTGATGATTTACAATCACTTTATTGTATATAAATCTTACATATAAGGTTAGTAAATGGATCAGGATGTCCACAAAATAGGATTAAGTTTGGGGCTATGATATATGGATAGAGAATTGAGGGTCGCGTTTTGACGATAATATCAGGTGTTGGACATGGCAACTTTTCAAAATATGACTATGGAAACGGATATAAGCACACATATAGATGATAGATAGACATCGCTATATACACACGTGGATGATGGACAGGAAGGAGTAAGCGTCGGTTGAGTGTGATTATCTAGTGTCCTAAACGTTGCAGAATAAGGTATTTCTGCATGAAAATTCAATTAGTGTTGGGATGCCTAAATATGTTTAACATGGGGAGTACATTTGTTATTTACTCAGAAAAGAAGAAAAGGGAAAATAAGAAATGCAAAATTTCTGATACTTTCAAATTGTGAAGAGTTGAAAATTAGCATTCATCAGTATCATCGAATACCTTGTTCCAAATAGTTGAATCCTGTTCTGCCATCATAGTCTGTCAAAAACCATATGTAAACCTGAACAGTCAATGGTGGTAAACATGGGTGTCAAACTGTGAATCAAATCGAAAATCGTTGGAATTTCTCTTTGGAAAGTTTTTTTTTGTCACAAAAAAATGGGTTTCTTTATTAATGTTTAGTCATTTTAGAGTACTAGATTGTATATAAAGGACTAAACACACACACACAGAAAGATGAAATTTTCAGTGAAGAAAAAATCATTTCTTTAGTGTTGCAGAGTCAAATTGTTTGAATTGTATGATGAAACCGTGAATCGTATGACTCAAACGTAAAGTGATTTTTCATATGGTTTGAATCAATCTAGGCTGAATCAAATCGAATTGTATGATTGATACAGTGAATCATATGATTTTAACAACAGAGATAGTAAATGCTATTGGAAACCAATAGGTAGACAGACATCCATCTGCAGGGCATATCTATACATTTCATCATACAATCTGGTAGTCATTTTAGAGTACCAGATTGTGTATAAAGGACTAAACACACAAACACAAAGATGAAATTTTCAGTAAAAAAAATAATCATTTTTTAGTGTTGCAGAGTCAAATTGTTTGAATTGTATGATGAGACCGTGAATCGTATGACTCAAACATAAAGTGATTTTTCATATGGTTTGAATCGATCTAAGCTGAATCAATTCGAATAGTACGATTGATACAGTGAATCATATGATTTTAACAACAGAGGTAGTAAATGCTATTGGACACCAATAGGTAGACAGACATCCATCTGCATGGCATATTTATACATTTCATCATACAATCTGGTAGCCATTTTAGAGTACCAGATTGTGTATAAAGGACTAAACAAACACACACACAAAGATGAAATTTTCAGTAAAAAAATTCATTTTTTTAGTGTTGCAGAGTCAAATTGTTTGAATTATATGATGAAACCGAGAATTGTATGACTCAAACATAAAGTGATTTTTCATATGGTTTGAATCGATCTCGGTTGAATCAAATCAAATTGTACGATTGATACAGTGAATCATATGATTTTAACAACAGTATCAATCTCTTTGTATCATCTTCAAATGGACCTATATTTGCTACTACTTAGCATAGTGTATCTTTTTCTGTAAAAGGTGTATAAATGAGATGAAATCTCCAATTGCCTCAGTAAGATTAAGTTTATCAAACATGAAGAGGGACTTAGGCCTTCATGCTTAGAAACATGAAGATATTAATGCCATTTGGGAAATCCCAACAGTTATTCATGATGGTCTAATGTTGTTGCAATATTTGCAGTCTGCTGTACATCGAAGCTTTGCAATAGCAGATAATCTTGGCGAAGTCTCTGCTAAGGGGCAAGTTAGTTCTAACTTCTTTCACTGGCCTTCCATTATTATTCTTTTGTCTTTTATAGTACTTAAACTGATCTTTGGTTTGGGTTTCAGATTCAAACTGTCTGCTTCGATAACCTTGGCCTATTGCTTGCTGCATTTTTGAATATATTGTGCAAGAACAGCCAAAGGTTTTCCCTTTCCACTCTAGATCTGTTTAAGTTAGTCTTTGATTGGCATTGTGGATGTCTTTGAAATGATATTTTGTGATTTCTCTAATTTTCTGCTGATAAGTTTAATATCCTGTAAAGTATATTCCTACAATGAATCTCATTAGAATGTCCTGGTAACCATCAATACTCTGCTGGAAGTTGTGACAATAGTTATGCAACTGATGTCCCAACCTATTAATATGTTGCCATAGGGTACAAGCAATGTAGTAGCTCTCTGCAAGAGGTTCTTAGTTGCACTTCAACTATGAGCAAGGTTTCAAGGATCAGATCGATCCGGTCCGTACTGGGATTGGCCAAGGACCGGTCTGGTCCCAAGCCACGATACAACTGTTGTATCGTGAGGCTTTGGACCGGACCGGTACAGACCGGCTGGTACAACAGGTCCAACCGGTCCGATGTTTTTTTTTTGTTTTTTGTTTTTAATTTTAATTGGACGGTCCAGACCAGTATCGATCTGGACCGATCTGGTCTTGACCGGTACCACCAATCCTCAAAAAAAAAAAAAATTTAAAAAAAATGGGTAGTCCACTTTTTGTACCGGATCCGGACCGGACGGTATTGCCTGTCCCGACCGGGATCAGCCAGGAGCAGTCCGGTCCCCGATCCCAAGACTTTAAACCTTGACTATGAGGCCCATTTAGAAGTAATATTTGTTAGCTTGTAAAGATTGGAGTTGTTTTTGCTAGTAAGCTAGCTTCATTATTCGCCAATTTTGAAACCATTGTCATATTTACTGTTTTCTATGATCAAGATCTATGCTTGCTCAGTTTAGTGTTTTTCCCTCGCTATATTTTCTTTTTTAACTAGCATGTCATTGATATGCAAGATTGCAAGCAAGTCTGCCTTTTGTTGTCTACCCAATATTTTCTGCAATTGACATTTTCTGAATCTATCAAGGGCTCAAGCATGTTCATCTGCAGACATTAACAAAGGTTAGTCTTCTCCATTTGTTCTTGAATAACTGTCTGCAGTGTTTTGAAATTTCTATGGTACTTTGGCAGATTGAATTGTCAAGAAGCTTCCATTTATGAGGATATTGTGTATCCTCACTAACATAAAATTTTCTTCATTCTATGTTGTCCACATGTTTGACTCATAAATTGTCCCACCTGTTCAGCCAGTGGTGATCCTTGTTGGATGAGTCAGAAACTAGAAATATACCCAACTTTCTGCCATGTAGTAGCTTAGCGAATCGTTTTTCATCCAACTTTGGAAATCACATTTGTTTCTTTTGTCATTCCCCCGTTTAGTTCATATTTTCTTTTGAAGATTTCAGCTTGGTCAGTTGGTAAAGTCTGTCTATTAATACCAAAGAACTTGGTTCAAGACCTGTTTTCACGCATTAACCTACTAGCTACCAACTCGTGTGCTTACTAATAGAGCTACCAACACATTAAATTTAGACTCTATCATTGTATATATGCTGATTTGATTCAAATTAATAGTTTGATTGGATCATGATGAGATTATACTTTGTCAAGTCATCAGATCCCTTCCCAAGTCCAATTAGCGCTTCAAATCAAAATCATATCATTTGAGAAACTGCTTTTACAACTAGAATAGGAAGAAGGAAAAAGAAAAATAGGGATTTTTTTAAAATAATTTATATAATTAGGATTTCGTACCCAAAATTCTGTTAGCCTTTGTTTTGATTAAAATCCAGAAAAGAAAAAAAGTTGTTCTAAAAAGTATTTTACCAGAAACTTTTATCCTTTTCAGGTTTTATTGCTGTTTTTTTTTTTTAAATAGTTGTGAAGAAAAACAAATGTATGAAGAGATGTTTTAGAGAGAGAGAGAGAGAGAGCTTCCTCTACATTTAATAGCGGCTTTAATTAAAATGTTTTCCTATACTTTTATTTTATCAAACAAACACACGGAATGTCTAAATTTTGACCTACCTTTTGGTTACCTTGATGAATCTGTAGAAACTTGGTAACATTTAAAGCTGTGTTGTGTGGGCATTTTAAATAAGTGACGTACCTGAACTGGACACACAAAACTCCAACAGACTATAAAAAGGTATTCATAGATTTCCTTTTCTTTATATACAAATCACAAATTAATGTGTATGGGGCAACTCTTTATACATAATATTGTTTAATCAAACATACCCTACGAAATTGTTCATTTATTACTTGTATCAGGTTCTGCCACTTGTATCAATACCAATGCAACATAGATTTGAGATATAATGGTCATTTGCATGATTTTAGCTTTTCAATGCAAGCATAAGATTGGAAGTCATTGATATTTCTTTCATAATATTTTTGAAGCTCAGCACCTGACTTGTCAGATTTTGGTATTCAGGATAGGCTTGAGATTGTACTGAATTCATGGATTCAGTTGGGATATATTCCATCACCAGCAGAGGTGAGTAAGAAGGAAGGAATTGAATTTCCATGGTGCAAAGGTGAGGGTCTCACCCTTGCAATTCAATTTATTTGTGTTTAGTGCTCCCTTATAAAATTCTTGAAAATTAAGGGGTGCATAAATGATGGAGCTTACAGATAATTAGTGAGGTTTGGATCAGGCAGAGAAATGTGGCCGATCAGAATTGGGTGCATAGATCCCAAGAATCCTGTTCCAAGGTTGTTGATGCTGACAATGCGTTCTTTGAGACGCGAAGATTTTTACTTCATCTGCTCTGAGTTCTTGTTCAGAGGTTTGGCCAAAAATGAGCAAGTATGTTATAGCAAGCTCTATCTTTCATTGTAAATAATTTTTGAATTATCACTTTTCCTTTTGTGTGGCTAATCTGAATTTATTTACTTTTTTTTTCCTGTTGCTGAATTTTAGCATGGTATTCTTCTCTGTCTACGTGAAGGAGCTAGCACTACAGATATCATCATGGGTTTAATGCAGGTAAAACAGGAATTTTGTTTAGTCACTTGTAGGACTTCATAATAACCACTCCTAGTAGTGTTGAAAATCAGTATCTTATTAGAATTAATGGGATAATCACATCGGGACTGGTGAACAGAAGCTGTCCCACTTGTGATCAATATAATCGCCTAGGTGAGGCTAGGCAATAGACCTATCTATCGCCTAGGCGCTAGCCTAGCGGTTAGGCGCCGCCTAAGATACAATTTTTAATTTTTAAAAAATGAGCATGTAGTAAAAAAATGACATATAGCATTTATAAAAATAGAATATTCCAATATTTTGAAATAGCAACTTAACATGATTTCTTCTAATATGGCCTAATGTTATGAGCAACTATATAATAAATTTACTAAGGTTTGAATGAAATAAATTCCAATAAAAAGAATTAGGTTAGAGAATCATAGAAAGTTAAAATCAATATAGCTTGGATGTTTTATTAGGGTTAGATTAGACTCTAGAAACTTGGATGTTGGTGATGACGAATTTGTAAAAGGTTAAATATATTAGGACCAATACAATCATCTACCTAGAGAAAAGGTAGGGAAGTCTGTCTCAAGACTGCCTAAACCGTCGCGCAACCGTTTTGTCAACAGCGTTCCTTGTTAACTTTGATATGTGGAAAAGACAAAGAGAAGGGACAGAAAGGAAAAGGGAGTTGCAATAACTGAGAAAGACAGTTAGAATGCAATCACAAAGCAGTAAAATCTCACAGGTTGAAAATTATTCTTTTTCTTTCAGTGTCTTTACTCTGTTGTTTCAGGGTTCCGAATTTCTGGTTTTAACACAGACCTTCGATCCTCTTCAATGGAGGATGGGTGCTGGTATTTGTAGAGAGTTTCTCATTCTCAGTAGGACAAGTGTCACTTGGCTAAGCATTTAGAGGGGGCCCTCGAGTGCTAAGCAAATCCCGAGTGACACGTGGTCCTAGATAATATCTTGAGGGACGCGTGTACTTCAACACGGCTAAGTTACTTCTAGAGAAAGACCAAATCATTTCAAACCTTAAAAACTGCTTTGCGAAAGTTTGCCTTGGAACTTGAGCAACACAATTCTGATAACGTGTGTTGCTTTCATACAAATCCCAAAGAGCAACGTCACCATTCTTGCCGTCATTCCAGGTAAGACAAAACCCCCTTTAGATAAGTTAAAAAACAGATATTTATAAGTCGGTGAGGTTTTCACCATGTGCTTTCCATTCTGAGAATCCGTCTCAAACAACATTTTTAGGGGACAATTCA
>JAUPMG010000014.1:6533566-6550610 GCA_031762675.1 Pachysandra terminalis | reverse complement strand
AAGCAAGTATTTCGAACCTCGTGTCGTACAAGTTATTCAGGGTAACTTATTTACCAATTTGTGCATCACCAGTACCACCACCACTACCACCATCGCCGCTGCCACCACCACCACGACGCCACCTTCACCACCACCACCACCCCACTACCATCATCACCACAACCCTCACCACCACCACCACCACCACCACGCCACCAACACCCCACCACCACACCACCTCACCACCACCACGCTACCTTCCCCACCACCATCCCACTGCCACCACCACCACCACTCAATGTGCATCTTAGGTGGTGGTGGAGGATATAAATGTCTTTAATAAAATGTATTAATGTCATTTTTGACTTTAGAGAAGGGTAATATAGTCAAAAATATGAATGATGTCAGCACTTTTGTTAATGTTAAAATAAAAAATTAATAGAAGGGGTGTCTTTGCAATACAGTACAGAGCCTCAAGGGGTGTTTCTACCTTTGTCAAAAAACGTGAGGGGGTGTAAGTGGAATTAACCCTTTAAAATAATATAATTACATTTGCTCCGCACGAATTCACATATTTGAATTTTCAATCCACAGAATGGACTAAATGCATAATAACTATTAATATTTAGATATTTTTAAAACATTTAGGAGTTAAGATTTGAAAAAAAAATAGATATTTTTTATGAAAATACATAAATAAATAAGTTTATTTAAAAAAAAAAAAGTTAAATTAGATTAATAGATATCCATTTTGAATCATATCTTTGTAAAAGTAAAGTTTGTAGCTATAGCGCTTTAGACCACAAGTAATTTTCAAGTTTGGCGCTCTCGCTCTCACACCCACTCGGCATTTTGGTGACTTAGGTACTGGTGATGCACAAACCAGTAAATGATTTTATTAACCAAAATAAGTCAATACAACCTAAATGGGGTTTGATAGTTCAAATACTTGCTTGCCATAGCTTAAATCAAGTAATGATTGCTCCAATGCAAGGTTACATATTGGAAGAGATTAAACAATGGGAAAAGAACATAGATCAATCAAGAATAACAGAAAGTCATCATATAACTTATTTCAGAATAGAGGATTCACAAGACAGTTCTACAATCTCTTAGAGGATGTAAAATGCCAAAAAATCCAATCCCTCTTTCTGGTGCATCATTAATCTTATATAGCTTCAGCCTCGTTACTTAATGTCTCATCAATACATTCAAAACGCCTTATTGATGTATACAGGTGTTTTGCTTTAAATATCCAAAAAGCCTCATCAAGTGTAGAACATTTAATACATACATTCGAAACTTTAGATCAAATAATGATTATGAAATTATACAACTCATGATACGTTAGATTTTTTGTGATGATCAAGTCCTTTAAATGCTACACAATCTTCGATGATCTTGATAAAATTCATCTCTCTTATCCTCCATTTCTAAAAATCTAATGTTCATTCCCCTTAGGCTTTAAGTAAATTACTTTGAAATTCGAATCTTTGAAGAATGATTGAATGTCAGGGAATACTCCCTTAAATAAATACAATTCACGACATTATGACTTCGAAGTATCATAGTAGATATTTCGAAATAGGAATGCAATGCTTTTGAAAGATAATTCAAAATACTAATTATCTTAAAGAAACAATTCTGAAATAATAAATAGTCATTTCGAATGACTATCTCAAAGAGTAATTTCAAGTCATTAATATGGTTATTCTAAAAAATGATTCAGAATATCAATGACTTTGATTTATTAAGATGGTTATTTTGAGAAGTTGTCTCAAAATACCTAAAATAGCTATCTCATAGCATTATTACAATACTTTTGATAACGAATTAGCCCTCTCGAGGTGGCTAACCTATGGATGACGAATCGGCCCTCTCAAAGTGGCTAACCTAAAGTTACTTCTTATGAAGTATTTACTTTTGAATGTTCCGAAGGTTTTCCTTCGAGAGTATGGTTTAAGGTCTGTCTCATGTAGAGCCTCAAAATGCATTATTGATTTCGAAGTGATTCTCCCAAAACGGGCTTTCAAAATATATTACTCCGAAAATATTCTCCCAACAAGAATGGGCTTTAGAAGAGATATTCAGAATTTCGACTATACATTCTTTATTCATGGTTTTGAATAATAAAATGTATAATTACATGCTTGACCTTACCAAAACTTAAAGCACTCTAGGAGGAGGGAAATAAAAAGGATTAAAAAATAATAATAATAAAAACTTTATTTATGTAAGTTGTGAAATATCACCCCATCAATAAAACATAATAATTATTAAATTATAGTCAGCTTGCCCATCCTTTACAAGATTCTTTTAAGACAATACTAAGGCTGCATTTGGTCTGGCTTCTATAAGTACTTATTGTAGCTTATAGCTTATATAAGCACTTTTAAAAATTAAATGTGCTTGGTAGTGCTTATGGGTATGTGCTTACCCATAAGCACTAGAGGAAGGCTACTCATAAGGAGAAGCTGTTGAGAGCAGCTTCTCCCACACTCTTATGCGTTAAGCTATTTCACAACTTTAGCAATATTTTTAAAATACCTATTTTACCCCTAAACTTTCACAAGACTTAAATAAATGTTATTTTAAAACTTTAGTAATATTTTTATAATACCTATTTTACCCCTAAACTTTCATAAGAACTTAAATAAATGTTACTTTAAAACTTTAGTAATATTTTTATAATACCTATTTTACCCCTAAACTTTCATAAGCACTTAGATAAATGATTTACTAAATGCTATTTTCTTCAAATAAGCAGTTTATTGTTGCTGTGGATAAGTGCTCCCATTGAACAACTTATCCCATGAGTGCTTATCCATAAGCACAAGCCAGGCCAAACACAGCCTAAAACCAAATCAAATGTCTAATCCTAAAACTGGTTGATCACTAACACCAATCTAATTCAAAAAGTTAACATCTCTTTTTCTTCACCAACTTTACTTGCATCCCTTTTTTTTTTCTACTTCTTTCAAATCATAACTTTTTAGGTCCTATATTTATATATAATCCTTTCAAAAAGAACTAAGGACTTCTGATAATACCTCTCTATGGCTGCGTTTGGCCCGGCTTCTATAAGTACTTATTGCAGCTTATAGCTTATATAAGCACTTTTTAAAACTAAATATGTGTTTGGTAGCGCTTATGGGTAAGTGCTTACCCATAAGCAGTAGAGGAAGGCTACGGGCTACCCATAAGAAGAGCAGCTTCTCCCAAACTCCTATGCATTAAGCTATTTCACAATTTTAATAATATTTTTAAAATACCTATTTTACCCCTAAACTTTCATAAGCACTTAAATAAATATTATTTCTAAATTTTAATAATATTTTTATAATAACTATTTTACCCCTAAACTTTCATAAGCACTTATATAAATGTATTTACCAAACACTACTTTTCTTCAAATAAGCAGTTTATTATTGCTGTGGAGAAGTGCTCCCATTGAGCAACTTATCCAATGAGTGCTTATCCATAAGCACAGGCTGGCCAAACACAGCCAATATCTCCACTTTACATGCTAAAATTATCTCAATCTCATTCATTTTATTTCCTATTGAAGATGCTTATAAACTCTTTTACGTATGATCATATGTCTAACTTTACTAATCTTTTAATACATCCATCCTAACATTCTCATCATAAGTAGGCTCATCTTATACATATATTGATTTTGTCACTCAATGTTCTGCTTAATGCATAATAGCAGAGAATGTATGATGGTTCGAACAACTCAAAAAAAAAAAAACTAGATGATGTTTGGTGTACCAAACTAGAGAAAGAGTAGATACGAAACTATAATTATAGAGCGATACCTTAAAATCAAAATGTTTAAAAAAATAATGATTTAAGCCTATCTATTGTAACGTTATCACAAGTTGCAGGGATAAGTCAAAGGTAAGAATTGAGAACAAGGAGAAAAATGGCGGGCTATTGACAAGGGTAGGATTACTTAAGGTGAAAAGGCATTTCTTGGGTGTTACCGGATTGACATATTCCACTCAAAATTAAAAGGTAAATTATATATAATAACTATTATCCTTGTTGTTAGCTCAACTGGCAGGTGCACTAGCTCAAGAATTGGAGGTCCCAAGTTCGAGTCCGCTTACTTGATATATGGTCCTTGTGGGTGAGGTCATGTATCCGGGGTTTACCCTATCCCCACTAAGTGTGGTCGGGGGTTCCACGTCACCCCCAAAAAAAAAGAATCAATTTTGTTGACACAACGACATTACTATGGATGTTAAAGATTGAAAATGAAAAGATAAAAATGAATATATCTGCGAATTTTTACAGGTAACCTAAATAGGAGATAATAAAGGCAAGATAAGATATTTAGAGCATGAAAAATGGAGATCAAAGGAGGCAGTAATAAGAAGGTGCAAATGATGCATAACGAAGGATCTAAGCAATAAAAAGACAAAAATGAAGATAGATAAAGTCATTCAAAAATGATCTAAATATACACAATTTGACCCAAAAATTATAGATTTGAAAAGATTTGAGGCATCAAAGCATGGTTCCTGTTGCCAATCCTAACTAGTTGTGTACAATCTATCCACTTAATAGGTGACCCTGTCGACAGGTTTATAAACCATTTACACACTTATCTCATACAGACCCCACATATATCAATTGTTATGTTACTATAACAATTGTTATATATATATATATATATATATATTGTGCATAAATGTAAAATGTTCTTTGATGAAGACCCACTTAAGTGCGTTATCTTTACAATTCCAAGGCATCAATTTAAAGTTATGGGGAATCTCATAAGAGGAAATCACTCGTCAAGATTTTTAGTAAAAAAAATTGTTCGTTCACTAATTTCAACTCTCAGTGTTTATGAGGCCCAAATATGGTTTGATGAGGGATTAACTCTAACATAATTAATTACTCATCATGATAGAAGCGTCAAAGAGGAATTAAGAATTTGTATGTTATTATCTATTAAAAAAAAATCTTCATCTCCTCAACAAAAGTTTCAGTTCTTACTTAACAAGCCGCTCGTCGAAAGGAGGCGTAATGCTTGATTGGAGTTGTTCAACACTGTTGACGATCTTGAAACCGGCATTTTCCTTTTCTTCAAAAATTCCAAGGAGTTCTGTAAGCATTGAGCAGTGGGTATGTCCTTCAAAATAACAGGTTCCATCCTGCAAATCACAGTCCAGAATAAGTTATTTAGTATAGTCCAAAAAGCTGTCGCGGATTGCTAGGATTACATGTTAACCAAGGGAAAAAAAGAGAGAAAAAGAGAGAGATTCCTCACCCAGAGCTTTTTGGCTTTTTCTTTTTTGGTATGGCCTTCTTTTCTGCATTCTCTTCTTCAGAATCAGAAAGAAAGACTTGCCTGCACATGGAATACTTACTGTTAACAATGCTCTTACAATGGAGACTTCCAATCTTTACAATATAAACATGTATCGTATATATATGCATACACACATACACGTAAAACATATAAACTCAAAATGCACAAAAATAATTCGTGCGCAAATACACAAAAAGAAAGAACAAAGGTAGCATACTTCTCACGAGCAGCAAGTAGATTAACAATGTCGGTTGGAAGCATTTCCCGACTATCCTCGGCCTCATGACGAGGTTCAGTCTCTTTTACATCTTCAACACTTTTAGTCCCTCCTGATGGTTTTGGTGTTTTCCTTTGAGCCCATTTTCTTCGTCGTTCTTTTCCTTCACGAACAACTCTACAAAGGGAAAACAAAATAGATATCTAAGGTTAGTTTTTATATCGAAACTTATAGCAAGACTTATCTCCACATAGTAGATTTTGGTCAGTACTCCAAGTGTAGGTGTACAAAGCTAAGAAACAATACAGCATAATAAGAGCTTGATTGTCATTAATGGCATTACAGGTCTAGGAAACATAACCGCAATTTGCAAATCATTTCATGTATGATGGATGATGTTCAATTAGGGTTAACTAAAATTTGGATTGACTTTTTGTTAATGTTGCCATGAACTCCAATGCATTGACAGATAATTTTCTTAAATATAGCATGGGGATTGTTCTGAAGCTTAGCTCTAAAAGGAGCAAATTCAATTGCAAATGACTTAGCTAGTTGGGTAGCTGCTCTGTTGAAGCATCAATAATTGGCAGACTACCAACTAGGTGCTATCTCTTTTATGTACGTGTAAGAACTGTCTTACAAAATAATAATAATAATAATAAATAAATATATAAATAACAACAAACAACACGTAATTCTTTTTTATTATCAACAAGACCTATGTTATATGGACTGTTCTATTCACCCTAAAGTACCCGTGTCGACACGATATGGGTACGGGTATGGGATATGTATCAGATCCTTCTAACAGACATTTCCTCTATTGTAAATAAATGCTTCCTTGTCTTCATTATATAGCTAATGATCAAGTTTTAAGTGTGTAGAAACTGATATTGTATTTAGACAGTATCACATTTTAGTATAAATAATTTTAAAATATATACTATATGGACGGAGTCCCCATATCCTAAGACATGTGGATTAAACAAGTTTGACACCTAGCCACACTCCAAGATACGACACCCGCACCCAAGTCTATGTAACATAGAGAGTGTCTCATGAAATCTAATTAGTAAATAGAAAAACAAAAGTATTGAAAAAAAAAAAAATCATTACAGCTTCTTTTGTACCTGCACATCTTGATCATCAACTCATACCAACGTTGTGCAATAAAACTCTAAGATTCAAATACTTAAAATTGGGTTGATACATCCAATTGGACATGCATACCTATACGATTATAACATTTTTTCCCCAAAGGCTTCATTTGTTTCACTCAAAAATCAGGAATATAAATTTCAGAAAGAAAATAATGGAAAAGTAGTTTTGTTACAATTCCCTTCTTGTTGATTGAGACCCCTAAAATGAAAATCAAGTCCTGTTTAATACCATTCATTGGACGAATATCAATGGTTCATAAGCTGATGTAAGCACCCGTGAGAACAAAATATTGGCAACAATAAGATGACCCACATAAAATCTCTTAGCTTCCTTGAGCCCAAAATGTCAACTCAACGTCAGCTCTTATAGCAGAATCATCACCTATTGGCTGCAAAATTTGCTTGTTTAGTCTTTGATATTGGCAACCAATTTTTTATAACTTAAAGTTCTGTATTAATGATATTAGCAATAAATGTCAACTCCTTTTTTTATATTAATAGTGAATTAAAATTTGAAAATTAGGTCTTAAACTTTTTTTTTTTTTTGATAATTGATGAGATATATTAAAAATAGAGAGAGAGACCCATACAGATCCATGGCTATAATTGATGAGATATATATTAAACTAATGATTTATAGTTGCATAATAAAAAAATATGCCTCATAGTATGCAACTTAACAACCAATCATAAACCATACCTCAATCAATTTGGATACCCCCAAATCATTTCTATCCAACTCTATTGAGATGCTAGCTGATCTTCCTCAAGCCTTTCTTGTAAGGCATACCTTCTTGCAATTACATCATAGGTCTTGGTTTAACATGCCCAAACTATCTTAATTTATCTTTATTTATTTCAGCACCAATCGGGTCTACTCATACACTCTCATATAGGATTTTTCCTATTTTATCTTTCTTAGTCTTTCCAAACACCAATTTCTACCATGCTCATCTAATGAATGTGTTTTCTTTTTTTCCCAATAACCCACTCCATTTATCATAGTTAGTCAAGCAGCAACCTTCAAAGCTCTTATGGTCTAATCTATCAGCTTGACTGGAATGCATTAGTCAAATAACATTATATAAGCACCTCAATGAATGAAACGTTGAGGAAGATGTTGCATCTAGAATTAGAGTTAGATGGCTTAATATATATATATATATATCAGAAGTAACAAAAAGTTATCACTTTTTTTTATTGGTAAAGTATATAAACAGATATACATATTTATACACACACACACACACATACATACATACATATATAATATGAAAAGAAGAAGTGGAAAAAGCCCTATGTCAACGAATGCTATAGACTAAGGCTGACACGGAGAACAAAGCTAACCCACTATAAACTTCTTGCTCTCAATTCTCATATTCCAAAAATTGCATTCCATAACTCGAGCTCAGTCCAATTTACTTTGAAATCCTTTGAGAAACACCCTTCAACAATCAAGGTTTTTATGCCCGGGATCTTGGATCAGACCGGTCCGGGCCGATCCGGTATTGGTTCGGCCGATCCGTGTCTGATCCAAGATTTGGATCGTCCTTAAAAAAAAAAAAGAAAAAAAATTGGATCGGTCCGGATCGACCAATCCGTATCGGTATCGCTCGGATCGGTCCGATCCAATGCCAATTGAAAAAAAAAAATTGGATCAAACCGGATCGGATCAGACAGGATCAGCCGATCCTTATCGGTATCGGTTGGGTCGGTCCAATCCAAAGCCACTGGATACAATAGTTTGTATCGTGGCTTTGGATCGGACCAGTCCTGGCCGATCCCGATCCGGATCGGCCGATCCCGATCCGGACCGATCCTTGAAACCATGTCAACAATTATAGTCTGTGTTGATTCCCCCTAGTTTGGTCTACTAGTACCCATGTTTTCAATTTCTTGTTCGAAACTGAAACCCAACACCCAATACCTTTCAGTTTTCCAGATATCAATTTGGCACCCAAAAAAATGTGTATCGACCGATACTTCAATGTATTGGCAGATACATATCATTTTTGGCACGGTTTGAGACTTGAAACCATGCCCATACCATATCATATCCAAATAACATACACCATGGCATCTCCCTTAAATATGAGTCATCTATTCACCCATGATCAATCAAGAAAACAAGTGCTCAAGGCTGACCATGTATCTTTTTGTTTTGATTATGGGTGACTTGATGACTCATTTCAAGAGAAAGTCCAACAACAATGAGAACAACAAAGCACCTTGGAACAAATTCATATTTACGTTAAAATGTGAACACCTCAGTAAGCATAGCCACAAAGGGCTCTTCGGTCAGGTTTGCATGTCCAACCGATTGAAGTTTCCGTTGTCTGCAAACACAAGTAGTATACCCCAGTTTGCTACAACAATAACAGTGAAACTTCTTTTTCATATTTGTTCTGCTTTGAAGGGGGTCCTTGGTTCGGATTCTTGTTCCTATTCTGGTTATGGTGACGTTTGTCATTCATATTCTTTTCTTTGGGTTTCAGGTGAGTTTGGGAACTCTGACCAGGCTGATGTGGTTTGTTCTGAGTCACAAGATTGACCTTAGAATGGTCCACAGTCTGATCCTCTTTCTTGTCTTGTAATCGTGCCTCTTCTTCTATATGAAGTCGAGTTATGTAAGTTTAGGCCAAAAGATTTAGTTCTAATTGTTCACACCAATAAATCAACAGTAGCAATACCAGTTATTTATCAAAACAAACTCCTTAATAATATCAGTCTTGTCATTATTAATCGATAAACCTTGCGATTTCCTTGACCACATAATTCAGCAATGCATCAAAACTTTCACTTGGAAACTACGAAGCTGACAATAAACTCTAAGCAGGAAAACCACTGCAGATAATTCAAATCCCAATCTGAGAAAAGTCTATCAAGTCATGAGAACTGAAAATATTTTTTTCTCAAAGCACCTATACTATAATTTCCTCTCCCAACATAATATTAATTACCAAGGTTCTTGACAATCAAGAGACACGTATTTTCATTCAGGAATACAAATCAGGGCTAGAAATGATATTCTAAGCATGGGAAGGAAAAATTTCATGCTGCTATGGTGTAATAATAGGAAGATTGTACCTGCTTTTATTTTCTATCTGAACCTTTCTAATCTCTTCGTCTTGTATAATTCCCTGCAAGAAAACAAGGAAAGACTAGCGTAAGTGAATAGTTGGGATACTATGATCGAAGTCGGTAACAACAAAGCTCTGAATCTTCGATTGTTGGAGAGGCTATGAGGGCGAGAATACCTGCTCGGATGTGAATTCCTCCGGTACGTCGGAGTCGTCGTCTCTTTCCGACATCGATTCTGAAAGCCTAATTTAGGGTTTGGAGCTTCTGTTGTCGTTCAGCTTTCTTGGAGTGAGATTTAACTAAAAATCAGGGGCGGATGTATTGCGACACGCAGGTAGGGTTTTTCGGGTTGGGGTTTTGTTGCTTTACGCCTTTACCTCATGTCTTCTATTTTAGATAAATTAAATTGAGACCCCCCTTAAGTTTGATATAATAGCAATACGTATCGTCAAACCTTATCTATTACAACTAAGACCTTTATTGGACCAAACTAAAGGAGGTTTGACGATATGTAACATAAACTAATCATTTGACTAGAATACCCTTCCACCTATCTTAAAACACTAAAAAGATAAAATTGAATATGAAATGAAATTGGAGTGAAGCAAAAGTTAGAAAGTGAGGCTAATTTAGTAATTATAATAGAATTTGAATGGGATTAGAAGAAGAGTTTATAATTAGTAAGTACATATTGTTCTAGAAGAGGAATTTAGATCAAGATTAGTACGTAAGAGTTTCTAATTAATAGGGCGTTAGTTTTCTTTGCTAATTTGAAGATTGATTTTAAATAGAGCCTAAGGGGGGGTTGGGGGGTTCTGAACTGAGAGAAGAGAGAACTAGAGTTTTGAGGTTTTGGAGAGAAAAGAAAGAGATAGAGAAAGGGAATTAGGTTTTGGGTTTTGAAGAAGAGGCAAAAGAAGATAGAATCATAAGAATCAACATCGGATCATGTATAGGTAAGTTATATTTTTTGTATAGTCCTCTTGAGATTTCGAGGTCTATTTTGTATGATTTAATGCATGTGATGATCTCCACGAGTTTGATTTTCATTGTAGGAAAATTTCCCATGTAATATATGTGTTTGATCATGTTAGGTAGACCTGATGTGTTAATATAATTGATTTCCAGATTTCATGAACATATGTGAATTGATCCATGTTAGACTTGATTTTAATGTTAATAAATTGTTTGGATGTATTTTGTTTAATGTATTATTGATATCTTGATGAATATTGATCTATATTGTTATTGTAAATTGAGTTGGATACAAAAAATTAGGGTTTTACAAATATAGAAAATAACTCAAATCGCAACTCATCGACACCCATCGGTACACTGGTGGAGGTACCAACAGGGAGAAAAAAACACAGAGTTTCCCATCGGTAGGCACTGGCACATCGGTGAGCCTATCGACAGGGACATTTTTTCAGTTATATTTTGCCCACCGGTAGGCACCGGTACACCAGCGAATCTACCGATAGACACCCTAGTCTGTTTTTATGTGGACTTTGGCTTAAGGGTTGAACCTCTTGACTTGGGATTGTGATCCCACATTGGATTATTGGATTGTGACATGTATATGATAACTAAGGGACTTTGGTTGACCATGTTAGGATGTGATAAGTTGTGCATGAATGATGGGATTGCAATTGGTTGTGCATATATACCTTGGAAAGGATTCCCGTGACGGCTTCCTAATGATTATTCGTGTGTACGGGAGCACAGATTGCTTCCAAAGAGTGTTATTACCCAAGCTCTTACTGTTTGTTGGAAAGGATACTTGTGATGATGTTTCAAGGATTATTTGTGTATGAGTGCACAGATAGATTCTGAAGAATATTATCACCGGCAATCCTACTGGTTCGTTCGATGACTCGTCCGATCAACTAGGCAGCGACGGATTGAATTGTGAAATCTTTGTGGGGGTAACCGTTCTTGGGTGTAAATTCCCAAAAAGGTTAGGGGTAACCATCCTTGAGTGTAAATTCTCAAAAAGGCTAGAAACAGTTACAAGAATTGAACCCGAGTAGATTGAAAGTCCTACGAAACCACGTTATACACGTGGGATATTTGAATTTGTGGAGTTCGTTTGACCATAATGATCGTAGTACGGGGTTGGTGGAGCTTGTAGGTGGAACCGGCTGTTCACCGGGAAGTGCATGCTTTGACCTGTTGACATTGTGGAGTATATGCTTATTGTTGTGATTGCTATGATGATGCTATGGTCGTGATGCTAGTTGTTTAGTATGAGATGTTATATAAATTGTCTTCACTCTATGTCATTACTATGATTGTACTCTCAATTATGATTACCAAGATACTGTATATTTGTTTGAACTAACGTTATCCTTCAAGGATAGATGACAAGATTGTTTCTTACTGGGCATTTTAAGCTCACGCAACCTATTCATGTTACAGGTTAAGATGGCATGAGAGATGGACTTGGACTGCTGTTTTAATTATTTTTGCTTTTTGGTTCATAATTTAAAATTGATGTAATAAGGTTAAGTTGAACTGTTGAAGTTAGTTGATTGCTGAATTTATAGACTCTTTTGAAACCATAATTTCATTTTGAATTTGATTTATTGTTCCTACACTCTGATTTTGAATTATATAAATGTTAAATACTCTTGCAAGATTACAATGAACAGACGTGTGTATTACGGACTTGTACTTCTTTATAAAGATTCTTATATCTCACCATAAATGATTTGTATTTTATTATAAAGACTTGTAACGACAATAAGGTAGGTATATTAGTCAATTGAACTAATATCACATCTCTATAATGCGACAGATAACCATTTCGTTTTGGTACGTCCTTTTCTAAAATAGGAGTTGTAAATAGTTTTCTCTTATTTTTTCTCTTTTGCATTTCCACCGAAGAAACAAAAGGCTGACTGTGATTAGGAAGATACTCGGGGTTATGGTTTCACTTGTGAGAAACAGAGACTTTTTTATATTAACACAAAATCAGCAAGAAATATTATTATTTATTTTTTTTTTGTTTGGTCTTAACCACGTGGTATCCCCACACCTACTTGTGGCTATGGGACTAATCCATGTTGGGGACGAGAGCAATTATGATAAATTCATGGTCACGAGTAATTCTAGTGGGACTCGAATTCCAGATTTACCTAAGGAGACGAGCCCAACTTGCTATTAGCTGAGCCACACATAGGTGGTTAAATATTTTTTTTGGAACTTCTGAACTTTCTATCTTCATGTATCAACTTAAAAATCAGTCAATAACTTTGAAAATTATTTTCCAAAAGTCAGTAAAATCTAAAAAACAATTTCCCATGATTTTAGCTGGAAGTAATTTTCAAACTTCTTTGTTTTTTAATCTTTCAAAACAACATTTCCAACTTTACTTATCTAACCACTAAGGCTGTGTTTGGTTAGGCTTGTGCTTATGGATAAGCACTCATTGGATAAGTTGTTCAATGGGAATACTTATCCATAGCAACAATAAACTGCTTATTTAAAAAAATAGCGCTTGATAAATACATTTATTTAAGTAAGTTTAGGGGGTAAAATAAGTATTTTAAAAATATTATTAAAGTGATGAAAAAGCTTAACGCATAAGGCATGGGAAAGAGCAGCTTCTCCTTATGGGTAGCCTTCCTCTTACCCATAAGCACGACCAAATACATAATTAATTTTAAAAAGTGCTCATATACGTTATTTATAAGCTACAATAAGTACTTATAAAAGCCGGGCCAAACACAGCCTAAGATACCATTGTTATTGCAACTTAAATGATTATTTTAGGACTTTAGGATTCAATTTCATTTATTTATTTTTATTTTGGATGACATTAAAACAAGACAAAAATATAAAATTTCTGTAAAATACTCTTCTGAAATCTTATTTTCTGAATTCCCGGGATCTCTGGACCCAACAAACAGGAATTTTTAAAGAAAAAGAAGAAGTTTGAACACAACAAGGTGGTGGGCATAGGCAAGTGGTCACATGCCTACATTTGTCCACTTTCTGTTACTTGTAGAACAATGTGAAAAATACCTATTTTTCCTAAGACATCATTCTACATATAAGATAATAATAATAATAATTAAAAAAACAAAAAATCATCCTACATATACGACAGGTTACTTATTTCCAATCCACTTTAATGCAAGGGATGAGAGTGTTTTGAGACAGCAATCTATATTTGTTTTGGTTATAGGTTTCAAAACCCTCCCACACGTGCGGGCTCTGCACGGGAATAACATATCCGTGGGATAATACAGGGCACCGAGACAAACATACATCATACACATCAGCACGGGAACAACACATTCGCAGGAGAATAAACACACAAACACAGACCTCTGGGATTTGAACACTCGACTTCCCGCTCTAATACCATGTTAAGCACTACTTACTCTAAAAACTCAAGTTGCTAGAGAACGGCACAACAATATATCAAATGATTTAAGGACTCGTTTCAATAATCTCTAATTCAAGATAATACAAAGGCGAGAATTGTCATTTAATAACTAGCGGGTGGCACATGTAGTATTGCTGCATGTCGATACACGTCTAAAATGTTTTAACCATTCTATTATCACATTATTTTTATTTTTATTTTTTATAATTAAAATAAATGGAAACGGTTATTTTGAAAAATTAACCAAAATCACCTCTTAAATAAATCAAAAGATAATATTATTTTTAATTATATTAAATATTTTAATTTAAACAAAAATAATTAAAATATCTTGACACACTTTCCGATACGATCTCTTTGGGGTTAGAGGGACAAGTGGCGTTTAGCTATTTGTTTTTTAATGTAATTTAGAATCAATGATCTCTAAAACTATAAAGTCAAGTAGCTAACCATAACCATCTTCTTCTAGCGGGATTCAAATTTCAAATGACGCGTAATGTGTCGTTTTCTTGTTTGGCGTCCGACTGAGGAGTCAAACAAAACTGCTGTATCCCGTCCTTGAGACGCCACCCTATTGTCATCTGCTCTGGAATTGTTTGAATTACTTTGTTTAGTAGCTCTCTCTAATGAGCCGGTACAACGTGGTCCAACACAAGCTAATGACTAGTGACTAATGAGACTTGAGGTCGTGGACCGGAGAGATAGATGCCTCCACGTTACCAATGCCCAATGGCTAACGTTTCAAAAGTCGCTGTACAACCTATACTAATCAAGTCCGTCCCTGCCCTACTCATGTGCGGACACGGATCCTCTCTTATGAGCCAAGTGATATGGACCGTGATATGTGAAACAAAACTGAGGTCAAAATTATAATTTTGACTTTATAAGCAACTCACCGAGGTCAAGACAATGATTTACGTGATTTGATCAAGATGCTTATGTCCATAGATTCACATCTAGTTCCATTATGTTCTCAAAAGCTCTAGAAAAGTGTTACAAGCACAATGACAAAAAAATATGATGAATATCTTATGCTTAGGGCTAACAAACAACGTGTGCTCATTAATATTTTTCGAATGCCTTAGTAGCATCAGTCTCTATATAAACAACAATTTTCAATTGATCATTTGTTTTGAAATCATATTCTGTTAACTCATGCGTACGGAACCGATCATGTATCAATCACATGTTATTACTAATTTTATGGCCACACATCCTTTTCAGCGGGATGACTACATCCATCTTTGCAGCACCATTTAAGGGGCGTCACATGGGTTACTAAGGGGGTAGCAGAGGGAAAGGTACCGTTGGCTTATTCAAAGGGTACCCCCTTTTGCTCGTATAACATGAATCTTATACATGACAAAAGATATGACAAACCCTACTTTGTTCATTATAGTTTTATCTAACTTCACTTTACATGCTAAGTTTAAATTCAAAAATATTTGACATACAACATAAAACAATATTCGAGAGAGTTTTAAAAAATTAATAAAAAAAGTTGATAAATATATTTACTATAATGAAAAATAACACACAAGTGACAATGTAATTAGACCTGCCATAAAAGACCTGAAGTCCCGTAGCCTAGAAAATATTAGTAAAATAAAAAATAAATATGCTCAATAAAAAAATCACTTAAAAGTTAGAGGTGTTACTTAGAACAATGGTAAAGACCCTGGCTGTACTGATCCGGACCCGTGCATGATCCGAACATATGAGTCTCACATAAGATCCGGTCCACGTGTAGTAACCGCAGAAAAAGATAATAAGGACTGACTGAGCTAACATCACAGGCAGGCGAGAAATCTCACCCAACTTTATTTTTTTTTTGTTTCTATGATTGCTTGTTTAGGATAATGTCAAAGACCAGGATGATAGCCAGATTCCACGTAGTCAACCCTTCTAACCTATTATGCTATGGGCACTTTAGTCAAACTATTATTATTCAAGGCTATATCTTTACCCATCTCATACGTGTAGTCGTAGAAAATGCGGTGTGTGTAGGAAAGGGACTGGAGTCAAAATTATAGCAGATTTGACATTCATAACCTTATATGACTATCAATAATTTAGTAATGCCTTTAAAAACATGTAATTATTTCAGCCCGAAAATTCAAGCAACCAAGGCAGCGCAGCTTCTAATTGTTAATAGTTTTTGTAGGTTATCTCTATAATGCATTTACCTATATACCCCTTAACTTTATCCAAAATTTCAAAGATACCTTTCTTAATCAAGCTGGGAATGTTTTTTTTTTTTTTTTGGTTTCCTAAGGTATCCTAGGCTTCGCTCAAGACTATTCTTCTGAAGTACGGTCGGGCATCGAAGCGGGGAATGTTAAGGTCTTGTTTCACTGTCATTTTAGGGATGCATTTTAGGACTTGGAATGAATTCGCAACCGGTGGAATGAGTTCTTACAGATAAATGGTTGTTTGATTAACAAAGACAGAATGAATTCTCACAAATAAATAGTTATTTAATTAGCAAAGGCAAAATAAGTTCTCCCGAAATGAGAATGAGAAAATTCCCTTAAGAGAATCACCTTCAACTTTGATTTTAGTTTTGAGTTTTGAGTTTTTGCATTGACCAACTTCTAAATATGCTCTTTTTATTACAAATTACTTTTGGAGTATTATTATTGCATTTAAAAAGCTATAACCGTGAAATGATTATGTGTGGATATGGAATTTTTAGAACTGACAACGGGTCTGGTCGGGTTGATTCGGGTTCTGATGGGTTATAATTGGGTTCGGGCTTAACGAGTTGGGTCGAGTTCAACCCTTTTACTAACGAATTGAAAAATCATGAAACCGAACCTAACCCATTAATAAATAGGTTGAACCAGCCTACTTGTTTATTATTTATTTTTTATTTTCTTTAAATTTTAATT
>JAUPMG010000014.1:6501299-6515970 GCA_031762675.1 Pachysandra terminalis | reverse complement strand
CCAAATGATAAGAACCTTCGGTGATCAGCTCACAGGTTGAATCACCACCCGATGGTTGCTTTCTCCTACGAGTAATTGTGATAGACTTAGAAAGTCACGTCAGGAGGGATTCAAATAGATTAAAGCAACAATTAAACCTATCCTCCTAACACACTACTCTAGTATTCTGTAGGATGTGGAATGGATTTGACTTGCTGGTTACTCTGTAGTTTCTATTTAATGCATTACTCATAAAATATTATGGGGACCTATTTGTGTCTCTTTTGTATATGTTTTTCCTCTATGAAAATCAGTTTCCTGATAGAAGTCAACACTTTGCTATTTGTTTCCTTGCTCAGGGTTGCAAACTATGGGGAACTTGCTCCAGAATGTACGCATGCATACTATAAATATGGATGTGCACTGCTTTGGAAAGCTCAAGAAGAAGCCGATCCATTGGGTTCTGTGCATAAGGAGCCTGATGCCAAAAAAGACTCTCATAAGGATGGACTTAGTGAGGTTCCTAAAAGTGGTGAATGCTCATTCACTTCTGTTGCTAGCGATGCACAGCAAGATGGAGATAAGAGTCTTAATGAAGAACCAGATGATGGTTAGTATCCAAGCTCCTGACTTTCAATGATGTACTGTTTGAGTATGCATGCAAATGAGCGAAACAGATGAGTATAATCTGGAACATTATTGTTTTACTTTAGAGCATGCACAGCCTCTTAAGGACTTAAGTTCGCTGTCTTTTTTAGTTAGTACATTTATTGAATGTATGCTGTTCGATTAGCGGTTAGCTTCTCTTTGTTGGAACTTTTATTATGAAAGATAATTTGAAGTGCGTATTTGTGTAGGTTAGGTAGGATTGTGGTAATTTTTAATTATGCTGAAGATGCTGATCAGCTTAGTTGATGCAGTCCCAGAGTGTTCGTATTTGGGACTTGGATTCAAGTAGTCAACTGGACTCAGAACCCATCTTCAATGCTTCCAAAATAGGATTGGGAGGATGTGCTAATAATTGGGTAGCATTTCAATTTTTACTGTCCAAATTGATGGAGTGAGAAAGCTTCGAACATATCTCTTAACATTTTTTTTTAATTGTGGAACCACCATAACTGATGGAAAAATTATTGCCTTCATTTTTCCTGTGGCTGATGCGTAAGGAAAAAAATGCTACAAGGATTGTATTAAATGGTCTCTCTCTCTCTCTTGAAAAAGGACTTGCATATCTTGATCATAGTTTCTTGAGACCAATGTAAAATTATTTAGTTCAGTGGTAACAGAGTGAAATTTCCACGAGAAACAGAATGTGGTATATTTGAAAGGAGCATTGACTTATTTTTTGTAACCTTAAAAAAAATATTTGAACAATCAATGCTCCTTTCATGGTGTTATGGATTATGAACATACATGACATATTATTAAACCTGTTCTGTCAGTTGTGCCTATATAGCTTAACAATGGGCTTCTGATGAGTGTTTGATATAATTGAGCTATGTTGATGTTCCCCATCTTTTAGATTAGTTGGATTTTAATGATCTTATATAAAATTTTCTGGTGATAGAATTGAGGATTGGAACAAAATATGCTTATTGATGGATATCTTTGTAGTTTGGGAAAATTACCTAATAATGCTTCTGATTTTAAGAATCTACCTAAGAATTCTGCTATTCAACACGACTTGACAGGTTGTACAAACTTTTTAAATTTACCAACAAGAAAAAGTGAACATTCAAAACCAGCTCTCTAGGAAACAACTCTATAAAACTAAATACCATAACCACCTATCTCTAAAGAAAAACTCAAATGACAACCTTGCCCTCTAATTTGTTCTCAAGTACAACACATCATATTTTTCCACTAGAGTAATTGACGAACGTCTAATACATGTAGATGTTTATTGAAAAAAAAATAGAGAAACTTAAATTTAGAATTTTTTCCTGTAGAAAATTTATTTGGGGTTTAAAATTATTATATGAAGGATGGTATCATGGCAGTGGAAGAGGTACATGTTGACAAATGGGGTTTTGTCAAATCATTACCTATGTGTAAATTGTGTCACTCTAATTTCTGCTATCTTCCAAGGCTAATTCAAATTTAATATAACTGTTTAAAATATACAAAATGCGAATTTTAACAAACCCCACTTTTCTATTAGTGTATACTGTAGTTCTATATTATTGTATAAAAATTCAACCTCACGGGGATTCAAACGTGACAAAAATTCGGGTTTTCAATCAAGGAGGACATTGTTCTTGATTCAAACCTCAAATGTTTCCACATGGTACATTGCTCTGATCGAGCTCAACACATAGAGGTTGATTCTAGAACTCGTAATAGGTCGAGTTGGGTCGGGTTTGGGTGGGTTGTAATCAGGTTTGAGCTTAAACGAGTTGGGTCAGGTCGACCTGTATACTAACGGGTTGGGAAAGCATGGTGTTGAATCGAACCCGCCAATAAACAGGTTGAACCCGCCTAACCCGTTTATTTTTAAATTAATTAATTATTTTTTTTTAATTTTAATTTTACATTAGGGGTCAAATGTAATCTCATTTAATATATTAAATTTTAGTAAACATTATAAAATATTTATTAAACATGATTTCTTTTTCAAAAATGAAAAAATACCTGTAAATAATAAAATAAGACCTAAACCCAATCCCAACCCAATTAATAAACAGATCAACCCGAACCCGTTTAATCGGGTTGGGTTTGGACGGGTTGGCGGGATGGTTAAGAAATTGTTAGTTCTACTTCTGGTTGATTCTTTGATGTATATCATGCGATGTACACATATAGACACAAATACACCTATTAGGCTACAACAGGTCTCTTGAAGAACTCTAAGGGTCTCTTGAAATTTGGAAGGGAAGAACAAAGTTAAAATAGAGAAAAGCACCAAGGGTTAAAATCGTTATTCAAAACTTTAGAAAAGAGTGGTTAGGGACTCTTGCTATATTAATAAAAGGACTCTTGCTTAAACCAACAGGAGGTCGGTTGGTTGTTTAAGCTCAACTTTGCGGGATTTACCCATGGCATTATGGGCTCTTCTGGGATTGATGGTGTCTTTAGGGATGCTGGGGGTGGTGCCTTATTTGCCTACTCTCGGCCAGTTGATGTAAGTGACTCGGTTAAGGTTGAGATGATGGCTCTTGTTGCGGGCTTGAGACATGCCAGGGATCAGGGTTTGCAGGCTTTGGTTGTGGAGGGATCTTCTATTTCTATTATGGATTGGATGTCGAGAGTTGAGCAGTGTGATTGAAGGGTTTCTCATCTGGTCCGTTTGGCCTAGTCCTTAGTCCAAGGTTGGAACATCTCGTTTCGCCTTGTGTCTAGGTCGGCTAATCGAGTTGCTGAGTCTCTGGCTTCAAGGGGTATGGAGAGGCATGATATGTATTTTGGTGTGCCGTCTATTGATATGTGAGTAGGCTTGTGGTTCATGTTTGGGCCATTGGTTGTGCTTGTTTTCTGTTTCTGTTTTGTCCTTCCTCTTGCTGTTGTCATAATGGCAGTGGAAGGTGTACTTTTTTCCTCTCTATTTTAATCTATTTCTTGAATTATAAAAAAAAAAAAAAAAGTTTGTACGATCTGTCAAGTTATTTTGAATAGCAGAAGTCTTCTTAAGTAGATTCTTAAAATCAGAAGCCTTATTAGGTAGTTTGCCCTTGATAGTTTCATACTAGTACTTTCTACATTTTGTATGCTGCAACTAAATTTTTTGATAGTGGATTTTTAATTATCTTAATGGTAACTTCTTGGGACCATACTAGAATGATGTTAGTTATCTGATCATTGAGTGACATGAAGAACAATGACAGCTCCTTTACGGCTGCACGTACTATGAAGTCTTACGAAGCATCATAATTCTTAAAACAGGTTCCATCAGTTTTGGTTTTTTTACTTCAACCTATCTCTTGTATTATAGTTTTAGTTACTGATTAGTACAATTCAACCATGCTGTTGTGCTCCATCCCTTAGATAAGCAGGATCTCTCTCTCTCTCTCTCTCTCTCTCTCTAATAAAAGATTTATTTTAATATTTTTGTGCATGTATATTTTAGCTTCATACAATTACATTGCAATCTGTATGATGCAGCTGATTTGCTTGATTATTGTGTCTTGAATTTTGAATCATCTGCGTAGGATTTGATAGAAGCTATGCCTCACGCAGGGATCGCGATGTAACCGAGGGATGTTAAAATCATGAGTTTTGTTTTGTTTCCTAGCTATGCTTCATGCCTCATATATTTATATATTTTACCTGTTTGATGCAACTTGAGTTTTGTTTCCAGCGTCTCGCAATCTTCAGAATGGGATTATAAAATCATGGTTTTAGGTCTCAGTTTTGGATTATGTTTCATAGGGTTCTAGGAATTTCAAATTGTAAAACCATTATTAAGGGTTATTGTCAGCTCAGGAATGAGGGGAAGGGTCGCCGCAGATTATTGTTCTAGGAATTTCAAACTGTCTATGGGTTTATGCTTTTGTTGATTGTTATATGAGGAATGATGCCTGGAAACCACCAGCCTATATATATATATATATATATATATATATATTGCTTCCAGATGGAAATCACATGATAGGGTATTAGGGATGTTAATAAAAATCTTGTAATGGTATATCAGGCTGGAAAGATGGGGTCCTTATTCATGCCAGCCTTCTTATAATCCTTAGCGATAGCACATTTGAAAGATGGGGTCCTTATTCATGCCAGCTTTACGAATAGTGTACAAGTTACGTTTGGCTTGCCATACGAACATCAACCACTGGAATTTAAATTTTAATAATAAAATTGGCTTAGGGATGTAATTGATTGGGTCTATCGTGCTGACATCTGGCTGCGTGAAAAGAGGCTGGCACATGTAAGAAGCTAGCCTGTTTAGAACTGTTTGTTGGATAAAGCTCATATGGTAAATTTATACTCTTTTGATACATAAACTTATTAACGACGTCCAAATAAATCATATATTGCTATTCAGTATCCATATATGATTTAAACCACTTTGATGGCTTGATTTTTGTCAATGATCTCTTCCAAGTTGAAAATTTCGTCACCATTGTCTTTTTTTTTTATTTCTTTTTTCTTGGGAGATAATAGGTGCTAGCGGGAAAGATCAGGAGGTTGAAGATGACAATGAAGAAAGTGAGGACGAGGACCTGGCTGAAGCAGATGAAGATGATTCTGACCTTGATTTGGCCTGGAAAATGCTAGATGTTGCAAGGGCAATTGTTGAAAAGAAACCTGAGGATACTACAGAAAAAGTGGACGTCTTGTCAGCTCTGGCAGAAGTTGCTCTGGAAAGAGGTATTGTTTCTCTCAAAATAAAAATAGAACTTTATTTCTTCCATTCTCATTGTAATTTATCGTGGGTGCTTTGTTTTGCATTCTGCAGAGGACTTTGAAACTTCTCTAGATGACTATTTAAAGGCACTATCCATTTTGGAGCGACTGGATGAACCAGACAGTCGACGTATAGCCGAACTGTATCCATTTCTGAGATTGCATAATTTATCAAATATGAGATGACAACTATCATGTACCTATGTTGTTATAAGCTTTTGGTTGAAAATATCTTTCTTTTTGTACTGTCCTATGCTTGTTCCCAACCTCACGTGAAAATTCAGAAATTTTAGGATTTGTTTGTGTCTAGAGATTGGCTCAAAGGCTGAGCAGGCCATTCCATATTGCCAGAAGGCTTTATCTATCTGCAAGGCTCGGGTAGAACGGCTCATGGGTGAAATGAAGAACAAGTCGGAACAAGCTGCAATGTTGCCTCCTGACATGAAACCGGATGTTCACGAGTCATCTAACGGTTCCCAGTCTTATCCATCTGTCTCAGATATGGAATCAGAGATCAAGACGCTCACTGGCCTCTCCAATGATCTGGAAAAGAAGGCAAGTGCTGTATAAGCTTTTGTTGTTGATTTCTAAATAGAATTCGGTACATTTCCATGTTACAGAATTTCATTTGGATACGTTGGAAATTTTTTTTCTGGTTTTTGGATTGCAGCTTGAAGATCTGCAGCAGCTTGTCTCAAATCCGACCTCTATCGTTTCCGAAATCCTGAAAATAATGTCAGCCAAGGCAAGAGTGGGTGATAGTACTGCAGCAGTAACGAGCTCGTCGCCGATAGCTATTGCTAACAGTGGTGGGGAGATTGATTCTTCAACATTTTCTACTGCTCACACTAATGGGAATGGTGGTAGTGTCACACATCTTGGTGTAGTGGGAAGGGGAGTCAAGCGAGTGTTGATGAACTCAGGCAGTGTCGAATCTAGCACAATGAAGAAATCTTCACAGGACACATCGGAAGGGAAGGAATCTGGCAGCGGCTCTTGCGTCGGGTGATCTATATTCCCACTCACTGCCCTTGTTGGGGAATAGTAGTTAGATAGTAATGGTGGTGGTGATAACCATCTTTAAAAAATCATCGTTATGAAGTGCTGGAAAATGTCCCTTTGAGTAGGTTGCAATTTCCTTACGTGAAGTCTATTGTTCCTTTTTGTATGTTTATTATCTTGCTTTCTTTTGTTGAAGTAGTCTATATATGATCAGAAGTCTGAATGTTGTTGCCTGTCTAAGTTAGATTTAATTCTCATCTCCGTGTTTAGATCCATGAACCTTTAAACACTTGAGAGTAGTATGGTTATTCATCTTCCTTTAGGAAGATGTTTGTTTCAAGAAATGAGATGACTAATTCAGGGCTTCTATTGTTTTCAACAACCGGGATTAAGATAGATGCACTTTTGTGTATTTTTGCCTGTAAATGTCTGTTCAAGAACCTACAAATCTTCCTTCACATTGTTCATACTGACATCAAATTTACCAGTGAGGATAAAGCATGATTGATGTTATGGGTGAATGTATATATATATATATCTTTTTTTTCCTATTCATTTGTGGATGCTAACGGGAGGATGAATCTCTCTCTTTGAAACTGGTGAGTTTTTATTCTCGGGATCTTGGATCGGACCGGTCCAGGCCGATCTCGATCCGGATCGCTGATCAGGTATTGAATTGGCTGATCTTGGTCGGTTCCAAGTTTTGGAACGTCCAAAAAAAAGAAAAGATTGGATTGGTCCGATCCAGTTGGATCGGTCGGATCAGTCCGATCATGCCTATTGAAAAAAAAAATGGATCGGACAAAATTGACCCATTCTAATCGGTATGCTTTGGATCGGACCGATCCAAAGCCACTTGATACAATAGTTTGTATCGTGGCTTGGGATCGGACCGATCCTTGAAACCATGGTGAATCCTCTTCGTTTATCTGGTGACTGCGTTGATCAAGTGTGAAGAATTAAGAGGAAGATGGGGTGCTGCTCAATCAACAAAAAAGGGACAAGAAAGAGAGCCCATTGAAGAGGGACAGCGCATGACATTCTTTCTTTTCTCTCTTTTACTTTTCAATTCAATGATGGGGAAGGAAGGACATTGCGTATTATCTCTATCATTACCCAAAACATTGTGTGTATTATCTATTATTACCCCCAAAAAAAAAAGTATTATCTATCATTGCAATTTTGGTCCGGACTTTGGGCAGGATGTGTAATCATTGTCGTGAACATGATTTGACCAAGTCCCTTCTTCGTACGGGATGTTTGTTCGGCAACTCGTCCAATAATATAAAGATAATGAAACAAAGGAACTTGTATAATATGTAAGCATTTAAGGGTGCGTTTGGCCGCTTGTGCTTATGGATAAGCATGGATTAGTTGCTCACCACATCAACAATAAACTGCTTATAAGAAGAAAATAGTGTTTGGTAAATAAATTTATTTAAGTACTTATAAAAATTTAGGTGTAAAATAGGTATTATAAAAATATTATTAAAGTTTAAAAATAATATTTATTTAATTGTTTATAAAAGTTTAAGGGTAAAATAGGTATTTTAAAAATATTATCAAAGTTGTAAAATAGCTTAACCCATAAGAGCTTGGGAGAAACTGCCTTCAACAACTTCTTTTTATGGGTAGCCTTTTTCTAGTGTTTATGGGTAAGCACTTATTCATAAGCACTACCAAACACATATTTAATTTTAAAAAGTGCTTATATAAGCTATAAGCTACAATAAGTACTTATAGAAACCAAGCTAAGCATAGCCTAAGACTTAAAAACTAATGCTCTCTGCCCAAATGTATTTGCTGTGTTTCAAACCATGTATTAAAGGAAGGCGGATCCTATGTGCTGTGAAACACATCCGAAGGTGAAATTATAATTTTGCCCTCGGGTGAGCTGCTTTACGAGGGTATGCCCTCGGATGTGTGTTTCACAGCACACCTCGGCACACGAGGTTCAACACAGAACAAAAGATCTGCGGCGTCCGTATTAAACACCAGTTTCTTGAGAGAGAGAGAGAGAGAGAGAAGAGGGGTTTCAACTAGTTGGAAATTGTATGCGAATTATGTTATGAATGAGATTAACTGTGCAGCAAGAAATAAAAATAAAATTGTGTACGACCAGACTACGCATAACCATGTGGTGTGGTCCTCAGATGAGGATATAGTCAATTTTCAACCCACGGCAGGACACTTTGTATGGTTTTGCTTTTAATAACTATTACAGTAAATGCCTCTCACGGACCTCCTCACCTGCTCCTCTCGTCTCTTTATTATAGCCTTTCGCTAAATTACAATTAATGCTCCCTTTTTAAAATGGAAACGCTATGTCCGTCAGAGAAGACTAACCATAAAGAGACAACGATAGTTTCTTATATAAGATAAAGGTTATTGCTCTGATAAGCAAACATAACCAATCCACTAGGGTTATGTCCTAAGTATGATAATTCATATTCTGAGTACTCAAGCCCAAGCCCGCTCGGTTCATGGCCACCACTACTCAGTAACTGGCTGTAGTTTTGCAATGGACTATTGCTGTATTGCAGTAGGGATGGATAAATGTTCTTTCTTCAACTTCACGTCAGGACGTCCTTCCAGGTCTTACGTGTATGGTTTCATGATCCGTCCCTTACTAAGAAATAAGAATGTGTGCGATTTTTAAATTTTAAATGAAAATCACTAAACCAAATGGGAAAATTATAATGAGATTATCTTTTCCGTAATTTGTTTAATCTATTTTTGTCCGATCTGATGTCTCTCTCTCTCTTTTCTTTATCGGACTTCTTTTTCAAAGTTCCTCTACTTCGAAAACGGGAGCTAAAGATTACTTGTTTTTTTCCTCTTTTCCTTTCTGGATCAGAGGGTTTCAACAAGGAAGAACTTAGTTTTCTATTTTCTTCTTCTTTTATTTATTTGAAGGTATTCGATCAATCTGTGATATTTGATGGATCTGAGTTTGCAACTCATCAAGATTTCTTTTCGGAGAGCTTAATAAGTTTTCTGTAGAAGAATGGCAGCTGATCAGAAACCGAGCTCCAGAGGCCAAGCATGGTATGTAATTACTAGAATTTGCTTTGTTTCTGCTCAATAAAGAGTTTCTTAAAGATGATTGTTTCTTCTATTTTTCAAATCTCTGGATTTCTTCTAGGTTTTGCACCACTGGATTACCGAGCGACATTGTAATTGAAGTCGACGACATGAGTTTCCATCTCCACAAGGTCAGCAAAATCCTCAAATCTTCTTTACATTGTTGCTTCTCTTCCAAATTTCAAGTGTTTTCTGTCTTTTTATGTTTGTTTTTGATCGAGTTTGTTCAGTTTCCTCTGATGTCGAGAAGTAGAAAGCTTAATCATCTGATAACCGAACAAGAAACAAACACCACTAGAAGACGAAGAAGTTCTGCGGCAGAACCAGAAGTTCAAGCAGAGAGCGAAGACTACAAAGAAGAAATCGAACAAGAAGAACCCTGCCACATATCTCTTCCGGAATTTCCGGGAGGTTCTGAAACGTTTGAGACAGCCGCCAAGTTCTGTTACGGCGTCAAGATTGATCTCACATCCTTCAACGTCGCTCCTCTCCGATGCGCCGGAGAGTTTCTCGAGATGACGGAGGAGTACTCTGAGGAAAACCTGATCTCCAAAACCGAGAGATTTTTCAACCATTCGGTCCTCAGAAACGTAAAGGACTCGATAAAAACCCTAAAATCTTGTGAAGAACTCATGCCTTTAGCTGAAAACCTGGACATTCCGCAGAGATGCATCGATTCGGTTGTGACGAGAGCCTCCTCATCTGATCCGTTTCTGTTTGGATGGCCTATGAACGACGATGCGAGGGCTTCGAATCAGATCTTGTGGAATGGGATCCAAACCGAAATTCGCCGAAAGAACGGGAGTAGAACCAGTACTGCAGACTCTTGGTTTGAAGATCTTGCGTTTCTAAGCTTACCGATCTACAAGCGTCTGATTTCCGCCATGAGAGATGGAGGTCTGAGCTCGGAAATCATAGAAATCTCTCTGATCTCTTACGCCAAGAGAGGCATCCCGGGCCTATCGCGTTCTAACAGGAAATCATCCACGATAAGCATAGTCTCCGAGATGGAGCAGAGAGAGCTGTTAGAGACAGTAGTTGCGAATCTGCCATTAGAGAAGAGCTCGAGGGCCACCAGGTCGAACTCTTCAATGACGACCAGGTTTCTTTTCGGGTTGTTAAGGACTGGGAATATATTAAACGCTTCTGCAGCTTCTCGAGCAGCTTTGGAGAGGAAAATCGCGTCGTATCTGGAAATGGCGACGTTAGACGATCTTCTGATACCGAGTTACTCTTATTTGATCGAAACACTATACGATGTCGATTGTGTCGAGAGGATATTGGGGTATTTTTTGGAGGGGAGATCTTCGGGAGTTGAAATCGAGTGCGACGGAGGAGGAGAGTCGCCGGAGATAAATCCGGTGATGTTGGTGGGAAAGCTAATAGACGGATTCCTTGCGGAAATTGCTTCAGATGCGAATTTGAAACCGGATAGGTTTTGTGATATAGCAGTTGCTCTTCCGGATCAAGCTAGACCTTTTGATGATGGTCTCTACAGAGCTGTTGATCTTTATCTCAAGGTATGAAGCATTGAAGCTACAAGCTTTTGTTTGGTTTCCTTTTTTGGTGGATTTTAAGAATTCTTTTTTTTTTTTTGGTAAAGAATTTTTTGGTGGATTTCAAGAATTCAAAGTAGGTAGAAAAAGAAAAATATTGTTGGGTTTCTTTCAAATTTCAATTATTCTCGCTTAACTGTCGGGAAACGAGACAAATGGCTTTGGATTTTCGAAGTTCCTTTTGCTTTGTTTCTTGTTTGATTCTTGCTTTTAACAAAGTTCACTGTTTTTTGATTGATTTGGGATTTGGATTTTGTTTGAGATAGTGTGGGGCTAATATTCACTAGTCTAGTAAGGTCTATACTGGGATTCTAAGGATATATGAGATTCTAAGGATATATTGGAGATTTGTCTTGTAGATCGTCTAGAGTATAAGTTGTAATCATAGTTTGAAATTTTGGAAATTTCAAGGATTTTGGATGTCCAAACGAAATCAAAATGTTCGAAATTTTTGAATATTTCGACAAAATTTTGGTAAAAAATATTTTTTTGATTAAAATAATCAAACAAAATAAAGGTGTTTTATTTTACGAAATTTCGTCGAAATAATTTTACTTTTTTTTTTTTTAATTTAAAGTATTTAATATAGACTTAATTTTAGCCAATTTCTTTCTTTTTTTAAATAACTACTAAGTAATAACTTCTAAAATATAAAAAATAAAGTTAGTCAATAAAAAGTGGTATCTTCATTAAAATATATTATAAACATACAAATTTTGAAAAAAAAAATAACAAATAATATTTTGATTAATAATGTGAAACAAAAATTTACAACTAATAAATACAACATTTATGTTACAACATCCAAGAAAGTATATAAGTATCCAAAATATTTATTGGATTCAAATTCTAACATCTAAAAAATACAATGTTTACAAGTTACTTTAAATTGAAATTTTAAATTCATTTGTGTACCTGCATAAGCAAAAAAAAAAAACAACTAATAATAATATTTATTGTATATAATAATTAATAAAATAATGTACCCAAACATCAACTCGTCCATAATAGTACCCCAAAGATTTCGATGAAAAAACATTTTTTCGGTGAAAATAATGAGAATTTATTTATTTATAGAGTTTAAATGCATTTTTTTACTTTAAGCATGATTCTAGAAATTATTTTTCCTAAAGATTTTGGTGAAAAACATTTTTTTGGTGAAAAGAATGAGAATTTGGCTATTTATAGTTTAAATGCATTTATTTATTTATTTTTTACTTTAGATAAGTCTGGCCAAAATGAAATTAGTTGGCCGAAATTTCGGCAATTTTGCTCACTTTTTCGCCGAAATATGAGCATTTCGCATTTTGCATTTCGGATGCCATATCCGAAACCAAAATTTAAAACTATGGTTGTAATCTTAATTCATTTTTGATATAGGAGAAACTTTTTCTCTCCCATGAACGTAGGTTTTGTCGACCTAAATATATACATATCTGTGTGCATTGTTTTGATCTTCGTTTTATTTGTTTATTATTATTACTTGATCACCAGGTTTGGATTTGATACATTTAATTTTTGTAAATTTTCATCAGGTGAACCCATGGTTATCGGAGGGTGTAGTTAGTTTTTGTAAGTTTTGATTAGGTGTACCATCTTTGCGATACAATAAGCGTATATTAAAGATGTGTCTTATATATCAGATAGAGTAAGTGGTAATCTTAATTCATTTTTGATATAGTAGAAATTTTTTTCTCCGTAGGTTTTGTCTAACTATATCTGTCTAACTATATCTGTGTGCATTGTTTTAATCTTCGTTTTACTGTGTTTATTATTGTTGTTTGATCCCATCAACAGGTTAGAATTTGATGTGTTTGGTTTTTGTAAATTTTGATCAGGCGCATCCATGGCTATCGGAGGAAGAGCGAGAGACGATAAGCGGAGTGATGGATTGCCAGAAGCTGACATTAGAGGCGTGCACCCATGCGGCTCAGAACGAGCGGCTTCCTTTACGGGCAGTGGTTCAAGTACTCTTCTTTGAGCAGCTCCAGCTCCGCCACGCTATCGCTGGCTCTCTACTGACCTCTGATATAGCTCCGGCGCATTCTGGTCGGCGGTCCCTCTTTCAACAACAACGGCTAGAGTCAGACACAACGAGAGCAGTTGAGGAGAATCAGGTACTGCGGCTGGACATGGATAGCATGAGGTCGAGGGTGCATGAACTGGAGCGGGAGTGTTCCACGATGAAGAAGACTATAGAGAGGATGGATAGGTCGGGGGTTGAAGGAGGTCGGAGTTGGAAAGGGTCGCTCACGCGGAGGCTTGGGTGTAAATTTAGGACACAAGTGTCTGATTCTCATGAAAGAACGGTGGAGGATGCAAGAAAAGGAAGGGATCATCTTCATCGTCGCCAGAGTTTGTAATCCTATCTGATTATTGTTACGTTTCTATTTTTGTAGTTATATTTCTTTTATTCATATTCTATTATCTTTACTATGGACTCTTTATCATTTATCACTTATTAGTAGGGCCCTGGCCCAACAAAAGCTGACAATGGGTCGGGTTGGATTGGGCAGATCGTAAACCGGTTTGAGTTTAAATGAGTTGGATTGGATTCGACCTCTTTATGGGAAATCATGGATCTAAACCCAATCAGTCAATAAATGGGATGAATCTATTTAACCAGTTTATTTTTATAGAATTAATTAATTAATTTTTTTAATTTTAATTTTGAATTAGAGTGAAATATAATATTATTTAATATTAAATTTTAATAAATATTATAAAATATTTAATAAATTTCTTTTTTGAAAAAGAAATATTTTTAACTTATTAATAAGTTTTAAAATACCTAAATTTAAACGAGTATCCAATGGGTTGGTGAGTTGGGTCGGTTAATAGATGGATTGAAAAAACTTAAACCCAAACCCAGCACAGTTAATAAACGGGTCCGTTTAAGTGAGTTGGGTTCGGGTGGGTTGGTAAGTCAATTCAAAAATTATCAACTCTAGGCCCGACGATGGACTAGTTTGTACACATACTTATTTTAATCAAGGTGTTCAAGGCCCGATAAAAATATTGGGCGGACTTGATTCGATATCTAAAGACCATTTTGATTCGATCCGCTCCAAAATTCTGTATATAATATATTTAAATTTGATTACATATTACATATTTTTATATTATATCGGTGATGACAGATTTATAAAAGGATAAAATGTATTAAGGGGAACTAGTTATAATCATCTACCAGAGAGTAAGGTAGAAAGTCTGTCTCAAGACAGCCTAAACCGTCGCGCAGCCGTTCTGTGAAGAGCGTTCCTTGTTAATTCTTGACCTACAGAGAAAATAGAAAAAATGGTAAAAAGAAGGAAGAGTTTGCAATAACTGAGAAGGTGGAGTGAATGCAGTCACAGAGCAGTAAAACCTTATAGGTTCGAAGATTTCTCTTTCTCTTTCAGTGTCTTTACTCGCTGTTATTTCAGGGTTATGAATTTCTGGTTTTTAATTCAGATCTTCGATCCTCTTCAATGGAGGATGAAGACTGGTATTTGTAGAGAGAGTTTCTTACTCTTAGTAGGACAAGTGTCACTCTGCCAAGCTTTTAGAGGGGGACCCTCGAGTGCTAAGAGTGACACGTGGTCATGGAAAATATCTTGAGGGATGCGTGTATTACACGTCTAAGTCACAGTCAGAGAAAGAGACCAAATCATTTCAAACCTTAAAAACTGCTCTGCAAAAGGTTGCTTTGGAACTTGAGCAAC
>JAUPMG010000014.1:6473697-6485107 GCA_031762675.1 Pachysandra terminalis | reverse complement strand
CTATTGATCTTGGACCGAACAAACTGGAAGACAAATATTCTAACGTCACTTCTAATCCCTTACATTTTCTTCAGTCTTCCTCCAATACTGTTCAACTTTTTAAGGTAAAATCATCCATACCATTCTTTGCATTGTTTTTTTTGTTGCTGTTTACACCATATACTATATTTATTTGATAATGGTGCAGTGGAGAGGTTGGAAAATGGATTGCTTTCATTGCAGTTGTGTTACGGCTTTTCTTCCCAAGACACTTCCCAGGTTTTGATTCTACTATTCATAGAAATCATTGATTGACAATGTATCAACCATTATACTATGAAGCATATGTTACCTCATAATTCTTAGTCATAAACCCTTTCATCCTTAGTCTGTTGAGTGCCTTTGTTTAATGTGGACTGGTTTTTGTTATGCTTCCATACGCAATTGCATTCTGTATTTCTTTTTGAATTTTCTGTTAGCATATATCATCAGTCTCTGCTCTTTGCAAATTCAGTTAGTTGGTTAAAATTCATAATATATGGTCATAACGGTGGGGATTTACTATGATTTACTTCAGATATATTAATTATTACTAAGTTGGACTTTTTGTTTCTGAATATTTTATTATTTACAAATATTATATAATCTCTGATTTGAAAGAATTGATACCAAAAAATCATTATTTTCAGCCAATTATAATGCGGTAATGGCTTAAGCATAGAGGCGCTTCTAGAATATTATGTGATCGACGTGTTCCATTCAAACTAAAAGGAAAATTTTTACAAGAAAACCATTAAACCAGTTATGATGTATAAATTAGAATGTTGGGCAACAAAGAAGCAACATATAGGATGAGCAATACTGAAATGGGGTGTTGGGAGAATGTGAGAGAATACTAGGAAGGATAAGGTGAGGAATGAATATACTGAGAGTGTCTAAGAGTTGCCCGAAGAGGAGTTAAGATAAGGAAAGTAGGTTAAGATGGTTAGGTATGTGAAGCAAAGACCAAGGGAAGCAGCTATTAGGAAGTATGAGGGGGTTATTCATTGAAGGATCTAAGAGAGCGAGAGGAAGACTAAGAAAAAAAACCCTGGATGGAGTCGGTCCATAAGTACTTGGATAATCACGATCTAGTCGAAGATATGGATTTTGAGATTGGGATGGAAGGAACATGATTCGTGTTGCCGACTCCAACTAGTTGGGATGAGGCATTTTATTATCATTGTTATAATGGCATTTATAATGGAAATAATTGTTGATAACAGTTTTAACCTATGGTCATTTTGCTATTTTGGATTATAACACTAGTGATATAATCCATATATAACGAACCCACCAAAAACATAGGAAAAAGTATCTTTGATTTTCAAAGTGCTAACATTAGTTGTACTCTCTCTCTCTCTCTCTCTCTCTCTCTCTCTCTCTCTCTCTCTCTTTGTTAAAAGTATATGTTTCCCTGGTAGACCACTCTCATGACGTTTCATACAATTTGAGATACATGTCTCTATAGCATTTGAATTCTGAGATGTTTCTGGTAGTGTGTACTACAGTATAACAAACTATCACCTTGTGTGCTGCATATGCTGGTATACAGTTGCCACAGTGACCTTATGATCCCTGTTGTTTGAAAAATGGTCTAGAATCATTGGTCATGGAAATGCAACTTTAAAATAGCATGTCAGAATCAGTCTCCGAAAATCCAGAAGAAAGTTGTTGTCAGCGATGCTTAGGTTGTCACCTAATATTGAAATTTTGGACCTATAAAAGCAATTGGGATGTGGGCTGTTTGGCCAGGATTATGTACAATCTTCTCGACGTTATCGTCTTTCATCTATTCTGGCAAGGCTGCCATGGTTTAATCCCAATTTTATATTTGGATGTCACTACACACATACAGGTTTATGCACAAAAAAAAAAACGCAATAAACACATGCATAATTCATATTTAGTAAGAACACCAAAGATCATGTTTGTAATAATAGTATAACAGTTATGACTAATGTTTTTGCAAGTGCAGACTGGCTGGAGATGCCTGGGTCCTTGATTCTTCTTCTGGTGGTTTCTCCAAGTTTAATCGCGCATACCTTGAGGGACAGCTTGGTTGGTGTTGCTATATGTCTTATTATCGGTTGTTACCTGCTGCAACAGCACATTCGGGCATCTGGTGGGTTCAGAAATTCCTTTACCCGGAGCAATGGTGTATCAAACACAATTGGCATAATCCTTCTGTTGGTGTATCCAGTCTGGTCAGCTATAGTTCGCATCATCTAGGGACTCTCCTCCCTTGTGCACCCGAATTTTTTTGTTTTCCTGGCTTGGCTTGTGACTAGAACAAAATTTTCATTTTTTTTCATTTGCTTTGGCTTGTGATTTGAACAAAGATTTCATTCTTGTCATTTTTACTCTGAAAATGGCTTAGCAGTTGCATCACCGGTGTGGAAAGGCCAGGACCTCCAGCCATGGTTTTAAGGATCAGCTTGCCTCCAGCCATCCGGCCGCAATAGTTGCCTGAAAAGGAATGGGTATCTAAATTGAGGATTCCTTCTTCCGGTTAGCTACACCATACCCATGCAGTAATAAGGGGTGGTGGTGTTCTACCAATGAGGTCTTCCAAAGAATCTCCTTCAAGTAGTCTGGAGGATTATCTTCCCAGATTAAGTAATCGGTCCTAAAAATGTGTCATATGATCAGCTGCTCTACTGTCTTCTTCTCTATGCAAGTGTGTTTGTTTCCAACTTCACGTTCCAGATTAAATTGTTCTATTTGTATCTAGACGCGCTCTATCAGTAGGAAGGACGCAGATCTTATGTGAGCCTAAGATGTGTGAACCACATGAGAACCTCACACGAGGTGAAGACTTGTTCTCAGGTGGGTCCCACCAAGAAGGGTAATTTACATTTCTAAAATCCTAAGAGAGATCAAATGAGCCAAAAACTGACTTCTACCTTAAACCGGGATGACTACTCTTTTTTGTGGGCCTCGTCTGAGACGAGATCCGCGAGCTTGGACTGTGCGAACCTCTAATAAATCTCATACGAAGTTGACACCCAAGTGGGGCCCACTAATGAACCTATGAGAAACTCATGTTACACTAGGGTTAGGGAAGTAAAGATGGATGAACAGACCTGTCGTTTAATTTCGTGCGAAGGGTAGTTCTGATATTTTGGTATATAACTTCTAAATCGGGATGTTTTGATAATTTGACGATTTTTCTTTCTTTCTTTTATTACTTTTTTTTTTAACGGAGAACAGAAGCAGAGCCCTAACCCTAAATCCTCCGCCTATAAAAACAACGCAAACGGATAAGCTGCGGCGCACTGAATCGACCAAATCCCTGCGCCCTTTCTCTCTGGAGTCTGGCCCTCTCCCCATTAGCTCTGTAATGGTTAGGTGTTTTGTGGATAGGTTTTAATATTTCTTGCCGTAATCATTCTCCTCTGGATTTCTTATTTTGTTGGTGACTGATCTTCGATTTCTTGTCTATATTTATTTATTTTTTTGTTGAGATTGAATAACAATCATTGATATATATGATTCAGTTCAGGGCATTAGCCATTAAACTCGAGGTTTCTCTATGATGATCAAACGATGACGAGTCCGATTATTATCCATTCAATTCTTGACGACAATTCGAGGCATTTGTCTGAGAGAAACCCTCAAAAATCTCTGAGTTTAGTGAAATCGATCCAGATCTTTTTTTGTCTTTTGGAAAAAAAAAAAAAAAGAAAAAAAACTGGGTTCTCTTGATTTCTCTGTTTCTTGATTGAAATCAATCTTCTTACTCATTTGACTGTTTCTTTCTAGGGTTTTTTCTTTAAATATTTAACATTTAAAAGAAATTGTGAAAACGTATTTTGTGATTTTGTTTGGTGGTTTTTTACTTCGATTTGATTTATTTATTTCTTGGGTTTCATCTGAGTAGCGAGGGAAAGCGTGGCGATGATGATAACGCAATCTCATTCCATTGTGTGATGAGTAGTACTATGATTACGTTTCAAGCACTTTTGAGCTACATTCTTCCCTCCTAACTCTCTCTCTCTGGTTTCTCAGTTTCAGATTCCTTTCTTTTTCTTTTCCGAGTTTGGTAAAAAATCTTCTATTGTTTTGGGTCCTACTCTGCAGCCATTATGGGTCACAATGAACGGTTTTTATCAGCCTAGTGACCCGACCCATTCAAGAACCTTTCGTTTTTGAGTGGAAACAGAATTAAAGCCCATGTGATTGTGATGGTCATCATCACCGTCATCACTATGTGATGAATTCTCAGTTGGATTTTGGATCAGCTTAGGATTCTTTAGATAGTGAAGATTAGACCATTTTGGAGAAGGTTTAGTATCAGCTATTCCTTTAGATGTAGATGGTGATGATGGAGTTACAGAAGAGAGAGGGTATAATGTACCAATTCCTTATTGAATAATATTAAAAGAATTTTATTGAATAATATAAAAGAGTTAATACAACAATTTTTCAGAGAAATAAATTCAGGGAGTTTGTCTCAGGATAGAGTAAACTGTCACACAACTGTTCTATCAAGAGCATTTATTCACAAACGTAACTTATAAATAAGATAAAGAAGAGACAAAGGGAGATGATGTTGAAATAACTATAAGTCAGTTTGAATGCATATCTCAGAACAAGAAAATATCAGTGTTCGAAGGATTCAAAGTCTATATCATATATTGAGAAATATAGTATATGACTGACTATCCCCTCTCTCTTTCAGTGTCTTTACTCATTGTCGTCTTTTACCTCTTAACTTCTCTCATAATTTTTAGATTAATTCTGAATGTCTATAATAGAAAATATGCTCTGTTATTTATAAGGAATTTAGCCTATTAAATTAGAACATATGTGATTCAACCAAGTGTCTAGAGAGGTACTTATAAATATCCCCATGTGTCAGAACATATCTCAAATGCCACGTGTATTTCAACATGCCTAAGTTATTTCCAGAAAAAGAGATGAGTCACTTTGAATCTATAAACTTGATCTGTGATAGGTTGCTTTAGATCTAGAAGAACACGGATTAAATGACACGTATTGCATGCATAAAGATTTAAAAGCAATGTTTTCATTCTTGCCACCATTCTAGATAAGACAAAACTCCATTTAGATAAATTACAACAGATATTAAAAGTAGTTGAGGTTTTATCACGTGCTACGAGGAATTTATTCCAATCATTTGAACTAAAGGAGTCTATTGAATGTCATATCCTCTTCTGGACTTCGTTTATTGCAAAGGAACTCCTTTTGGCAACTATCAGATGCCTTCGAAGGATGTTAGAATAACCATACATCACAATGTGATCAATGTATTCTTGAATTACCCATATAGAGATTTCAGAGTTAGATTTCTCAGCAAGCAACTCGTTTTCATGATCAATAGTCCATGTAAGAAGTTATTTAGGCCTTTTTGAAGTTTAGAGTTATTCGCGACCAGCTCGAGTGCCTTTGACTCAATGAAATCAGAAGTACATGTGTCATTCTACAACATCTTTAAAAGAGGCCCCGAAGTACAAATAGCTCATTCATAGATGACTTATGAGGAATAAAGATATGCCTTTGAAGTACCATCCTTGAGGGTTTTATTCGAAGTAGGCATATATATTATGAAATGTCATTCGAAGTCAACTCCTAAAGATAAATAAAAGTGACTTCAAATTCTAGTTTGTAGTTTAAATATATTTAAGAATGCCTTCAAGGATAACAACTTGTTTTTGTCCGCCGAAATACTCTTAAGCAAAATGTATAATTTAGTTTTGCAAATTCATAACCGTCACTCGAAGACGATATATGAAGAGGCAAAAACGTGACTTAGAAGTATTCCTTTGTAAGGATACTTCAAGATCAATGAATTTGAATCCATAATTGTTACTCGATGGTAACTTATAAAGGTAATAATATGACTGCGAAGTACTCATTTGTAAATATACTTCAAAGTCAGTGAAATCGCCATCCGGAAGTGTTCCTTCGGGATGAAAGAAATGTATATTTTGGGAATCCCTTTAATAAGAATTTCTTTGAAGTTCAACCGAATGCAAATCTATTTAACCTTTAGTCTTTAAGGGTGACTAACCTTTGACGATTTGACCATCTCAAGGTGGTTAACCTTCGAATTCACCATCTGGAGGTGGTTGGCTTGTGATTTGAACAAACAGAAGGAAATATGTCTCTTTCGTAGTTCCTACAAGAAAGATTATAACAGATAGTCTTCCGAAGTCTATGGACATGATCCAAATACGACTTCTAAGTTAGAAGGTTTAAAGTGTGCCTTCGAACGCTCATTCTCAAAGGATTTCTTTCGAAGTACATAATAAAGTAATAAGATCATTCGAAGTCTCTTCTGGAGAGAGAGAAAGTATGACTTCAGGTCTTGGTTTAGAAATATATATATTTGAGGGGTTCATTAGGAATAGTATACTCCTATTATTGTCCTTCGGAAGGAGTCATGATTTGTCTTGTCAAAAATTCAAATCATTAATACTTCGATCGTTTCGAAGGTAGTTAGCTTAGAAGTTAACCAATACATTTAGATTTTGGACACGTGGAGCGGTTCAGTATAATGAACCGTTTCCAGATGTAGTTTCTTGGAGAAGTTTTACCTTTATCAGGTGATAAGGACGGTCAGATATCTCTGACACGTTCCAAAAGTTACCTTTCAAATCAACTCAGCGTACAGCCGTTATGACAGCTGGCACGTGTGAAGCGAAAATGCAACAAGTAATTGCTTTAGCAATGATTTAGTGCATTTGAGAATACTTAAAAGTCACGTTCATACATCCTAAGATGATGCCACGTGTTATATGGGATTAATTAAGCCTTTTGACCACCAATATGAATTAGCAATTTGTTATTATAAAAATTGAATTTATATAGATATTGTCATGTTAAGTTAAAAATTTATTTTCGTATATTAAAAAGATAATATTGGTTGTTTTTCTTTTGTACTTATTTTTGAATGAATTTACCAAGAAATCATGGAAATTAATAGAGAGTCAGAAGTTTGTTCAACTTCTTAAAACTATGATGACCAAACTCGTCAAGGTTTTTCGCTTTTAGATGAAGAGGAACATATGAAAATAGTTATGGTAGCAACTATTGAATAATATTATAAGTAGCCATACATGAATGATGAGTTAATAGGGGCAACTTATGTTAACAAAGTAATTTATGAAAACAAAAGTAAATGCTCTGATATTTTTTGGATGGGATCACGAGTGTTCCATAGTTTATGTAATACATTATGGCAAAAAGCTCTTTTAAATGATACACACTATGTAAGTGTTGAAGAACAAGTAAGCATCTTCTTAATTATAGTAAGCCGAACAAGTATGCATTTTCTTAGTTATAGTAGCTCACAACAAGCTAAATCAAATGATTATACGATTTGGGAGGAAAATTATAGTGCCACCTTCATTTGCTTCAACTTCTTTAGAAATTTTTCACAATTCCAAGTTTTATCCATGGTTTAAGGTAAAATATTATCTTTACAATTAATTTAATAATCAGTGTTAAAGGCATAATGATTGATTTGTATTTGATATGTAAGACTGCATTGGGGCAATACATGTTAGTGCTTTTGTACTGTCTGGCAAACAATATCTTTATCGAAGATGAAAGACTGCTCCAAAACAAAATAGAATATGTGTCTGCTCATTCAACATGTGATTTACATTTGTATATAATGTTTGAGAAGGTACAACAAATGATTCACGCATTTTCATAGAGGTTGTTAGTAATCAAAAATTGAATTTTTCCCATCCACCCCGAAGGTATATATGTATATTTAAATTGAATTATAATAGGTGTAGTAGAAATTATATAGATTAAAAACATGCTACTAATTTGTTGATTTATCAAGCAAGTACTATGTGGTTGAATTTGGTTATACCAATATGTGCAATTATCTTTCTCCTTACTGTGGGGAGCATTATCACCTTTAGGATTATAGGGAAAAAGGTCGATAACCTAGAAGAGCAGAGAATTATTCAATTATATTCATTTATCACTACGTTATGTTATTGAGTATTGTTTTGGAGTATTGAAAACACGTTTTCCGATTTTAAAGTTAATGCCTGTATTTTCTAAGAACACAAGCACGTATAGTTGTTGTTTGTGCCATATATAACTTTATCAAAATGGTGACACAACAAGATAATCTCTTTACTGAATATGAGAGAGGGGGCTTTGCGATCGAAAAGGAGCAAACAAGCCTCACAGAGATAGATGCATGTCCATCATCAAGGCATGAAATGTCGAGCATTAGTGATTCAATTACTCGTGAATTCGTTGTTGCATTTGAATTGGTGATGTTGGTGATATGAATGTGTATGGTCATTTTTGTTTGTGGAGACCATTTATTTTATAATTACAGTTTGTTTCATTAACATTTCAATTTATCTTCTTTATGAAATTCAAAACGTTATTTTCAACTATTTTGAGTTACCAAACAATTTTTCTATTTAAAAAAAAAATAGATTCTGCTAATAATTTACCAAACAGCTTTTTAATTATAGAAGCTAAAAAATTAATAAGAAAATCTATTTTTTGACTTCTTAAAATTACTTCTAAAAAAATTCTACCTAACGAATCCTTAACTTTATAACTTTTCAAAAGTTACTTCTATTTTTACATTATCAAATTAACTGTTTGAATTATTTTAACATTCTACTTAAGAAATAAGTAGAAAAGTAGTTTTGAAAATTAATACCAAACGCACCCTCAGGGATGACATACCTATGGTTACTTGGTTGGATCTGGACTGCTTTTCCGGGGGGTTGTACTAGTTTTCTCAGCTTGCGTTTTGCTATTATCCAGACTTTCCATTCGATACATGTATGAAAGCAACGAAAAAAGACTTACTATTTTCTTTGAATCCCAGAATTTATTCGGAGTCTCAATAATTCATGTAAAGACTAGTCCCCCATCATCTCCACTTATATTTATAGTAAGAAATATGACAATGAATGCTCACTCCATGAAGATGAAATTCATTAGGAATAATAATGTCGATAATCTTATTTCTTTATAATCGAAAAAAAAAAAATGAAGAGGAGCAAACTTCTAACATTGCTCTGACTACTACACTCCTTACATTTATGGAACAAGAGAAGCACAAGGGTTGTAATGCATCATTGAAAAGCACATCACAGACTCTGTACACTCGACTATTAACTACCAGCACAGCATGCAGTTATACTTTGGTTCCCTTCGCTTCGTTATAGAGTTTATCAATGCAATCCTGCAAATGACGTTCGCAAAAACAACTTAATAACATGTAGGGATTTCCACTTTCAAAGGCTACAAAGGAAATATCATCATAGCATTTTTACTTCTGAATCATAAACCTCTGCTTCGCTCCGCCCCATGGGACCCCTCAGGTCCCTCCCCTTGGATCTAGAGACTAGTGAATATGAACCACCCACTATCTCTAACACTTGCCTAAATGTCATCTCCTTGAGCTATTTCAAACAGCAGAAGCTTACTTACTACACCTATGGTGGTGAATTTTTTGGAAAAGTAAATTGCATATGTGAAAAATTGTGTGCATGTAAGGAAGAAGATCCAACCAGATCTAGGTATATCCAATTTTGATCTGAGATCCGCCTTATTCTCAAATATAGAATATGTATTAAAAATGGATTAAGATTTAAAAATCTGAATCCCAAGTCCAAGTTGGTTCAGATGATCCACTAACCTAAAAATGATGCAAGTTGGTCTACAATTAATACCAAACACACTACAGTCGGAATGGTTTCGGATCCTAATGTGATCCGTTGACAGGAATATGAGCACGTATCTGTGTGCATATTCATGTGTAAATGTACAAAAACAATATTTATGCACTTATGTATGCCTATGAATCATTGTAGTTATCACGTGTATATGTACCAAAAAAAAAATATTTGTGCATATTCTATAATAATAATAATAATAATAATTATTAAAGAGAGAGAGAGAGAGAGAGGGAATTTGATGGGGCGGTAGAGAGAGGAAGCGGCAGCAATAGGTGGTGTACTACGAGATTCGAATGGCAGACCTTGTTTTGCATAGGCGTCTAAGATTGCTGCACGTAATATCTATTTTGCTGAACTTCTATCCCTCAGGGAGGGCTTACACTTAGCCAGAAACTTTGGAGTTAGTAATATATGGATAGAAGGGAATTCGTCAACATTCATTGCAAAGATCAAGGGAGAAATGCAAATTCCATGGTCGGTACATGCAATCTGCCAAGAGGTGATAAAAATTTTGCAATCTTTTGAGAAGGTTCACGTATCACACATATACAGGGAAGGTAATACTGTGGCAGATAGTTTGTCTAAGATTGGGTATGGTTTAAATGCTTTGAAAGTATGGTTTGACAATTATCCAAAGCAGGTGCAAGATTATATGTATAAAGACTATATGGGATGTAATTTTGTGCGTACGTAATATATGAATGAATCCCTTTTACCAAAAAGAAAGAGAGAGAGGGATACCTTGTAATACTTGAGTAACTGAGGCCTCTTCAATTTGAACGTCGGAGTGATCAGATCCCTCTCAATGTCGAAAGGATTTGCCTCCAAATGAACTGCTCTTAACATCTCAAAACCTCTAAGCTGTGTTATCAACTTTATGGTTAGATTAGAAAGCACAATTAAGTTTTGCAGGTGGGACAAATAAAAATCAATTAACGTACTTTATGTTTCTGACCGGTGCTGTTGAGCTCGTCTAAAATGTATTTCCTTGCCATTGAGTTATTGCACAACAATTTGAAATCTCCAGTCTCATTGTGGGTTGCTGCCCAATCCTCAAGTGCCTTTTGATCAGGTACCACCACGGCCACAAGAAACGACTCGAAACTGTTTCCATAGACCCAAATCTGTGAACCAGCACAAAGTTAATCAAAGAAATTGACGGGCAAGAGTTTACAGAAACTAATGAGCATATTGGCCACAGAAATGTTTCATTCTCAAGTGCCTTTTGATCAGGTACCACCACGGCCACAAGAAACAACTCGAAACTGTTTCCATAGACCCAAATCTGTGAACCAGCACAAAGTTAATCAAAGAAATTGACGGGCAAGAGTTTACAGAAACTAATGAGCATATTGGCCACAGAAATGTTTCATTCTTTGTGGTATTCACAATATGGCTGAGGATGGATGCAGTGGACCTCCATTTCTGGGGCTGCTGGTTCCTCAAGAATTGAATATAAAAAGTTCATGCTGGAAGTACACCTATATTAGATCAATAGCATGATAATAACTCACTTCTCCCTCCATTTCTTTTATACATATATAAAATACATTTTTGTATTTGATATCAACTTTGCAGTATATGCTACTGTTGTTCCAGAATCATACCGAAGTGATAAGAGGACACCGTCCAAATGTGCTTTCAATGTTCTCCACAGCAATATATTCCCCTTGAGACAGCTTAAAAATATTCTT
>JAUPMG010000014.1:6434197-6449450 GCA_031762675.1 Pachysandra terminalis | reverse complement strand
CTTGCCACCATTAGTGGAATGAACGGAGATTCTTGACGGAATATTCCAGCACGGCAAAGAGGACAGTTGGCGTGAGATCTCAGCCATATATCGATGCAATCAACGTGAAAGGAATGAGCACAGACGGGAAGTGTACGGACGTAATCGTTTTCTTCGAACTCGAGCAAGCAAACGGCGCAATCACGTCCGGCGCCGTCGACGAATCCCTTCTTATTGCCGCCGACTCCTTTGGCGGTGTAGACTGAGAGAGGGATAGCTTTGATGACTGTCTCGTCGAGACCGTAAGGAGACATGAAGTACGAGTTAGTGGTGGTGGTATCGAATACGGCGTCCGTAGAAGGTGATTCGAGGTCGCCGGTAGAACGATCGAATGAGCGCCGTCGACGCAAGCGGTGGCGCCACCGCCGAATGAGATGGATGACTGGTGGTAGGATGTGGCGGGAGATGAGCCGAAAGTAGGTAACGATAAGGAAGGCGGTGGCGACGACGACGACGGTGGCGATCAAAGGTGGGCTGAAATCTATAGGAACTCTGGATGGAGATTCACGGACTGTGGCCGGAGATGGACTCCATTCGAATTCGTATTCCGGCGACTTACCCGGAGTCATCTTTGGTCGGTTATATCATAGAGTTTGATGGATTTTGTTTCTGTGAGAAAAGCAGGAGAGTAAGAATCTCCGTTGCTGCGCGAGTTTAATTGCGGTTGTTGGATTTTTTTAATGTTTCTCTCTCCTCTAGTTTTCTTTGCTTTCTCGACGGAGTCACCAGGGAAGAGAGACACGTACAGGTTGTAGACAATTAACAATTAAGCATAAGCTACTCCGTATTTGGATTTGGATTTTCAGTTCTAACTCATAACAATCTTTTCTACTGACTTCTTCTGTGGTCTTGAATAATGTGTATTTTATTTTACAGAAGCTACCGTTTAAGCATTGAAGTAAAGTAAAAAGGTCTGATGGTTCTCAGCATTATCTGTGAATTCAGTGTAGGCGGTTCTGGGGTACATGGGCGATGATGCTGTTTACCCCCTTTTGACCGGACCGGGATTTGGAGAATGAACCGGGCACAGAATTACTTATGATTGTGTGGTCATTAGGATCCAATGACCCATTGGTGTTGGGTCGGGTTTGAACAGCTGAGAAACTTGCCATAGGGTGGCCCTCTTTTGGGTATTTGAAAAATATTGATTTTGTGATGAAAGTTTTTGTTTGTTGAGCTTCTTTTGTTGAAAAATTACAAAAATAGTTGGACAAAGAGAATGGTTGAGTGCATTGCACTTGGGGGGTGCAATGTGATGAAAGCTTTTTTTGTTGAAAAATTACAAAAAAAGTTGGACAAAGAGAATGGTTGAGTGCATTGCACTTGGGGTGCAATGGGTGCTTTGCAGGCGTATTTTGCACGTCGCATATGAGTGTACGAGTCCTTTTTTTAGAGTGTAGTCCGGTCGGATTCGGTCAATGATGGTCCGAACCACTCTTGATTCAAGTTGATCTTTCGATCGGACATACTTGATATAGTCGAATGATCTAGTCCGTCAGAAGACGTATTTGATCATGTTTGCACTATCCAGACTATCTGATCATAGTTGCACCTAATCAGAGATGTCTTTACAGGATAAGATTCTAACCATAGGATCATGCTTGCATACAAATGATCTAGTCCCCTTATCATTCATGTATGCTATGTAGGACTGTTCATGGGTCCACATGCCCAATGTTGAATGAGCTTGAAGTAAGGTTGGCATCGGGCCTGGTAATTGGGCGGGCTTGCACAAGTTGCACCAGCCCGTAGATCTATACTGGTTAGCTTGCCGATCTGATCAAATTCCAGGCCGGGTTTGGACAATTAAGTACAAACCCGTCCAACACATTTTATGCATTATACTTTTATATATGTGAATTTTATATGGTCCAACCAACTCAACCCGACGTTTTCTAAGGGTAAGCTTGGTCAGAACACTACAAAAATAAAAATAAAAAATAACCTTGGTCAAAAATGTAAAAGCTTCAGATTGGACTAAGTGGGTTTGGGCAGACTAAGTGACTGGTAGAATTTGTGTTTAGTCTAGCACGAGCCTGCCCAAAGCCAGATCTTGCAAAAGCCTGACCCATGATGAGCCCAAATAATAGATGGGATTTTGAAAGTCCACCATTCAGCCGAGAGATACATCTTGAACCGGACCAAAGGACCGGGTTTGAAAATACTTTCATGTTCTCCTAACATCAAGGTATTTTCTCAATTTTTCTATTCTCTTTTTATTGAGAATAAAATTTGCTAGGTTTGAATCATCTTGACAAAGAGACATCACCACTCAAATCAACTGTTAACTAAAATTTGATTAACTTTCATTTCTTGATGTTTGTTCTTAGAAAGGTTTTGGTGTGTTTTTAATTCTCTTTCCCCCAATCTCTTTGTGATTTCCATAGGACATGATAAGTGGTTTCCTGCTTGGGATTATCATCTCTTTTAGCACTTTTTGCGGTCGTGGAAGCTTTGAAACATGTTTTTAAGGTAATACTTGAACTTTATGTTGCCTACAAGGATCAAGTGGCAGATTGCTTTTTAATTTGTATTCAATTTTTTTTCCTCCTTTCCAGTTCTATATTCATTTTCTGAATGGTAATTTAAAATCTATGATAAACAAGTCAATGCTTGTTACAAGTATAACCCTTGGTTTTATCTCATTCATACTATGCTTTATTTATAATTTGTATAAGAAGGCAATGATGATGAGATTGATGGATTCAAAAGTGATGAAGATGATGATAATGAGTTTGACAAAGAAATGAGAGATGATGTCGGAGGATGTTACTGAAGGCCATAGCATTAAACTTTAACAACTAGCAGTCCATGTATGACTTTCTGCATCATCATTTGAAAGTACATGACTATATGATCCTCCAAAGTCTTGATATAGTTTCATCATATTTAACACCTTAGAAGAAGTATTTTATATAGACAAATAGTTGGAAGTAATTGGTTTTGCTCTTTTGATGTATGCATGTAGTATTTATTTTATAATCAGTATTTATTTTCTTGCTTAAGAGTTAAGTTATGCTCAACCCATGTTGTAAATATGCTATCTTCAACTAATCAATATTAAAAAATATGCCCTAACTATATACTCTTTTCTTTAACTGTTTTATTCTTTTATGTTTTTTGTTTGGTTCGGTTCGGTTTAGAGTACATACACTAATAAGTGTTCATGCTAACTCTTAAAAAAAATGCTATATCCATGAAAGAAGAAACAAGAACTTCAAGTTCTAACGTAATTAAAAATTCATCATTTTGATTTCATTCCTTTTTTTTTTTCATGATTTTTGTTATTGTTAGTAAAATAGTTCTAAAAAATATAGGTTTAACATGTGCAACACACGTGCATTTTTTCTAGTTTGGATAAATACGGGAGAAGGAAATAAATTGGGCTATAAATAGGATGGGTTGGGCCGGATTCTACTCAGTTTGAACCGAGTTCAAACTGGAGTTGGCTAATCCAAATCCAACCCGATCCAAACTCAAACTAAACATATTGAGCCCGAATTCAACACAAACTTAATTTGTTGAGTGCGCGTAAATGAAAAGACTAAAAAATAAAATAAAAAATAAAAATATACTTTCATGAAGGTAATATTTATGTATCTTGATCGTCATATTCAAAAGGTTAAAAAAAGTTAAAAAATAAAAACGAAGAGAAAAAATTTATATTTTTGTAAAATAATATACATTATATATATGTTATGAGTTAGTTTGCAATATTGACATTTTTTCATATGTACAGCGAAAAACTTTATCTTAACCGTCTAACTCTTTTATATATATAATCTCAACCGTTAACAATTGATTGGAACTCATAGTAGAATTCTCCATATGTTATATATATTATTTTTATTTGTCGATTCAGATTAGGATTTTCGGGATATAGTGATGTACAAATTTTAGCCCGAATGCAACCCGAACTCAACTTCGGGCCAAAACTGAGCCCAGACCTAATCCAAACCCAAACTAACTCACTAGTTCGGGCGAAACTTAGTGCCCTACATTGCTACATATAAATTGCAAAGGGGAGGAATTACGGAAAACAGGAAATTAATCGCTAGGGTTTTAGCGCTGTTCCTTTTCATCTTCGGCGGCAAAGAAAGGGTGAGAGTGAGGACCGGGAGAGATGTTTTTGGGAGCGATTCCCCGGAAGCCAGACAAGGCGGCGGCTCTGGAACAGCTACGGACGCATGTAACAATGTTTGGGATTATGGTGGCCGTGGTTCGCGCCACTCCTTACATCCTCCACTACTTATGCGATGAAAAGGAAGAACTCAAGCTCGAGCTTTAGTTCTCACTTCCCAGCTACAACTTTTCTCTCTGCCATTCTTTGTTCAAGAGGTAAAAAAGAAAGAGAGAAATCTGAGACGGAAAAGAAAAATAACAATTTATCTTGATTTCTTTCTTATTTGCTGAGTTCACTGTGATTGGTATTTTCGAATTTTTTTTTTCCAAATACAAGGTGAGGTATCATATTGAAATGAATTTCTTGGGAAAAACTGGTTGGGAATTTACACAAAACCCATTTTCCAATGTTCTCTGCCTAGATTCTGAATTTGTTATGTGATAATAATGAAATTATATATAAGAAATTAATTATTTCGTTTGATGGCACGATGAATTCTATTTGGATGGAGCTATTACCTTAATGTCATGTTTAAATCTAAATAAAAAGTTGGGATGAGCTCGTGTATTATAATGCTGTAGCTGATGAAACCAGTAAGGAGTCTATGGATAAGCATTTTCTGGTAATAAATATCCAACAATTATATACAGGATGTGATATGATAAGGGATTTGCTGCTAATATGTATCCTACAGAATGTGAAATGATAAGACATTTGCAGGTAAGACAATTGGGGTTAATTATTGTCATGTCACTTGATGGGCATTTGCTCAAGTGGCAGAAGTTTTTGTCTCTCATTGTCTTGGAACCTTAGAACCGATTGTTTAGGGTTTCAATTATGGATGCATTTGGTGATATGCCTTTGACTATCTGCTGAAGCTCTAGGTGTCTCAATCTTTAGATGCTGCATGGCAAGTTCTATAGTTTTTTCCTGTTGTTGTATTTGCGTATTCTAATATAGTTCAACCTGTTGGGGCCTTTTCTCTTTCGCTGGTGTGACACTTTCTTAGACTAAGGTGGCTTCAATAGCCAAAAACAAGTAGTTAGAGAACCATTTGATTGTAGCAATTTTTTTTTTTTTGACGAAACTAACTTTCTTGAGATAAGAGGAAGAAGAATTTAATTTTATGTAGAATTAAGCTGCCCAGATAAGCATGTAGAGGAATTCTAGTAGCTTCGTCTGGAAGCGATGCATTGCAATGGCACCTGGTTGCAGTGGTAAGTAGGCAAGGGTTCTCGTCTCAAAGTTGGTGGGTATGGGTAAAGAAGCTAGTCCAGGAGAGTAGGATTCACTTAGCTACTTGGAATGTAGGGACTTTGACAGGTAAGCGATTATAGTTAGTAGACATGATGAAGAGAAGGAGAATCAATATAATGTGTCTTCAGGAGACTAAATGGAAAGGAGACAAGGCTGAAGAGGTTGATGAGTATAAACTCTGGTATGCAGGGAAAGGTAACAATAGAAAGGGTGTAGGAACAATGGTAGATAAAGACATGAAGAATGTTGTAGGTGTTAGAAGAATTAGTGATAGGTTAATGGTAGTTAAATTAGTTTTAGGACAAGAGATTATTAACATCATTAGTGCCTATGCACCTCAAGTAGAATTAGAAGAAAACATTAAAAAACAATTTTGGGAAGAAATGGATGGTTTAATTCAAGGAATCTCTAATGAGGAGAGAATATTTATAAGTCGGGATCTAAATGGTCATGTTGGAGAGGAGAACGGAGGATATGATAGAATACATGAGGGACAGAGATTTGGACCAAGGAGTGAGATGGGGGAGACACTTCTTAAGTTTGCAGTAGCTTATGATCTTGCATTAGTAAATACTTTCTTCCAAAAAAGAGTCGAATATCTAGTAACCTTCAAGAGTGGAACAAATTTGAGTCAAATTGACTTTTTTCACCTTAGAGAAAATGTGTTAGGAACTTGTAGAGATTGCAAAGTAAGTCATCCCCAGAGAAAGTTTTGCTTCACAATATAGGTTGATGGTGATGGACGTTTGTATTAGAAGTTGGAAGAAAAGAAAACACATTAAAAATTATCAAAAAATAAAATGATGGAACTTAAAATGAGACAAATTAGTGACTTTTAAAGATAGACTAAGAAATGAGGGAACATGGGATCTAGAAACAAACCTTACATAGATGTGGAATGAAATGGCGAATTGCTTTAAAAGAATAGGGAAATAGATCTTAGGAGAATCTAGAGGTCAAATGTAATCCCAAAAGGACGCTTGGTGGTGGAATGATAACGTTCAAAAGATAATTAATGAAAAAAGATATTATTTTAGAACTTGGCAAAGAGATATGAACCAAGAAAGCTTTTAAGAGTATGAAAATGTTATAAAGAAATTAAAAAGATAATAAGTAGGCTATAAAACTGGCATATGATAACTTATATGGTAACTAATAAGTTGGGTACAAAAAAGGTGAGAAATACACATATAAACTTTCAAGACTGAGAGAGAGGAAGACGAGATTTAGATCAAGTTAGGTGCATTACGAGTGAGGATTTGAGAGTCTGAGTAAAGGATGAAGTGATTAAAGAAAGGTAGAGAGAATATTTTCAAAAATTATTAAATGGTGAAGATAAAGATTTAGGGGTGAATGCGATTATTGGGGAGGCAAGTGAACATTGTTTTGCTCGTAGAATTAAGGCCTCTGAAGTGAAAGGAGCATTAGCCAAGATGAAAATAGGAAAGGATTTAAGAAACTGATGGTATTACAATTAAAGTGTGGAAGTGCATGTGAGAGAGCAGTATACTGTGGTTGACCCATTTTTTTGATGGTATTTTAAGGACTAGAAAAATGCCAGATGCTTGGAGGAGGAGCACAATAGTACCTATTTATAAGAATAAATGAGATGTTCATAATTGTGTCAATTATCACGGAATTAAGCTTACGAGTCATACCTTGAAATTATGAGAAAGGGTGATGGAGCAAAGGTTAAGAAGAATAACCCAGGTGTCTGAAAATCAATTTGGTTTTATTCCCGGGAGGTCTATTATGGAGGCTATCTTTTTAATTAGACAATTAATGGAGAAGTTTAGAGAGAAGAGAAGAGATCTTCACATAGTCTTTATTGATCTAGAGAAAACATATGATAGAGTCCCTAGAGATTTAATTTGGTGTGTCTTGAGCAGGAAAAGGGTATTGATGATTCAGTAGTAGGTGCCGTGTGTATGCTTGATGTGCTTGACCTGCTTAATTGGTCCAAATGTCACATGGATCATGGGTTTAATGGGTCACTTGATCTGACTCGGTTGCTTAAATACTTATGAGTCACCTACATGCATCATATACGTTGTAATGACTCACCTTCCATGTGTCACCTAATTGTATAAAGGTGACTCATGTCATTTCCTTCAGAACCAAGTTTCTTGAAGGCCAAGTTTACATAAAGGCCAAGGAAAAGACGGTCTATAAAAAGATAAAGTTCAGAACAAAACAACAGGAAGAAAAAGAAAGGAGACACGACAGAAGGAATAAAAGGTGGAGAGAGAAGGCTACTTGCTTTTATGCCGGGGAGTAGAAGGAAACATTCATTTCCTTGTATCTCTATCCATTTCTCTCCATCCCTTCTTTTTTATTTCCTTCTTTACCCCTGTATGACTGGGGTTATAATTGTATGCCCTATATTTCTAAATAGTGGAAACCCACCTATGAGGCGACATCCGTGGGCTAGACATATTGCCGAACCACATAAAAAATCTGTTTTCTCTATGTGGCTCTCCCTCATTCCTTTTACATATGTTTGTCGATGATTGATGTAGCGCTGTCCGAATGGCCGCGCGAAAGCGGATGGTTGGGAGTTGGGATGTCCCACGTGCCCAAACAAGACCTTATCCAATTTCGTGTAGTGCAGACTCGATTGATACACATGTCAAATATCAATGCCGTCACATGCTTACTTTATTTATGCTCCTTTAAGCAGCTCAATTCCTAGTTGCAATCTAAAGTAGGTCAAGTAACACAGTTTCTGCATCACCATTTTTGGTGACTCCATTAGGGACGTCCTTTCTACATACTTAACACGTGTAGTATCAAGAGCCCTACAAGAGGTATGCCCAATTATGTGTTTTTTTGTTATTGGCTTTGATATTCTTATTTTACATAAAGTCCATTTTTCATGTGCGCATAGTCCTTTTGGACCTTGTTCTTGCACATTGACCCTTTTAAGCCTCGTTCGTCATTCGGGGCTTTTTCTGTGAAGGAATTAGCATTTAGAGACTTTCCTGTGAAGAAATTTGCATTTTGGGCTTTTTCTGTAATAAAACGTTATTCATTCAGGACTTTTTATGTAAAATAATTGATATCCCGGGCTTGTTTTTAACATTCAGGGTATTTCTTGTAAGAAGATAAACTTTAGAGGCCCTTTTTGAGGAAATTTCGGTGACATGTCGGTGACATGGGGGAAAAAAAGGGAAACTATGGTTTTTGATGGTTTTTTTTAACCCAAACTTTAAACATATTTAATTAAGGCCTTAATGCATCCAAATACATCAAAAAATGCAAAAATAATTGCCTACACATTAAAAGTCATTACTCGAGGGGGGTTTAGCTTACACGTTGTCGGGTCTGTAAGCTGTAAAAAAGATGATATTTGTAAATAATTCAAACTAAAAGTGAATGTAGTCAAACTTAAAGATACATAAAACTAGAAATTAAAGGCCATATCCATGAGGGTAAAAAGGGAAATATGGGGGAAATGGTGGAGAAATTTGGGGAAATATGGGGAAATGTGGGGTTTTTTATTGGTTCCCCCTCCAAGTTTTAAACAACCCTTATTAGTGTCTAAATACATCATAATACTATAAACATACATTATTTATTTATTTATTTTCAAATTTTTAAAAATATTTCTAAAAAAATTGAAATATTTCCTCCTATGTCGTCGACATTTCTCCCCATGTTTCTCGACATTGGGGAAAAACGAAATCTGGGGATTTACCCCGAGATTTCGTGTCGCTGAGGGGGGGAAATGGGGAAATGTCGACAACATTTTGCCAAATGTCGCCGACACTGTGAACCATGCTTACATAAAACGACAAAAAAAAGACAGTTGGTTGCCCAACCTCTTTGAACAAAAGGACACTGAAGGAAGCTGGGTTGTTTGTCCAGCTCCCTTAAAACAAATTAAAACAAAATAATAAATTATAATAAATAAGTAAATAAATAAATAAATAATATTATAAAAAATAAATTGGAAAAACATTTTATCTTGAAAACACTATTTCTTCCAATATAGGCATTCTGAAGCCCATTTTTAATGTGGGTAATGCTGTGTTACATTCCCTTCCATATTTCTGTTTGTGGGCAATATTTTTTATGCCCTTTCATAATGTACAAAGGATGTTGCACTGCATTTTTCTTATGTTCTATATATGCATAAGAGCTTTATGCCTATTATTGTAATGATCATAGTGTTTAATATTGGGTCCAACTCAGGATCTGACGGGATCGGATGATCCGAAATCAGTAGTTTTTTTTTTCAAAAACCCAACGCGGACCAACTTGGATGATCCGACTCGCCGATTCCGAGTTGGATTGCCCGATCCGTATCGGGATTGGACCGAGTCATTAGATTTTGCATTAATTTAGTCTCGGATTCAACTTAGGGATCGTCCGATCCAACTCGGGATCGGACGATCCTTTACACTATGGTAATGATATATGATGTCAAACCTTCATGCATAGACCCCCTAATACATGTGAAAGCTAAGCAAGCCAACACCTTACAGACGGGGGGCTATATTGTGTAGTTATTGATATTATTTATATTTTTGTGCTATTTATGTGCTTTTTACAATAAACACATGCATCTGATAGCTGGGATATTGTCTTTACATTGGCATTATAAGCACACATTCATCATAGAAGTGCTTGATGCTAGTATACATTAGCGCCTACTATCTATGATCCGATAGGCCAACCACTTCGAGATGATCAATTCATCATTACATAGGGGGCTAACCACCTTGAGATGGTCAATTTGTCAAGGGTTGATCACCCTCAAAGGACCAAGGGTTTGTTACCCTCATAAGACCAAGGGATTTGTCTCATTCGAAGGACAAAGACATGGGTCTGTTACCCTTAATAAACTTACTGACTTCGAAGGAATCCTTATTAGAGAGGCCTTCGAAGACATGTTTACTCTTTCATCCCCAGGAAACACCTTCGAATGATATCCTTTACATAGACTTGTGGGACTTATTAATGCACTTTATTTAAAGAGCATTGCGAAGGAAACATATTTACTTCTGATTTTACTAAGTTTAATCCAAGGTCATTCAAATTGGTTATTTAACCTAAAAACTTTTAGGGATTCTATGATAACTCTGCCTTATAGGGACTATTGATCATGAAAACGTATTACTTGATGAGAAACTTAAATCTAAGGTATCTTTATAGGTAATTCGATAATATATTGGTCATCTTATAAGATGTATGCAACTACTCTGACTTCCCTCGAAGGAATATAGATTAACATACCAAAAGGGGTTCCCTCGAAAATGAACGAAGGCTTGAAGAGTATTTTGTGGAATTCGAACTTCTTTAATTTATTGCAATAAATCTCTAAACAATCATATGATGAACACCTATGTAATTTATATATTGTTATATATTTTGCAAGGTTATTTCAAGTTACTTCAATATCTCCTAGCAACATTGATGTTTATACTTGCAATTAGGCTCACAACCTCGAGATGGTCAAATTGTCAATGGGCTAGTCCTCCTTAAAAGACAATGATCACGGGTTCGTCCCCCTCAAAAAAACAATTGTCACGGGTTTGTCCCCCTTAATAGACTTGGTTACAGGTTTATTAAAATCATATGCATCATGCATTATTTCAACCTCATTTTAGTCCCAAGGGAAGAGACTTCAAGGAATATACCTTACAGGAATAGTGGCTTTCGAGCCCCGTTTTCGTTTTTGATCACATCATTCTCACTTGAGACCTAAGTATTTGTCATTACAACACTATCATCATCCTTGCTCGAGGGCACCTAGTTTGAGTTCTTAGTCGCTCTTTCGGGGACGTCGATAACATCTTCTCTTTCAAGAATTATTGCCGTGCAACTAATTTTGTTCGCGAGGTCTTGATCCAAGATCTCTTTGTTTGGTTATTCGGCTATACTGGTCTCTCGATCGAATGTTACCCTTATTGTAGTTCCTCAATTATAGATAATGACTTTGATTTAAAAAAATAGTTCCTTCGTATGAGATTTTGGCTTCACGATTATATGTCCTTATGGTCACTTCTTTTGTTTGCGTGACAAAATTTATTTCTTACACTTTCTCAGACAGGGGGCTAATGATGTCAGTGACCTAAGCAGGTGACACGTGTATGCTTGACGTGCATGACCTGTTTGTCACCTTCTTGACATACTTAATTGGTCCAAATGGCACCTAGATCATGGGTTTAATGGGTCACATGACTTGACCCGGTTGTTTAAACACTTGTGAGTCACCTACATGCATGATATATGTTGTAATGACTTACAATTCATGTGTCACGTAATGGTATAAATGTGATACATGTCATTTCCTTCTTCATTCTTTCAGAACCAAGTTTACCTGAATGCCAAGTTTACTTAAAGGTTAAGGAAAAGACAGTCTATAAAAAGACAGTTCAGTACAAAACAACAAGAAGAAAAAGACGAGACAACAAAAGGAATAGAAGGAGGAGAGAGAAGACTACTTGCTTTTATGCTTGAGAGGCTATGCATTAGAAGGAAACATTTATTTCCTTGTATCTCTATCTATTTCTCTTTATCCCTTCTTTCCTATTTCTTTCTTTACCCCCCGTATGATTGGGGTTATCATTGTATACCCTATATAGTAGTGAAAACCCGTCTATGAGGCGACATCCGTGGACTAAGCATAGTGCCGAACCACGTAAAACATCTGTGTTCTCTATTTGACTCTCCTTTATTCCTTCTACATATGCTTGTCGATGATTGGTGTAGTGTCGTCCGAATGGCCGCAAGACGGTTTATGTGGATGGTTGGGACGCCCCACGTGCCCAAACAATACTTTATCCAATTCCGGACATAAACAATTGATTCACGACATGTCAAATATCGACTCCGTCATGTGCTTACGCTATTTACGCTCTTTTAAGCAGCCCAATTCCTATTAGCAGCTTAAAGCAGGTCAAGCAGCACAATTTGTTGTAATGACCTAAATCCACTTAGAGAATTTTTTCTTTTATTTATAATAATTATCTGCCATGTGTTTGTATAGTTTTATGAGTTAATTAGACTTGTGGGAGTTTCTGTAGCATAACATTTAAGATTAGGGGGCCTTTGTGTTAATAATTATTTAGTGGGGTAAAATTAGTAATTAACAACTTTAGACTCAAAATTCAAATGCACAACCGTGCGTTGAATGAGTCAAGGTGAGGTGTCTTGAATGTGGTTGGAAATGGGGAGCAAATGGGGGATAACTCCTTATATCTATAACCCTCCATATGAGTGATTCAATCAATAGAAAGTCTGAGAGATGGATTGAGATTTTAAAAGAGAAAGAAAGGGAGAAGTTTAAACCATTTCTGATCTAGAGAACTTAGTGAGAAAGAGAATAAGAGAAGGAAGGAGAGAAGTAGAACCAGAATTTCACTATTTTTTTTGCATCTGAATCACTGTAAGTAATTTATTCTATTTGATTTCTCATTATGATACATGTTAGTTTTCAATTTGAAGAGAAAAAGGTATATTGATCTGTGTGATTTGTGATCTTGGAATTTGACTATGTAAATGTTCTTTTCTCTCGTGTCTTTGGATTTCATATTATGAAGTTTTTATATGATTTACAAATGATTAGGAGTGATTTCCCGTGAAAATAAATAGTTTTAAAATACATGGAAAAAGTACAGTTCGTGATCGTCGGTGGGCGTGCCGGTACACCGGCAAGCCTACTGATAGGGAGAGTTTTGTTGGCAAAATTGGGGCATCGGTACCCACCGGTACACCGGTGAGGGTACCGATGGATACTTGCAGATAACAGACCGTCGGTACCCACCGGTGAGGGTACTGACAGAGCCTTATTTCTAGGCAAATTGAGCCCATCGGTACAACAACAGGGGTATCGACAGGGGCTACTTTGGAGAAATTTTAGGGTTTGGATGGTCAGTTTGGTTAGAGCTTTTACGGTGCAATATGTTGGGATCAAAGGGCAATGAACCGGACTGAGAGAACCTACTTTGATGGCCATGACACATGCTAACCTTACTGAACACACTCTTTTGATTGGTCTTCAGCTTAGAATACGAATGATGATATCCAACGGATTATCCGCGTGTATGGCCGCGTGGGTTGTTTCTGAGGGACATTATCATTAGTACTCCCTAAGCATTTGGATTGTGATGGTATTGGATTGACCTTATAATGTTAGGATGTGAATGATGGAATCCAATGGATTATCCGCGAGTATGGGCGCGTGGATAGTTTCAGAGGGAGACTATCATTCGGGTCCTACAAATTATAATGCATGCATACTATGTTTTATGTGAAATATTAAGTGTGCCCGGGAGGTGAAAATAAGAGGTTGTCTAGACCTGTTTGTTGCAACGCCTATGAAATAAGTTATGGGATCATAGTTGGTTCCATAAGGTCAGTTGGACCTTGAGTATCGTACACTCATGAAATCAGTACATGGTGGCCTTTGTACCATGGGTTAGCGCCTGGAACGAAGAGGGGGCTACCGGTTGTTCTTGGTGACTTTGTCCCGAACTGTTACTTGTTACTGAAGCTACTGTGAGGACGCTTAACACAACATGTTAACATTAGTCATTTCATATCATTGCAATTGTATTTCTTGTTTGAGCATACATTAGAGCATTTGACCGACATACATATATCATGCTCATTTCATATTTAAAATTCATTATACCATTTGCTCTTGTATTTATTATACTGTTTAGTCAAGTTTTAATCATGTTATATAACGAGGATTGGTGACGGAATCGTGCTTCCTGGGCATTCCAAGCTCACGCAACCTTTATGTTGCAGGTTAAGGTAGACACGATGAGAACGAGGGCTGTGCTATCATTTCCCTGTTTTGGAATTTTGATTTATGTTTAATTATTATGTCAGCTGTAATAAACACCGTTTTGAGATTTCGGTTATGGAACATGATATCCTGGCTCTTCGGAAGCCAATTGGTTAATTTTATTTGGATTATTGTATTTAAGCTTCCGCAACTCTGTTGATGAATAAAGTTGATGTTATTTCATCTTTTATCTTGGATGTGATATCATATGCAATCCGCAGTCCAGGAATGGATCTCGAAGGTCTTGCCTTAAGATCCATGCCTTCCCACATAGGGATTTGTGCTACGGGATCTAGGGCGTGACAGATTGGTATTAGAGCCTAGGTTTTAACCGAGTAAGGTTATTAGAAGACTAGAGAACTTAGGTATCACATAAAAATCTGAAGTTAAGTTGGAGGAACATAGAAATCCAAATTAGGTTTGTGAGTTGATTGATTGCTATATGTGCGACCATTTATGCATGCGAACATTAGGATATGAGGAGTGGGATTAGAGATTTAGTAATTTTCTGTGGGTTTCTAGATGGCTAGAAGAAGGGGAAGATCGACTGCAAGGGAGGCATCATCCTCTGGCACTAGGGATTGCACATATCCCCAGTTAGCAAGGTGTTTACCAAATATTGGGAGACATGGTTGTGATGCAGCGGGATCAGATGCAGAGTGCTGAGTAGAGGCTGATGGTGGTGGGACCTATTTCTTGGCCAGAAAGGTTCAAGAAATTATCCCCGCCTAAATATGAGGGACTGGGTGAGCCGCATCAGGTTCAAGACTGGCTGTTGGACTTTGAGAGGATATTCCGGACGATGGGATGTCCAGACGAGCATCGACTATCATTGCCACCTTTATGCTTAATGGTGAAGCTCTCCACTGGTGGAATATGATGGAGAGGAATCTAGCCACGGCTATGACTTGGGAGGCATTCAGAGAGCAGTTCCTGGATACCTATTTGCCTAGCAGCTATCGTCGGCAAATGGCCTTGGATTTTATGCGACTGGAGCAGGTAACTCACACCGTGACACATTATAAGGCAAGGTT
>JAUPMG010000014.1:6402842-6413687 GCA_031762675.1 Pachysandra terminalis | reverse complement strand
GCTTTCTCAAGCAGCGTATCCGGCACAGGCACAAAACTCTCGAACCGCTTCTTCTTATTCCTCATCGAGTAATCCCCAATCTCCGGGATACTATCCCACTCATCCGCTGACAAAGTATATAGCTTCCTCTTTAAATCTGCAAACTGTTCTGTAATCTTAGGGTTTGACGCCCGATACTTCTCGATCTCCTGCTTTAACCTAGCCTCCCTCCGGTCCTTCCTCCTCGAATCCATCCTCTTATCGATACTCTCCCAAACAGCATCCGCCTCCTTATCATCCTCATCGTATTCGGCAGAAGCGAATAGCCCAACATCATTCCCTTCAAATTCATCGAATTTCTGATTCTCGTCATAACCCTTCTCCTCCGCGTCCTCGTCCTCCTCATCTTCATCACCACCAGGTCCTTTCCCTCTCCCTCGCCCAATGGAAGCAGGACCAGCGGCACCGCCACCAGCTGCAGCCGCGGACCTGTCGGGGAGATCGGGAGCGGCCCTGGCCGGACCGATATCGGATCGGGTTGTGAATCCGGTGGCACCACGACCTAGACCGGCCACATAGTTGGGTGGGGGTTTCGTGTTGAGGAATTCAAGACGAGGTCTTGGAGGAACGGGGGCTTGCATCCCTCCCAATAAAGGGCAGTGGATGGTTAGGGTTGAGCTCGATTGGACTCCGAGATGGGAGATCTTTACAGACTCGTCGCCGGTCAATCGCCTGAGCGACAAGAACAGGTTTTGGAGCTGAGTGGGAACGCCGGATTTTTCTTGAATTGCGAGTTTTAGGGTTCCGAGTGTTGTGAAATTAGGGTTTAGGTTTAAGATTAGGGTTTTGTTATCGAGAGAATTAATGAAAACCATGACTTCAGCTTCTTGGTTTGATTCGGAGTAGAACAGAAAGAAAAAGAAAAGAAAAGAAATCGAAATACCTGTGGACTCGTTGGTGTAAGTCGAAATGGCTCAAATCTTACGCAAAGCTCGGTCGCATTGGAGAAGAAAGTGAAGGAGCTTTCCCGGCCCTCTCGGTATACATACAACCAGATAGAGCGTACGTCTATATAACGCCAAATTGAGTTTACTAGGCGTGGGAATGGGTCGGGTGACCCGCCCCGTCAGATCAGCCCGATCACATGATTGTGTGGACTGAGCCACGGGTCGGGCTAAAATTTAAGACCTGATTAATTCTTCGAGCCAGACTCGAGCTTATGTTAGATTGGCCCGGACGGGTCTGACCTATGTATGACATATAATTACTATTTTTTTATATTGTATACATATAAATATTATACTCAATACAAATGTTTTACTTTCATTACGTAATTATATTATTTTATACATTAATATACTATAAATCTTAAAACTTTTAGTTTTTTTTATAGGTATTAATGAAATATCCTTAAACTTTTTTTTAATTTTAAAAAGTAATCCATTTGAATTTGTACGGCCGGACTAAATCGGGCTCGGGTTTGATGTATTTTAAATACATCAGGCTCGGACTTGGGCTTACACCTTTGAGTCCGAAGGTAGGGATGGACCGGGCTCGGGCCAACAAATAATGTTATAATGAGGTGTAGGCATGGCCTGAGCTCGCTGAAGCCCGGTCCGACCTGTTGCCAGCCACAGAGTGGACTTGACAATAGGGTGTCAATTGGTTCGGTCTAAACGGAACGAAATAATCAAAAAGCAACGGTTTAGTTTATTAGTTTCTTTACGTTTCAGTTTGGTTAGGGTTTGAAAAATAAAAAAATCAAATTAGTTCAGTTCCTTTTTTAGTTGAGGCTTTGATTAATCAGAGATATGGTCTAGAAGTCTTGGAAGAAATGAGGTTGCTCTTATCCGTTGCTACCTCAAAATCTGGGCGGTAAAATTAAACTTCGATGGTTCAGCAAAAGGTGCTCCAGGTGATGATGCGGGTGCTAGGGGGGTGTGCAGAAATGATGAAGGACCTCTTTTGGGTGAATTTGTTCTCTCTTGAAAACTCATATGCTATAGTTGTTGAAGCTGAAGCTGCCTTGGAAGTGATTAAGCTGTCCCTAATGATGGATGTTGCATACATTGTCGTTGAAGGGATTTCATCTCTCGTGGTCTCTTTGCTCTCTAAGAAATTAATTGATTGCCCTTGGCGTATTGCCCCTTGTATCGAGCAGGCTAAGGACCTCCTATCGTGTTTCAGATTCATTAGTTTTTCGGTCATTTTTAGAGAAGCAAATTTTGGTGCTGATGTATAAGCAAACCTATGGCTGATGGCTTTTTAATGTACCAGGGTTAAGACCCCCCTCCCTCTTTGTATCCGTTCTACTCTCGTGGATGATGTGTCAGGGAGGATCATTGCTAGATGTATATATTTCTCGTTAATTTCTTTCAATGAAGTCTTGTTAACAAAAAAAGAACTAAACTAATTGGTCCATTACCCTTTAAAAAATTAGTCATTCAAATTTAAAATTTTGATTTTAAGAGAATGGACAGATCACATTCCTTGCCAATAGATGATTTTTGGTGCAGACGATCTAAGCTTGTACTGATGATTCGACGGTATGACTAATCACATCAGATGTGTGTCATAGTCTTAACTCGCGATAGCCCATTTATAAGATATGACCAAAAGCCTTAAATCATACATAAAGCAGTATACCTGTTCTCCCACTAACACGTGCGTGTGAACTCCAAATGATGTAGTGGCTCAGTACTGATGATCTCTTAGACCTGATCAAAGATCTCCAACACTCTTATCCTGTTAGGGTTTGCTTCTTCATTAAGTAAATTCTTCTAAATTGATTCACAAGGTTTATTGGTTTTATATAATTTCAAGTGTTGAGTGATCTGTATCAACACTTCAAATTGAAATGATTCACAAGGACTTTGTTTTCCTGATAAATATGGGATGAAAACATATTTTGATTCATGGTGCTCTTTTTATGTTTTAAGGGAAACATTATTTTCATGTTTTCCAAATGCAACGTGGTGAAGAAGACTTGATATCTCTTGCATCTATATTTTATTTTGGTAGTTCTCTTCACTGCTCATCATGCCTAGTAATTGAAACAAGGAAAGCTATAAGAGCTAAATTTCTGAACTTTCTATGTATCAACAGGAATTGGAGGGTTCAAGGAGAAGCAATAGTCCTTTGATTGAAAGCTTTTTTATACTACAAGGCCCCATGGGTTCATTAGACCCCACAAAATAGACATTAGACAATGAAAAGCTGTAGTAAACTTTTAGTAGGGTCTCTCACCATTATAATTTCCAGGGGGATTGTAGAGGCATATGGTGAGAGTACCGGCATCAATGGCACATGTAGCTTGTGCACATCCTAATTCTGTAGACTTCCTCCACACCACCTGTGTGTAGTCACTGCAGCCGTGAGTCGACGTGCACGAGTTATCGGCATAGTTGTAGAAGAACTTGTTTTTCACCCAAAACTCCACAGCTGCACCAGGTGTCTCTGACGATATGCTTGTCCACTCCTGGTTTGATCCATAATTAATTTTGGCCAAGTTGGCAAACTTGCAACCAGTATGATCTCTTTGGTATCTAACAAGTCGGCTCGCGATGATTGCTAGGTTCGGGCTCCATTTGAAAGGACCAACGCCAACTGCAGCTCTGGCTTGGTTGTGTGCTGCAAGGAATCCTTCAATGGCATTATTAATCTTCTTAGGCTGCAACAGAGGAGGCAATGGGGCAATTGCACTCGGACTTGACCAAGGTGCTAGACTGAGGGCCGAGCCGGTGCACCACAAGGCTAGAGCCACTGATGCAATCAAGAAGTGGGCGAGTAGTCGTGAGCTCATGATGATGAGGGCCATCTCTCTTACTCTTCTGCTCTAATCTCATCATGCTGGCTGGGTTTTTATAGAGAATGGGATATAATTTATTCAGGGCAAGTGATCGTGTTATCTTACTGATCGAGGATTGGTTACGGAGGCATTACGGGTTATTACGATCCTAAATGTTAAAGGCTTAACCAAATAAGTTTCCATTATTTTTGGAGCTTTTGAAACAATAATTAGGTCGTAACAATTTCCCTCTTCTCTCTTTTCTGTTTCTTGAGAGAAACTAAAACTAAAATTTCTTTCACAAATTGAGAAAGTTCAGTGTTGCCTTTAGATTTGGTTTAATTCCTTCAAAAATCGTTACAGTGAGAGCAAGAAACAATCAAGATCAAATGGCACTACTAATGAAAGAATATTTCTCTCAATTTGATACATAAACAATCATAAATAGGAATGTGTGTATGTATGATATAGAAATTTTCTGTAAATTTGTCTTCTTTTTTTTTTTTTTTTGTCAAAAACAACATTAATTTTATCAAATCGGAAACTGAGTTTTGTCAAATCTCGTCCCCCTACAATAGAATCCTGGTTCGCCCATGGTTGTCGTTGTTGATGGTGTTACTAATATTGTTAATTGTTATTTATTATTATTATTATTAGTATTATTATCATAATATTAATTGTTATTTATTATTATTACTATTAGTATTATTATCATTGTTATTGTTATCATAACTTTGAAGACTACTTAATTCATTAGTTTTTTCAAAAATAGATTTTTTTAATCCTAATAAATTATTTGATTTTAATTTATATTTTTTTAATCGCAGCTGCAACTTTTATCAATTCTATCATCCTCATTTTTGTATTTCTTAAGTCATTTTGTTTATATGTTTTCTCTAGAAATTCGTTTTTTTGAATTGAAATTAGAATATTTGAAATTTGATTTAAATTAGAGTCGAAAAACTAAAAAATTATGGCCATATATTCTAATTTTTTTCTTTAATTATAATTATTTTCATTAAACCTATAGCCACACATAATTTTTGCACAATTATGTCCTTTTAAGTGTGATTATAACACTCCAAAATAATTTGTAATAGAAAGAGTGTATGTATAAGTTAACCACTATTCATTTTATTTACAAGTTTGCCATTGCGAAAACTCAAAACTCATTCCTAAAATCTACCATTAGGATTGGAGGTGATTATGTGATGCAAGGTATTTTATCATTCGCATTCTGGGAAGGACACATTCGGGATTTGCTAACCAGAGGGCCATTTATCTATGACAACACATTCCATCAGTTGGAACTCATTCCAAATCTTGGAATGCATTCCCAAAATGACATCCCGCGACAATCTACATCAAAAAGCGTCCACCGTTGTATGCACTGGGGATGTCATTGGTGCAATCCCCTTTAAAAAATATATATTTTAACATTTAAAATTTTTAAAAAATTGATTTTTTTTAAAGTGAATGCACAGATCACATCCCCGAAGCACGCATCGGTGGACGCTTTTTGGTGTAGATGATCTAAGCCCCAAACTGACAACCAAACGAGGCCTAAAAGAGTGCATGCTTCAGTAATCTTTTATAATTTACGATGGACAACAATGATTTGACTTTAAGAAAATTCATCCTTACTATCCTCGTCAAAAAAGTTTTAAATATAACATATGATTTCATTTCACTTATCTAATTTTTTTTTTTTTTATTTCAATGCTTTTATCGATAACCCTACCAAATATATCTTCGTAGATAAATGGAGGGGATATGAGTTTAAGATTCAAATCAGTTTTTTTATATAAGATTATACCTTGACCTATACACCACAATAATAAAACCTATACGAAATAATGAGACACCTTAATCATACTCATACTACTTATAAAAGTTGAAAGAATTTTTAAGAATTTTGAGTTTCTAAATTTTTGTTCAATGATTTTTACTATTTTATTATATATGTAACTTTCTTAAGATTGATTAGCATTGTTTGAGTAATATGATTAAAAAGTGTGGTTTTATTGTCTTTTACTTCAAACTTTTTAATAAAAAATTGTTCTGATTTTTTAAATATCATTTTTTATCGACAGTACCCCTTACCAGTTATGTTATTAACACAAAAGTATAACTAAATTTTTTGAAGGAGAGAAGGCTATTTTAGGTACTAAATTTTGTATGTTTAATGTATGTGGACCTATTAATTAATATGATTTTTTTAAAAGCTTAAATGATCGTTTAATTAATCTCGTTTCGGGAACTCATTCGACTGCTTGGAATGAGTTCTAGGCGGTGGAATGTATTCTCGTTGAATTCGTTGAGCATCTTCCTGGAACGTTGGCAGCGACATCGTTAGATCGTCAATGAGACGATGAGGACGAGGGTGGGACGGAAAGGGGGTTTCCTCCTCCTCCTCATCGTTTTCAATCACTACTATTCATTTAGGAAAACGAAGCTCAGATGGGGAGGGCGGTAATCGTGTTGGAGTTAATAGTAATAGGGATTCTTCTCATTAGGGATGTGATATTCAGAAGGATACAAGTAATCATAGAAACAATCATGATGAAATCATCGGTTAGTTTTTACAGTTCTAATTTCTGTATGCAAGAATGCAACTTTGATTTGGCATTTGTTTGAATGAAAAAAATTACCTTATTTTGTTAATTTTTTGGGATCTTAAGTTTTGTTTCTTTCATTTAAGCATTGATTTAGGGTTCACACAACTGCTTTAATGATATGTTAGTACATGGCTATTTTTAATTCTTGCTCAGCGATAATCTTAAGGATTGATGATCTTTCTGTGTGTCCTTGATTTTTAGAGCATATGAAAGATTTTCTTTTGGAATAAAAGCTAGATTAGAAGCTTTTGAAGCTTGGGTCTTTTATCCCAATTTTCATAGATGATAATTTTCTGTTTGTTTTTTTTTTTTTTTTTTTCATATATTTGGATTTGTAATGTAAATTTTGCTTCTTCTTTTTTTTTTTTTTAAATTTTATTCTTCAGATTTGAAAATAGTCCTTGAGGGAAGAAGTTTGCAGCCAAGTACTGAGTCTACTCTTCTTGTTAAGTTCAGGAATTACAAACCTGACTTAATAATTTGAAAATAAAGTTAAAAGAATGACATCAACTAATGCTAATCAAGATGCTAGAGACGAATTGGAGTCGGGATCAGTTGATACTCTGATGGTAAGGTAGAAAGGTTCCTTTTATCATGCTTGTTCTTCAGAAGTATTATTATGCTTTATATCCTGGATGAGAACTTATGATTGGATATTGTTACAATTACTGTTGTAGTGATTTTTTAATTGTTTTGCATCCAACCTTAAAGTGTTTGGGATGAGGCCTCAAAGATTGACGATTGTTATATTTTCACAGTTCTGGAAGTAGATTTGATGTGGATTGTTAGACAATGTTCCTTGTTTCCAAAAAAAAAATAATTCTTACTTGTGTTTTGTTAAGCTTTATTTTTCCAACTTCTCTTGTTCACTCGAACTTGAGGTGTTTTGTTTTATAAGCATTCTTTTTCCAACTTCTCTTGTTCACCAGCTTTTCATAAGTTCTATTTGAATCATTTTACTAGGTGTTCCATTCTAGCATCATATGAATCTAAGGGAAAATAATGGTTTTTATATGATTTTAATTATATTTTTCAAATGCCAAACAATTTTCAAGAGAATTTCCAAGATATTTTTCTAGCAGTTAGGTACTACTTCTTTAATGCCAATCCTGTTTACCTTCTTAGTCTCTTATTACAAGTGCTCTCTCTCTCTCTCTCTATATATATATATATATGTGTGTGTGTGTGTGTGTGTGTGTGTGTGTGTGTGTGTACACACATATATATACTTGGCCAAGGATGGTTGTAGCCATCCCACTGCAGAGGACGTGATCCCGAATAGTTGGAGTTGTGTTTCTGCTTCATTTTTCCTTATTTTTTCCCCATAACTTTTACACATAAAAGTTTGGCCCAATTCAGTAACTATAAGTAAATCAGGAGCCACTTAATTTAAATGTCTTCTTGTTGGGTCACATGCAACTTAATTTTCTCATGGCTGGCACTGAGACATCCTTTGTCCTTGGCAGATACCAAACACAGAAGGCATTGCCAGAACTTGTGCTGCATCAGCTGTTGGGTTGTACCATGTTGAGGTAGGTACTTTAGTTGTCTAAATTCTTCTTACTTTTGAGAAACTACAGTATCAATAAGATTATGTTTTACCACTCCAGTATTTTACTTATATGCTTCTTCCACAACCTTTGGGATTTCGGGTGGATGATAAAAAACTAAAGCGTGCAGGACTGGATTACTGGCCGTATCCCTTTATATGTACTCTCTCTATAAGATTCTTCGTTTAACCTTAATTCTGCATTGCTCCTTTCTATGGTGTTCTGTAATTTTCAAGAACATGATCTTAATTAAATCAGTGATCTTTGCAGCTTATAGAATGTAACAAGCCTTTATTTACAAAAAGTTTTTTGTTGATTAGTGAAGCTAAATTAGTAATTGCTTATGGTTAAGCAGAAGCTAGAAATAGCGGATAAACAAAAGTTGCTTTATGCTTATGACTTATGTGGCCACTTAAGTGAACTATTCAGAATGAGAAGAATATCCTTTTGATGAAAACATCCAAACACAACCATTCTTCTCACTTTCACCAAATTCTCATTCCATTTAACATGTAGCTGTCAAATAAGCGGTTTAGTTTAGGTGCTTATGTAAAAGCACCTTGATGATTCTCCTTTCTTGAGGTTCAAATCAATAACCAAAGTTTGATGCTTAGAATTAGTTGCACGCTTCTTCTTTTTTTCTATACATTTTTTGTTCCTTCTCTGTTGGGAAAGTGGAGCTAAGATTTACAGCTTTACCATCTGCTTCCCATGCTTACTATTGCCTTTGGAATTCTCATTGAAGTGTTTTTTTATTAATGGAGTTTGGTTATCGAGTTTAAGCTTTGAGTAATCATTGTACCCAATTTTGTATTTTCTTTTAATTTACGTTATCTCTATATTTGATTTGTCCTTGTATGTTTTAATAAATTAACCATACAAATTAGATATGTAGTTGTTAGAGTTCATGGCTTGTGAGCAGAGTTCAAAGACTTTCAATCAACAGGTTTCTTGCATTTCTTTTTCATTTTTTTTTGTTTCTTTGGTATCTTCTTTTTCGGGTAGCAAGATGCCAATATGTACTTGAACACGTGGTCTCATGGTTGTTGTCCAGTTTGTTGACCATTTGAGGTTTGCTAGCATTTTTTTTTTCTTTTTTCTTTTTTTTTTGACGAATACCAAAATTCTATTATTGAAACATACACTTCTATTAATTCCATGATCATTTTTTTCCTCTCTGAATAAATATTATGCTTCATAATCATGCTTTTTTACTGGTTTCTGTCACGCTCCAGATCCTAGTATCCGAATCCTTAGGTGGGTGGCACGGATCACAAGGTGAGGCCTTCAGTTTCCCAGCCATGGAACGCGGCTAGCAACAACTAGTAAAAAAAGTCAAATATTTGCTTTCGTTAAATCAAAATCAGAGTGCGGAAGACAACATATATAAAAATCAAACACTTGGCTTCATGAGAGCCTACAATCTCAATAACTATTTAACTATCTTATTACATCAAATCTAAACTATTAAATTCAATACAGAAAATAAGATAAGCAGCATCCAGTTCACGCTAATCAACTTGACCTGCCTTAATCTGCAACATTCTTGGAATGCCCATATAAGATACAATTCCGATAACCATCCTTATAGAACACGTTAGTCCAAACAGCATACAACATCATGGTAATTATTATACAATCACAAACTATCATACTATCATGCCAACTCCTAACATTGTAATCATATTCTATCATAGCTACTATATCAAATTAATTCATCATCATGGCATCAGCATAATCATATATTTGAGTGAAAGTAAACAACAATCCTTATATCTCTACGATATCAACATGTCGTACATTCCACATTACTAACCAGTTCATAAATACATATACCATCATATCAGTAAGTCTATAATATTAACAAATAACCATGTACAACAATATTCACAAGTCTAGTGCCAACAAGTCAACAATAGCAATGAGTCCATATCAGCAACATTAACAAGTCAATCACCATCACTCCCCAATGCCAATAAGTGAACAACTATCATATCAACAAGGCAATAATCAAAAGTTCCACAATATACCGGTTTCCAAGTTACCTTGGTATCTACTTTAATGCAGCTGGACGAGACTCTCTTATCAAGCAATATCAATTGCAAGGTATTCACTTTAATACAGTTGAATACTGACTCTCTTAATCTCATGTTGTACATCATGGTTCCGTAGGACTTTCAACTTATATGAGCTCAATTCCAGTAGCTATTTCCATACATTTAGGGGTTAATACCCAGTGAGGTCTTTCCCACGACATTTAGGAATTAACACCCAAGGATGTCTTGCATAAAGACAAGTCCTATGGCATTTAAGAATTAACACCCAAGGAGGTCTTGCATAAAGACGAGTCCTACGACATTTAGGGATTAACACCCAGGATGTCTTGCATAAAGACGAGTCCCACAACAACAAGTTCCAATTGCCCGGTTGACTGGACCAACCATCAAACAACTAGTAGGATTGCCGGTGATAAGGTTCTTTGGAAGCTACCTGTGTTCCCATACACACGAGTAATCCTTGGAACAGTATCACAAGTATCCTTTCCAACAAACAGTCGAATCTCCGGTGATAGCACCCTTCGGAAGCTGCCCGGGCTCCCATACACCTGAACAATCCTTAAGAAGCCATCACAGGATTCCTTTCCATAACATACATGCACAATCAACTATAATCATCTCATGCAACACGTATTATTTATTGTCCAGATTCATTCTACACGAAAATTGTAGATCTACTTCTTAGCTTTCCAGATCCACCTAAATCACCTTATGTGGACGCTTCTACAATGAGTTATGGTCTAATCCGAACTGATCTGGGTCTGATTTCCATTGACCAGGATTGGTCTCCATAATTACCTCTGCAATAATAGATTAAACATAATTAAGGCATTTAAAATATAAAGTAATGGTAA
>JAUPMG010000014.1:6387428-6402742 GCA_031762675.1 Pachysandra terminalis | reverse complement strand
TGCAAATTGAGGTGTCTACAGTAATAAAAGCCACAAACTACCGTTTGGTGCTTCTTCTTTAACCTGTTCTAAACCGTTGGAAGTTCTATTTATGAATGTTTGGGGTCATGCTCCTATTGTCTCTTTTGATAATTTTCGTTACTATGTCATCTTTGTGGACTATTTCACTAAATATACATGCCTGTTTCCACTCAAAAACAAATCCGATGTCACTTCCGTGTTTGAACATTTCAAACATCTTGTAGAGAATTATTTCTCCACAACCATTCAAACAATCTACACGGATGGCAGTGGTGAAGCCACTAGTCTTGGTCATCTCCTCTCTCAAATGGGTATCCAACATCTTAAATCCCCACCGCACACCCCTGAACACGTGTCGGGCTTGACAGGCATGCGCAACCCAGCACGTTTGTATATCCCTACATATAACCTTCTATATTCTACAAAATATAGATGCATGAGATATAAGTCTTGTTCACCATGTTGCATTTGGAAAACATAAGAAACAATGTTTCCCTTGAAACACAAAAAGGCCTCATAAATCAAAACAAATTTTCATTTCATATTTATCAGGAAAACAGAGTTTTAAACAGAGACATCACAGTTTACCTATTTTCCAAGTCTGGCACTGCCAGACCTCGAGTATGATGCCTTCAATATTTGCCACATCATTCTAACATGATATATCTATCACCGATCCATCACCAATAAACCCTGTGAATCAATTCAATCTTGAAAGTGTGGATACAGATCACTCGTCTTAGCCAACATCCCACAAAACAAATCTTCACAAGAAGAGAAACAATATCAAAAAATGGGAAACAATGCTACGTGCCATTTTAAGAAGACATTGCAGCCACAAAATTGCAGAAAATCACTAACAGGAATTGGAGCTAAAATACCTCCTTTAATGACATCCCTAACTAATAACAGATAAGGTGACAACCGACTAAAATGGAATTTCAACTCTCTTTTATAAGGTATCGAAGTTCCGCATCTTAAATCACCCTAATTTTTCCAGGTGGGCATTGAAGAAGATCCTCAGTCACTAGTTTTTCAAAAAGCCTCAGCTCGAAACCAGCCAAGCAGAGAACAGAAATCACACTAACGAGGGGGTTAACACTGTTTCGGCTGTTACATCAATTTGGATATTATCGATAAACTCCAAGTATGAAGAGAAACTACGATCAGAGAACTCCCTTGTAGTTTTAGCCCAATTGAACGATGTCCTCAAAATTTTCCTTACCGTGATCTCCATAGGCTGATACTTCTCAAATATTCTAGCATTCCTCTCCTTCCAAATGTACCACCAAGCAGCAAGGTGAACCATACTCCAAAGCACCTTTTTTTTTTTTGGTATCTCCTGAACTGATTCCCCAGCTTTGCACACTCTAGACTGCAGATTTGGCTATCACCAACTGAACCCCAAATCTTCTTAATATCATATGCTAAATACCTGAGGCCATCGTATAATGAAGTAAGAGATGACTGACAGATTCCGCATCCTCCTTACACGTGATTCATCAAGTCCCTTAAAATAAAGTAAGAGACTTGGTCATCTCTCACACATGAAGTAGGAGATGACTTGACACTTCCAAGTCCTCCCCTTTGTACTCCTTCAGCTTCTTGAATAGAATCTTGAGGCCGTCATAATTAATCTCAGCTAGGGAAGCATCTCTCTCTTGGTGTTGTTAATAGAGCAAATATATAGGAGTATGGTAATACAGTGAGTGGTGGAGTATCCTATCAACTCAATGAGTGATTCAAGGAAAAGATAAAGGCAATAATAAAATCAAGAGATGCAAGAGATTTGATTGAGGAATTCAAGGGGAAGATTAAGGCAAGACAAGAGAATTGATTTAAAACATTTACTAAATCTTATAAATTAATTCTCTTGTCTTGCCTTCATCTTCTCCTTGAATTCTTTAATAAAATCTCTTGCATCTCTTGATTTTATTATTGTTGCCTTTGTCTTTTCCTTGAATCACTTCTTGAGTTGACAAGATGCTCCACCACTCACCGTATTACCATAGTCCCATATATTTGCTCTATTATTTGTTGCGGGGCAGTGCCTAACAATCATTAGAGAACTATGGGAAAGAATTTGGCAAGTGCAACAGATGATGCTGCACTCTTCTTAGGTGAAATGGAGAAAATGGGGATTTCCACATCTCATGGTCAAACAAGAAAAAATATCGAAAGATGAGCCACTGTTGGACATAAAACGTTATAAGTTGGGCCCTGAAACTTTTCAAAAACGACATCTCAAAAAGAATTTTATGCCTTTCTCAAAAGTAAGAAGTTCACCAAATAAGATTGATTATTCACTAGCATGAATCGCCAAGCTACAAGGTAATGCGGAACAATCATACTATATAGATCATAGAAATTGGGATCGGAAGAGAATGTAATATTTTTTAGTCAGGAACAGTGGGTGAAGCGCAAGAACGCAGAGGTACCCGGCATTCAAGAAACAATTACACGTGTTAAGTTCCTCTGCCTATGATTAGGGGTGTAATTTGGTTGGTTTGGTTCGATTTACTGGTCAAACCTAAACCAAACAAAATTACACTAAACTAAACCGAAAATCGAAATAGAAACCAAAAAATTCGGGTTTTCGGTTCGGTTTGACAAAATTAATACTGCTTTCTATATAAAAGACCCAGGTATACACATAAATATATATATATAACCTATTTCGATTTTTTTGGTTCGATTTGATTTAGTCGAAGCCTTAACCGAAAACCAAACTGAATTAATTCAGTTTTTTGTTTTCTAAACCATAACCAAACGAAAATGAAAAAAACAAAAACAAACAAACCAAACCAAACTGGCTTTTTTCGGTTTGGTTTGTTCTGTTCTGTTTTCGGTTTAGACTAAACCAATTGACACCCCTACCTAATTATGTAAATCCTGATAGCTGGGAGTGGGAGTTGATCAGTAGACTGGTTTTTACAACCATGGATGAAAGAGGAATGGGAGGAAAAATGGTCAAGTCCCCAATGTGCAACTCGAAATTCAAATTGTGGAATATAAGAATCTGTAACATGCACATTCAACATTAAATGGAGTTCAACTTGAATTTGGTCTAGCAAATATACACAAAGTAAAACTGAAGTCAGCATTGCAGAATCAAGATTTCTATCAATGAATAATAACATGTAGAGAATATCCCATAGTATAGTTGTTGTGTATCATATAACACATTGAAAGTTCTCAGATGATTAAGCTGAAAAAAAAGGATAAACATGTTATTCGTAACCCTAGTTTGAGATTTTGACAGTATATACAAGATGATTGACTGAAAGCATAAAATGATAAGCATCGACAACGGTAACCAAGTAAATTTTGAGTTTTATATTCAGAAACCCTAGGTTACGAAATGTGAAGAGAATAATCGCAAAAATCTCACAGTACAGCCAGATGCATAACAAAGAACAGTAGAGAAAAACGAACTGATCCTCGAAGGATTCAAGGGCGCCGCGGACTTTCAAAAGGCTTTCGGCTTCATCATCTGCATCACCGGCTTCGTCAAGTGAATGAGAACTCTTTCTTCACCTTCTTCGACTCTGTCTCTGCTCCTTGCTTTGTCGACGTAGCTTTTGATAAACACGTTTGAGAAGTAATTCAAAGAAGCGCTTTATCGAGAGGCCGATTCCATTCAAGCAATCGACTACGTACTCCAAATTGCTTTTGTGGAATAAGTTTGATTACTTTAGTTCTAACAACTAATTTGATTGAAGGTATTTGAGGCTCATGAGTTACAAGTTGTGGATCAAGGCCAGATAATTTTTTTATATTTTCATGCATAAACATTTATGTATTGTTTAAGTAATGATACGAATGTTTGCCTTTGTGTAGATTGAGACTAGCATAGATCATAATAAGTCTTTTATCATCATAGTCATCTCCAAGATCAACTTTTTCCAGTTTTTCTTGAACAACTTTTACACCACCTTGCAAGTGTTATGGAGTTTCTTCAAGATTGGATTGTTAAGTTGTTGTCAACAATGCTTCAAGGGGATACTGTGATGTCTCGACATATGAAGTCACCAGTGATTGTCATGATCTATATACACACCTCCCATTGGGAGGTTTACTCGAATGCACTGAGCCTTCGAGGATCTCTTGCCATTGCAAGAGACACGGGTGGACAAGGCGTAGAAGTAGAAGGGTTCATGTCAAAACAGAGATTTTCACGAAAGGAGTGATTTCCCTTCCGATTTAGCAATCCGAAATTCACCTTCAATAACGAAGCCGTCATAATGAACAGCCTCAACAAAGTAGAGCCCCCATGGTTTGCATATACTTGTGGATTTCTACACTAGATATTTCAAGCACACAGCTACAGGGAGATTTTAGAATCCCATATTAAAGCCAACCAGGATGGGATCCTTTCGATGATTTTTAATTTCGTTGTTCTCGATTCGAATTTTACATGAATCATTTGAAATTTCATAAATAAAGCTATTTTTGAAGGAATTAAACCAAATTTAGAGGCAACACTGAACTTTCTCAATTTGTGAAAGAAGTTTTACTTTTTCTCAACAAAATGAAGAGAGAGAAGAGAGAAATTGTTACGGATCTAATTATTGTTTCAAAAGCTCCTAAAATGTTGGACGCTTATTTGGTTAAGCCTTTTAACATTTAGGATCTTAACAACCCGTAAAGCTTTCGTAGTCGATGTCCACGAACTCCCAAAACTGATGAAAACTTATTTGATTAAACACTTAGGATCATAACAACCCATAATGTGTCCGTAACTGACCCTCGGTCGCTTCGATGATGAGATTATATCCCATTCTCTATAAAAACCCAGCCAGCATGATAAGATTAGAGCAGAAGAAGAGTAAGAGAGATGGCCATCAACATGAGCTCACGTCTACTAGCCCACCTCTTGATTGCATCAGTGGCTCTAGCCATGTGGTGCATTGGCTCGGCCCTCGGTCAAGCACCCAGATCAAGTCCGAATGCGATTGCCCCATTGCCTCCTCATACTCAGTTGCTGACTCCTCTTCAGAGGAGAATTAGTAATGCCTTACAATACCTTGCAGCACACAACCAAGCAAGAGCTGCAGTCGGCGTTGGCCCTCTCACATGGAGCCCGAAGCTAGCACTCATCGCGATCCGACTTGTTAACTACAAAAGAGGTAATGGTTGCAAGTTTGCCAACTTGAGCCAATATAACTTTGGAGCAAACCAGGCGTGGGGGAGGAGATGGTCTGGGACACCCCGTGGAGCAGTGCAATCGTGGGTGAATGAGAAGATGTTCTACAATTACGCCGCCAACTCGTGCGCACCATATCACAGGTGCGGTGTCTACAAACAGGTGGTGTGGAGGAAGTCTAGAGAGTTGGGATGTGCACAAGCTACATGTGCCAGGAACGCCGGTACTCTCACCATATGCATCTACGATCCTCCAGGAAATTATAAAGGTCAGAGACCCTACTAAAAGTTTAGTACAGGTTTTCAATAGGTCTATTCTGTAGGGTCTAATGAACCCATGGGACCTTGTAGTATACAAAGCTTTTTCAATCAAAAAGGACTATTGCTTCTCCTTGAACCCTCCAATTCCGTTTTTGTTTTTTTTTTTAAAGGTAACCCTCCAATTCCTGCTAATACATAAAAAAGTTCAGATCTAGCTTTCCTTGTTTTAGTTACTCAGCATGAGCAGTCACAGGTCAGGTGGGTTTTGGGCCCAACCCTAACCCAAAACAGAATCTTACTGGGCCTCATTAGCTGGCTAATGAAGTGGGTTGCACCAATGCACATCTGGTATGTCTGTCCATACTATTCATAAGATCTTCTAATCAAGTCAAATGCAGCACATTCAAATGGGTAATTCATATAACTAGGGATGTACATGCATGTCGAGCGTGCCGTGCGGTGCCTAATTCTCAGGCCCCAGGCCCGGCCCGACATGGGGCATGATTATTATCATGAGCATGCCTGGGCCGTGCCATGTTGCGGGCCATGAAGCCCAGGCCTGGAACGAATTGTCCCGGGCTGGCACGCGCGGCCAGCAGAAAGTATATGGAGAGAATCACCATTTTTATCAATGAATAGCATATGGAGAATATCCCCACTCCTTTTATGGATTCAAGTAAAAGTTCAACCACAAATAAAATTCAAATCCATTTAAAGGAAAATATACAGTAAGAACATTTGAAGAAAAAAAAAATAGAATAAAATATAGTATACAACACATTGAATTTTCTCAGATGATTAAGCCGGCAAGAAAAGGATAAACATGGCATTCGTAACCCTAGTTTGAGACTTTGTAAGTATATACAAGATGATCGACTGAAAGCAGCATATAATGAGGAGCAGATTAACTACAGCACCAAAGAAATTCCTAATTTGAGAAGCATCGACAACAGTGACCAAGTAAATTTGGGTTCGATGCAGTTCGGGTGCGCTAGCTCAGCCGAGAGATGTATCATGTACATTGCGGGGTGGCACGTGACATGAATCTTTCAGTGCCAGACGTGTTTCATGCCGTGCCTAATTTTTGAGCCCAAGCACGATATGGCACGAAGCACGATTATTATCTTGTTGGCCGGGGTTTGTGCTTTGCCTATATTTTGGACAAAAAATAAATCGTGTCCGGATTGGGTCGTGCCGTGATGTGGCGTGGGCCATAACCCCGACCAGACACAATAAGGCCTATCATATTGTGTCCGGCACAAATTGTGCCATGTCGGTCCTGGGCGGCCCAATCCAACCTGTTTGTTGATCCTTAGCTCAGTCTCATAGTTGGGCGTATTTGGCATTGTTTTTTTGGCTCTGGAAGTGAGTTTTGCGCTTCAATTATACACATTAAGGCTGCGTTGGCCCGGCTTGTGCGTATAAGCACTCATTGGATAAGTTGCTCAATGGGAGTACTTATCCACAGTAATAATAAATTGCTTATTTGAAGAAAATAGCGTTTGGCAAATACATTTATTTAAGTGGTTATGAAAGTTTAGGGGTAAAATAGGTATTATAAATATATTATTAAAGTTTAGAAATAATATTTATTTAAGTGCTTATGAAAGTTTAGAGGTAAAATAGGTATTTTAAAAATATTACTAAAGTTTTGAAATAGCTTAACTCATAAGAGCTTGGGAGAAGCTGCTGAGAGCAGCTTCTCCTTATGGGTAGCCTTCCTCTAGAACTTATGGGAAAGCACTTACCCATAAGCGCTACCAAACACATTTAATTTTCAAAAGTGCTTCTATAAGCTGTAAGCTGCAATAAGTACTTATAGAATCAGGGCCAAACGCAGCCTAAGTGTTTGGTAAACACGTTTGAGAAGCAGTTTTAAATGAAGCGCTTTATCAAGAAGCTGATTCTATTCAAGCAGTCGACTCTTTGCTTCTATAAATTGCTTGTGGAATAAGTTTGATCACTTAAGTGTTATTTTCTCAAGACTCTTTTATCCCCATGTTATTTTATAAAGCCCGTTTACTCCTTTTATCCTTGTGTTATTTTATAATGCCCATTTACCCCTTCTAATCTTGTACACTTGAAAGCACTTCCTAGATAGGCATTTACCAAACAATATCTTTTCATCTGAAGCAATTTTTACAAAGTGCTTCATAAGAATTGATTGTGAAGGAATAGCTTCTCCTTTTTAAGAAGCAATGCCAAATAAGGCCTAGGCATTGTTTGTTCTTTTTGAGCAAGTATTTCTGAATAAGTGATTCAATTAGAGCATTTATTTATGGCTGCAATAAGTTGTTTATTTAAAATATGAGAATAGAAATTATCTTAAAGTTTTGAAGACAAAAATAACATTTTCATAGTTATATTAGTGTATTTAATAAGGAAAAGCTGTTTTTCTTACAACCACTCTTCTTCTACTGGTTATGAATCAATAATATTCATTTAATGTTATCAATACACTTTTAATTCTTAAAAAGTACTTTAATAAGTTAAAAGCTAAACAGAAACTTAATTCTGAAAGATGAAGATATTTTAGTTCAAAAAACAACATAACAAAACAAAGATGCTTCCATATATCAGAACAGGGATTACATTATATAAACTTCATACATCCATTAATTTTTCTCCACCATTCTCTTGCTTCCCCATCTCTTTTGTTATGTACAGGGGAAAAAAAGTGAAAAAGACAATATTTTGAGGCTTACCCATCTCAGAATTCACATAAACTCAATCCAGATGCACAGTTCCCCTCATTTATTTTACCAGATCCCTCAATATAAGATACCGGAAATTAAAGTTGTGAACTGCCCACTCAATAATCTTGTGCGATTTTCGTCGCAGACACCTCTTGATGCTCTTCCTTAGCGACTCGGGCATACAGTGTTGGATCATCTCCACCAAGCCTGCCAGGCACAAACCCGAATCCTTTGCAAAGGACTCTACAATCTTCGGCAAAAGGATTCTATGATCCTTGCGTACACCCAAGGTAGCCCGAATATACTCTACTTTTGCGGCCTCTAGTTCTTGAATCACTCTCTTTGGTGTGTATATACGGACCTGAAGAATCCAAAGTTACAACACCCAGTGACAAAGATGAGTAAATATAAAGCCAAAACAGTTTGCCAAATACTGATATTATAACATTGCTCAGTTACTATGAACTGAAAACCACTAGAAGGTCTATATATATGACAAACTTGTAATACCTTTGTTCATACTCCAACTGGAGAAGTATGTGAATAACAGATTCAATAATGTGACAAATATATAGGTAACTCATCCAAAAGATAGAAAATTTGAACATTACAAAGTTAACAACATGGCTTTTAGTTTATACATCCATAGGTTCATTTTCGGAAACTTGGGTAAGTCGCTGAATTGGCCTGATTTTCACATACTTGGTATTGAGTGACGCCGAGTATAGTTCTTGTTTAGAAGATTAATTTCTCAAACTCTTCTAAATCATCAAAACAAGGAAAAAATAAAATAAAAATCATCTTACTGGATTATAGAAAAATGCTTAAATTTTAATGCATTTTGGTTTTCACACACACACAGGGTGGAAGCAGGTGGATCACGATTCATGAATATGTTCTTTAAGGCTCTTGCTAATTCAAAAGGTCACTCGTTTGATGAGCTATCAGCTATGTGCTTAAGAAATATTTTTAAAGCAATGTAATGCAAAAAATATTGCTTTTGGAATAGAAGTGTACCGCAGGATCAGAATGGCTTCCTGAACAAAGTGCAAAGTGTAAAAGAGGTTCTGGATGCTCAATCGCATACGCTTGCCGATCATCTCCAGCCTTGAATTTTGTCCTTGAATAAAATAAAAACCGAAGCCACTGGACGAAGATGCAACCATCATTAACCCCATTACAAAAATGTGGTCAGTTGAACTTAACATTGAGAATAGAAAATATAGAAACTGAAAACCAATTGGTAAAGAAAAAAAAAAAATCAGTGTTAGGACAGAGATGAGCCAATTGGTAATGAAAACTCAGAAGGCATGGGATTCACCTGTACGGGACGAGGTGTACGGCATCCCAGAATAGAACTCTGTATTGTGTCTGCACTTATGGTGTGACCTCCAATGTTATATGCAGCCTGGAATGGATTATGAACAACTTACGAAAACATAATTTATACAGAAATTTATTCTCTAAAGGAAATCAATCAAGCTCTGTTCACCTTAAGGACTAAAGACACTCTCTTGAGATTATTTTGCGGAATACCGAAAGCCAAAAATGCCTGCAGAACAAAAATAAACAAGGAGTTATTTTACGCTTATAACAAAACAGAACCGAAAAACGAAGAAAAGACCACGAGATGATATAAGTTTATTTTCTAACAAAAGAATCATTACATGCATCACCAAGGCATTGTGTATGTTGATCCAGAAAGCTAACTTCTCCTCATGCTTCATCTTTCTAGGATCAACTTCTTCCAGTCGAGCGACAAGTGACCTGCAGGAGAACAATTCATTCCTCAAGCTTTGTGCTAATTTCAACATTGTTTTTTCTTTGAGAAATGATATTTGTCTTTGCTTCGCAATGCGATAAAACTGACAAAAATTGGTTGTAACTGGAAAACAGTATCAAGGAATAAAAAAACACTGCTAATTAAGATCAAAGACTCACCTAAAATTTTGGAGCATGTGTTCAATTTTGCTCAACTTCTTACTCTCTCTACAAATCCATGGAATTTCCACCATTGTGCTGTAAGGTCCGCTGAACTCTTTCAAACCTTCCACATGAAACGGGTTATCTAACCGTGCATCAAACGATGAATCTTTCCTAAACTGGGGGGTCCACATATCGCAGTGATCTTGTGGAGAAAATGTGCTTAACGACGATGAAGAAGAAACAGGAGAAGATGCGAGACCGTGATGTGTTAGTGGAGGGTCTGCAAGCTTGCAATATATAGCTAGCATACACTTAATCATATCCTCAGAAAGTCTGTTTGGTGTCTCCGGAACATGATCGGAAATACGGGTACCAAGGTGCTCGGCTAAACTGATTACACTTGAAGCATTCTCTGCATGCTGTAGAGAAATCCTAGAATGTTCATTTATACACACTAGCTAAAAGTAGTTGAAAACATAACTGAAAAAAATCATATTACCTCCAGCATAGTCAAAGGTTGAGAATGGCAGGAACGCACTGCTTTAGTTCGAGTTTTCAGCGGAGGAGAAGTTCTGGTTGAGCAAGCTGACTGTTGAGATAGCGAGGAGTGGCTCCGGTGAATACAAAAATCTAAAAGCTTTTCTGATCCACCAATATGATTGCATTCTTTACATGGATTGACGGTCGAATCTTGAGGAAACAAATTGCGACTAGATTGAACTGTTGAATACTCTTTCTTAGTTGTGATGACTAAAGGTGATTTTAATCTTTCATCCTTGATAGATGGAGATAAGATGGGAAGTTGTTGATCAAATGTTTTTCGGTACAATGAGAGAAGATACTGTTCTAAATACACAACTTCCAACTCTAACACCGCGATTTCCTTGATCAGATCCTTGGCTGGCTGAGCCATTAAAAATTAATAACATCAATCGGATGATGAAACAAGATAATTACGATAAAATGTAATCACGAAGAAAGAGAAATTATAGAGAAATCCCAATTCCAGTCTATGACTAATAACGCAAATTTCTTAAGTTACATTCTTAGCATCAGACAAGAACAAGATGCCACAATTTCTGATATCCAGTTCTGTAAAGTCAAAGCAGGAAAAATTACCTTTGGCATTGAGTTTTGATTTATAGTATTAAGGGAGGAAGATCCATAACCCAATGCCTTTTCCAATGCATGCCGAACCACTAACTGGTCCTGTAATCGTGTCTCAAGCTGTATAATCTACATAAGAGATTAAATATCATAAGAAAAGGAAAAGGGAACCAAAATTCTGTAGCTAGATACAAGAACGCCATCTTATTGAGCCATGAACTTAATTAAAAGTATTTTCAAGATGACGATTAGATTCATTGGAGGTGAAAAGACAATTAAACTCGATACAAGAATTCTATAGCCCAAAATTTCACCCAAACTGTAGAACTTGGTATTCATTTGTGAAAACCTTCATGCACCTTATGGATCCATCAAAAAATGATTGTATTTACAAGTAAGTTCTGTTCTTTACCTCCCGATTTAAAGATTTCTGAACCTCAGCGCGTGGGGATTGCTTTTTCTTGGTTTCACTGCATCCCTTCAGTTGTTCCACGTCCTTGTACCAAATCAAATCCGTCAAACACGTGGGAAATGCATAATATAGCCTTTGGGATAAACTAAATCTGAATGAGAGCTCAGTATGGAGCTATCTAAAGCTGTTGTTAAATCTACTAAAGAAATAAACAGAAAACAAAAAAAAAATAAACAAGAATCAAAAACATTTGGTATAAGGTTACCAAAGCAGTAATTTTATGACTCACATACTGCTCAATGTTGGTAAAAAAAACACATAAGCATGTGCAAATGATGACCCTTCATTATAGAGTATATTAATAGAGCAAAATGATCAAATGGGGAGTAATACCAACTTCAGACGCCGAGAGGCTTCAATGGAACTATCTTCCTTTACTCTTCTCTTATAAGGAACACTGTCACTGCAAAAGAATAAAACACTAGTCTCAACATCCAACAGAAAATGAAATAAAAAAGATAAAGTAGAAACTAATCTCAACAGAATCGACATAGATACATGGAATTTGATATAGCATCTGTATCATCTACTATTCTAGTAAAAACTCAAATTAGTCGAGATGTTGAGCAGCTCTGGATATAGGTGAAGGCCACACTACTCTGTCGATAACCGGTCGCTCGCAACAAATTAACGAGTGATAGCGACCAGTAACTTCGCCACAGTGGCCAGTGCATCCAGTGGACATCTGCCAGACTACACTTACGGCTGACTCGCCCTATCGGACCTGTTATTCCCTTATTCATGGGTAGAGCATTGCAATGCAGCCGCATAGGAGCGCCTAACTTAGTTTCCTGCATGATAACAACATCAGGCTTCCACATCTCAATAATATATTTAATTATACGGCCTATCAACCGAACCCAGGCCACTAACATTCCAAGACATAATCTTAATCTTCATAAGGTAACATATTTCCTCCCTTCCCCCGGCAGCTCTTGGACCCTCCTGCAAAGCCCCGCCATCATTCACATTCCTGTGAGAACAGTGACCAGGCACGGGGTCGGCTAGAGTCTAGACTAACTTCATGCTTTTTCACTTATGCAAAAGATTCATTTAGCTAAAATTTTCCGATTTCGCTAGATGAATTAGCCCTTTATTAAACAAGATGAAGCAAAAGAACTGAGTTTCAGAGATTCAGAGCTTCAACAATGAGAACATGCAGAAGATCTTCCAAGCAGTAATGAAGATGGGGTGATATCAAAACATGTCTATGGGTATTTGGGGATAAAGTCTTATCAACCTCTTCTTCACTCTGCCCATTCCAGAATTTTACTGAACAAGAGTAAACGCACTGAAATTATGTAAACATGGAGATTAGTTCTATATTACTGGGCTTGTTACAAGCACAAAGCATATAAGATCTTAAGGGGCAGCCTTGCTAAGCAAATTTTCATACAATTCTTGTACTTTTAGGTACTGATTCCCCTTTTTGCCCAATACCCATTTGACCCATTTCAGGATTCTTCACAGTTCAGGCAAATCAACAAAAACAATCAAAGTTGAAGAGATAAAGAGAAGATGAGGGAACTAGAAATGAGTAGCTACCTTTTAGAGCGCTTGTGTCTTGAAGTTTCTTCCATGGATTCCTGACTTCAAAGAAGAACCTGGACACTTCACTTCCTGCAACAAACTCAACTGTTCAAAAATTATCTGAAACAGCTGTAGCTTCAGCAAGGTTTCCATCAAAATTTAGACTAGTGTCCAAAGGAAATTGCAGGAGACAACATCCAAAAAATATTTACTACAATAGACAAAGAAGCATTTAGTAGAACAGAAACAACTCTACTCACGAGCAACAAAAAACACATTGCAAACCAGAAAGAGAGAGAGTACTCACCCAATCGGTTGTTGAGAAGCTGAACCGAACTCACCAATCTGATGACCAAATGGGTACTGAGAAAGTCTCTAATTACACTCAAAAACCCATCTGTCTTCCTGCATTGCAGTCTTACAGCAACCCAGAAGAGCCTCCTCACCACCAGAAATGATAATTTGGTGAGAACAGAGTCTGAAAACAAAAAAAGAGCTAAAAGGCTTACTTAAAACTCATAAATGATGCTCAAAAAACTTACTAAAAAAAGTGATTCACAAAAAGAAAGCTATACTATGAACTTGTAATGCTAGAATTTTTTTTTCATTAAAAGGACTAACTCAATTTGAGATCTTTAATAATTGAAGAAAGTCACACACTAACACTTCAATATCAGTATCCAGCAGTAGAAATTTGGTCCACCAGATCTAAGCGGAAATATAGGAGGAAGAAAATTAGTGGCTTCTAAGCTAATTTATAAGAACACAAACCCCACATCATTTTCCCATATTAGATGACTGGTGGGAGTTGGTAAACACCCTTGCCTGACCTTCACAAATCCTAGGCTATATATTAAGCTAATATTTCCAATTTGCCCCTTAAAAGATTTATATATATCCATCATCATGGAAAACTAAAAAAATGTGTTTATATCCCTTTTATGTATACAATAGAAAATGGGTTACTGGTTCTTACAAAAATGAAGGACTTACACCTGCAAAGAGACAATCTTAAAGCTATAAGTATGTGAAGGATGATGTGTTTAGTGGGTTATGATGTTATGTGGACAATGATGCTATTGAGGCATTCGGGAAGTACTAATGATCTAGCCATCGATTTTGCCAGTCGAGCTTCTGGGGTCGAAAGATATAAAAATTATTTCACTTATTATTTTATTTAATCCTAATTGTAAGGTATTTATCACACTTTTCGTGGCTGCGTTTGTAACACTTTTTTTTTTCTTGTTCTGAGATCATTAGAATAGTGAAATTGGCTGCCTATCCAAAGACCTAAGCATCATTGTCGAACCACATAAATCACTGTGTTTGTATGTACTTGATTTGTATTCTTCTATTTATCTTTCTTTCTTAACAGGTTATTACACTGATGAGAAATGGGATCTGTGTAAAATGAATGTGAATTGTGAAGAAGTGCTTAAGAGAGGAGAATAAAAGCCTCAAAAGGGCTGAAAGCTGAAAGGGATAAAGAAAAAACATTGGATGCTTGAGAAAGGGGGAAATAAGGTTTTGTGGGTTTTCTTTTGTCTAATCTCTTTGAGAAATTAGGAGATGCCCAAATTGTCCTTCAGTGTCTAAGGACGAAACGTTTGTCACAGAATCAGTAAATAAAATAAGGTTATGGGCTTGACCTTTTGCAAGTTCGATGCAGGAGGAAAATGCAAAAGTGAGGTCAGGTGGTCAGTGACTCAGGTCCCTCTTCTTTTTTTGTCTTGACTTGGACCTGCTAACAAAAACCCACGAAAGTTACTTGAGAGAGAGAAAGAGAGAGCCTTTTTGTTTGAGATTGCAGGAAAAACCAAAAAGCCTACTGTAAGTATACGATTATACACAGCATTATAGACTTTATAGAGTTGGAATCAAATAAAAAGTTGTTAAAAAATAGGGTAAATTGCATTTGCACCCCTCACTTATCTGACATTGGCAGATAGACCTTTTGTGTTTTCTGAAATGGCAAAGACAGTTCTTCCAGCCAAAATAATTGATAAAAGACAATTTTACCCTTTAAACACAAAATGACCTTTACCACTCCACCACCACCACTACCACCCCACCACCACCACCACCCCCAACCACCACCACCATCACCATCACCCCACCACCGCCACTACCTCCGCCACTATCACCCCCACCACCAC
>JAUPMG010000014.1:6360759-6377940 GCA_031762675.1 Pachysandra terminalis | reverse complement strand
TTAAATCCATCTGAATGACTTATTTTGATTTATCCAAATATCAAAATAAATCTAAAATGTTAAATTAAATTAACATTAGAAACTTTTAAAGTTATAAATCGGATCGTCACAGGAAAGATGATCGTAGAAGAAGGAGAAGGGACAATGATAAAAGACTTATTTAGGGTTTTTTAGTCTTAACTACATTCTATACTCCATAAAGAATTTTAAAAAGGTAATTTTTTCTTACATCTTAAATTATTAATTTTATAATTTTAATTTGTTAAATCTTAATTTGATAAATAAATAAATAAATAAATAGCTATTTGACAAAAACACATTAAATCATAAGCCTAAACATCAAGCTCAAACTCGGCTCACGAGAACCGAGCTATCTCAAATCACGAAACTAACTGTCGAGCTCAAGCTCGGCTCATGAGAACCGAGCTAGCTTGACTCGTTGACAGCCATACACAGGAATGAATCGTATGGGCATTATTCCTATTTTGTGATTAGAAAAATATCAAATTTTGATATTTGGAGACGAAATATAATTTATGGCCAGGTTGTGATAAACTCATGTTTCTGCTGTCACGGTCGTGATTCTGCGAGCGGGAGCCCGTGCACTGAGCGCTGTACTCGCAAAAAACATTTGCATTCCTACAAAACCAAGTGGGTCCCGCCGAGGCACAAAGAAATATCACCAAACATTGCACTCAGAGCTTAGGGCTACGGATGTACAAACGTGTTGGGCCGCATGTGCCAACATGGCCCGACATGATTTAGATTGTATACAGGATGGCAAGATTCGTGCCGGGCACGAAAGGCCGTATCGCGCCGGGCCTAGGGGTCATGGCTCACGGGTTGACATGGCATTCACTTTTTAAACAATTTATAGGCGAAACACGAAAAACAGCCCAACCCGGCTACGGCTGTCAACGAGCCGAGCTTGGATAAACTCGGTTCGATTAAAGCTCAGCTCGATTTGTATCTCGATTTGTATACGTGCTTATGTGTTCATATTCTTATATCTTATATTGTTTATTAATATTAAACACACATGTTAACATATTATATTACATATAATAACAGTCACCAATTATTATATTAATACATTTGTATTAATCTAAGCTTTTTTACGACGTCAATTTTTTATAAGCCGAACATTTTGCAATCCGAGCTTTTACGAGCCTAAAATTTTTTAACAAACCTGAGCCGAGCCTGAGCTTTGCTAGAGATTTATGAGCCCGAACTGAACTGGGCAAAGCTCGGCTGGTTTACAGTCCTAAATCCGGCACAATTATTATGATAATAACCGTGTACTGGGCCGAGCCGGGCCTGAGACCCGAAAATTAGGCACGGCACGAAGCACAGCCGGAACAAAAAAAACTCGTGACGGAGGACAAACACGGCCCACATGTACGAGAACCACATTAACGTTACTATTCCATCCACTTGCTCCCATCTTGAATTCCGATGGTCTGAGCAGACAGAGTAAGGGAAGAAAAAGAATCCAAAGCAAATCCTAAGAATACTCTTTCGAATATTGAACGCAGTAAAAGAATGAGGCTCACACAGTTTATTCCCATATGCAGCTACCTTGAAGGGGAAAGAATAAATAATTATCGGCAAATCATAACAGATGAAATTTACAGAAGTCAAACTTACTCCACCGGTGCAGTTGCCTTCAGATTAAGAAATCAAAACGTGGCCCAGCCGCCTCTAATCGTTTTGTTAAAACACCTGAGAAGTGAAAACCTAACCGAAGAATGAAACGGTTTCACGTTATCAGAGATTTAGCCTTGCGCTTGTGGCCCATGCTATTCACAAGATCTTTGCGAGTGCAAACGGGAAACATATTAATATTTTTGAGCACTTTCAGCTGCCTGAGAACATATGGGAAGCTAAGCTGATCCCGTGAAGTAAAACGAACCACCTCGTTGAACCAGAGGCACATGAACAGATTTGTCAAAGGCGTGTGCTCTCTCACAATGACTGAAGCTTCAGCCAGAGCTGCACATACCAGTATTATGTCAATACCGCTCACGATGTGAAATAATTACATCTATACAATTAACAATAGACTGAATGGATTAAAATCTCCCCGTATATAAGATTGTGTTCCCTAGGCAGAGTGTGTCTAGGTGATCGCCTAGTCGCCTCGCCTAGTTTAGACTGTTATTATTTTTTTTTTAAGTTATAATAACATTTATTTATTAATATATTGCACATTATATTAAACATAAGTTATATAATAATTAATAAATTGTCATCTATTTTTAAACTTACCCATATAGTCATCTTATCCCTCCCTCCCTTCTATTGTTGTAATTTTTTTTGACATGAAACAAAAACCAAACCTACTCTTTCCCTGTTTTTCTTTTTGTTAATTCTATTTTTCTATTTTTGTTCGTGTCATTTAATTAATGAGAGCTTCAAATCAGGTGTTTATAATCCTTTAATCTGATTTTTTAGTTGGATTTTATTTCATTGAACCTTAGCAAATATATTATGCGATTACTCATCGTGTTGGGCTATGCAGGTTGGAATCATATTATATTAATTATTCTTTTTTTTTTCAAATTAGTACATATCATGCATTTATGCATGCTATAAATGTGATTGATTCATTATAGGGCTTTTAAAAAATAATTGTCACCTAGCGAGCGGCTAATCGCCTAGGCGATAGGCAAGTCTGTGGCCTAGCCTCGCTTAGGCGATTTGACAAAATTGGAACAAAGCGTAGCAATATTTCAAATCTGAATGTCAGGAGAGCAATGCTTTTTGTTCTAGAAACAAAGAGCAACGATGTCTCAAATCTAGATGCAGAAAATGCCTATGTCCCAATGAATAAGTGAAGGTAGCAAAATTATTATTAACCTAATGACTATATTTCATGTGCTGATCAGCTGTCATTAGGTCGATCATAAATCTCAATTTCATCTGTTGGTTTCTTTTTATGAACACTCCCTACGGAACAAAAGGTGGTGACTAGGAGCATACCTTTCTTTCCATTATATCTCTTGTCATCAGGAAAACCATCATGGCGGTACTGAGTCAACTGTAGTTCAACTTCTTCTGGGGTGGCTTTGTTTTTCTTGACCACAGCGTTAGCCTCATCATAGACACTACTCCGAGCTCCATGTTGTGAAATTGCCAGTACAGAACTCGTACGCCAAAGAAGTGCTTCCAGCACACCTAAAGGATCCCTTCGAAATTGAGACTTAGAGTCTACCCAAATTGAATACCTTGCTTCAGGAAATAGACGATGGCTGAGCAACTGATAACAAAAAGAATAAAAACTTCACTTGTATGTTGGGTTCAAAATCAATTGTACAAATGATACAGTATCTAACTATAATTTGGATAAGAATGCACAGGACAACAAAAGGGGATGTTTTAGAACTTAAAACCATTGTGAATCATGAGCTATGAGTACAGTTCTGGAGGACAACAATGTCCTTGACATCCAGCACAATTGATTCTCAAACATCATGTCCAAGAGCAATTTTTGTCTCTGAAAAAAGGTAGTTTTGCAGAGTTCACAATCATAAGGGTTTCATCATCTTCAAGAAATAGACTTTGTCTGAATTAAATAATGGGGACAAAAAAGCATAGATCTTGGTTCTGAATGGACAATGAAATGGAAAAAATCAACCAAAAATGGAATGATCTTGACAAGAAAAGAGAGGAAATAAAGAAAATGGAATGATCATGACAACAAGGGTTTCACAATCCAATGTATAACTTTATATTTACTATCAATTTTCTTACAGAAGTGCTAACAAAGAAAATGCCATTGAATGGATAGAACAGGGTGAAGAAAATAAACTAAAACAATAATGCAGAATATGATGTAAGCATCATGTATTGAAGAAGAGTTAAAACTATGGAGCTCACTTGAAAAATTATTTTTTTAAATTTCAATTCCAATCTTTGTGCTAGCATAACAGTGGGCATTTGAAGCAAAACAGAATAGGGGAGCTTCCATCTAACAAATCCTTTGAAAATTAATGTGGCAAATATTCTCAAGAACTTTAGGACTTCTTGTATCATTTAATAGTTTTGAGTATACAAAGTTTTCCGTGCGCAGATCAACATTCCAAACCAAATGACCAACTCAAGATAAATGACTAGCCACTCCCCAACCTTCATCAATCTATAATGTCAACCAAAAGTAAAACTTTATGCATCTTTAACAAAAATGGTGATTATGCATTTGAATAAGACATGGTCTTAGCACTCAGCTTCTGATATATGTCTCAAATAGTGTAAACCAATCCCCACCCAAATCAACCAACAATATCTTAAATTAATAATACCATGCTAATTGTGACTCAGTTCAAACACTATACGTCCAATAAAAGAAAGATGCTACTTTCTGGGCACAAAAGTTCCAAAATAAATAAATAAACTTGTTTCAACCGTCTACAACTTGCATAGCATGGTAAATTTTCCATCCCTTTTCATCTCAACATTAGTTATCAAACCTTTATAAAGTCTCTTGCCACATCAAACTATTAGCAGCATTAAGATGTGTTACTTACGAGATTAACAAATGTGAATTTGCAGTTATTATTGAGTACTGAGAGTTAGGAGCAGGATCTTTCTGTTTATATGGCAGTTCCTCTGCCCACCCCTTAACTGAGAAAGATTCCGCTAAAACGATTAAATGAAGTCAGTCAAAAATATGTGTCAACATTTGGTAGCATATTCATCACTCAAAGGATACCAAGAGATAGACATAAAACAACAAATGAGTAAGCAATGCCTAAGTATAGATAATAATCTCAATTATCATTTTTTTTTTTTATAGTCTCAATTGTCATGTTAAAATCTTCTATAACGGATGGGACGTCAATCCGAAGGCTAGAATCTTTGCAGTGAGCCCTTGGAAAGCTATCACAGACATTTTCCCTGACTTTTGTAGTCTCGTTAAGTTCTCGGTTGGTTCAGGTCGTGATATTAGGTGTTGAATTGATAGATGGTGACGTGTGGTGTCCCAAGAGTCTTTCGTGGCTGATATTTTGAGTTAGTCTGTGTCACGTCTTGTGTGGAATCTCCCTTTACAGAGATCTCCCAGATCTTGGGATATTGCCGAGTTAGCCTCCCTTTTCGAGTCTCTTAAAACGTTGTGATCAATGAGTTTTCGTCTGAATCTAGAGTGTGGTGTTCTGACTCGGAAGGGGTCTTCTCTACTAAATCATTTTTTCTTTATTTCCGCTCCAAGTGTGCTTCCCCTTCCGCCCCTCAATGCTCTACCAATCTTCTTTGGCGCTCTAAGGCCCCTCCCAAAGTTAAAGCTTTTTTGTGGACTGCCCTCCTGAACCGCATCAATACTGTTGAGGATTTTCAAAAGAGAAGGAGGTACTTGGCTTTGTCTCCATAGGTTTGTATTATGTACATGAGGGAAGGTGAAACGGTGAATCATTTATTCTTGTCGTGCGAGCATGCCTATTCTATTTGGCAGTTCTTCAATGGATTGATGGGTGTGGATTGGGTCTTTCCTAGATTGATACAGGACCTACTTGATCAGTGATGTTTCCCACCTCTTGGGAAACGGGGAAGGATCATGTACAGAGCTGTGTTCTTCGCCATTATCTGGGGTATTTGGGGGGAGCGTAACCGGAGGATTTTTTAGGATGGAGGCATGAGCATTGGGTCCTTCATCAACCTTATTCTGAGTTTCCTGGCTTCCTGGCTGCATGTTTTGCCCGAGTTTAGAGATATCACCTCCTTTGATATTATGCGTTGTTGGGAGTCAGTGATATCCATGTAGTTGATTATGATTTTTCTTCTTTCTTCTTCTTTCTTTTCTCGTGAGGAGTCCCTTCTTTTATCAAGGGGATTTTCTTACTTTGTATGTTTTCTCACTTTCCCCCATTTATACAATTTTCGTTATCAATCAAAAAAGAAAAATCTTCTATAACTATATTCTGAATTCATTCAATCAAAGTATATGCTTTTTTGTCGGTAAAATAGGGTATATTATATCATTAACAATATTAAAGCCACAGCAGTAATTCTAAGAGGATTTTACCTTGGGGATTTTACCATTCAGCCGCTGGTCGGTGAAAGGAAGATTCCTAATGACCACAATGCGCCAGTTACCAATCATATGGTCCTCACCAATTCTACGCCCCTCTACTTCCTGAGTTGCAAGAGTGATCTCATCCCAAAATGCAACATAGCAAACCTGCAAACCAACTAGAACAATGAACATAAAAAGGCGGCAAGCATGGGAAAAGCCCATAAACAGATAAAATACCGTATTCCAGATAAGAACCTTTCTAAGTGAAGCCTCTGACATTCCAATAGGTTCATAGAGATCATCTCCACCACCAAATGCACAAGTAGAAACCACAACTTCGCAAGTTTTCATGTACTTCCTATCTTCATCAGAAATCTTAAACCCTCCATTTTCACTGTAGAAACCACAATGCACCATAGTAGTTTCATTCACCTGAAACATTCATTTATGGACAATAACAAGTACAATAAATTGGACAAGCAACGGATTCCAGCAGGCATGGAGCAATGTCTACCATATAAAACAGCAAAATTTATAACCATCCAATACCAGATGGGGGTCAAAGCATTCTTTCAAGTGTATCTCTATGTTAAAGCCATCAAGCTTCTTTATTTATTTTTTATTTTTTAACACTCAACGTAATCTTAATTCTAGACTAGCTTGAAAATATCAGGATGCAGCTTATAACCTTAAAACTTTGTTTTCTCTCATCAAGTGTTTGATTCCCGGTGAATAAATTAAACCTCGTAGCTTCTGCTTGTTGTCGTGGTAAAGTAGTATTGCCTCCTACATAAGCTGTACCACTTTCCGATATGTATCCTACTCTTTTCACAGGAAAGTTGGGTTCTCCAACCACAGGGATATCCAAATAATGAAGTTCTTCAGGAGGCAAGAGCTTCAAGCAACCTGTTTGAATCCGTTAAAAGAGTGTCAGACATTAAATTGCATTTTGGTTTCAATATATGTCCAAATGAAAAGAAAAAAAAAACAAATTAACAATAAAATACCAATAGACGTTTTTCTTCTTGTAGAACATAACCTATAACCAGCCATTCAATAACTCCAAAATATGATAAGACAACTTGAACAATTAATTTGACAATGAAAGATGAGGTTATTTCAGCCATCTTCTTTGACTTCTCTTTCATCCTACCTTTTGCCCATCCTATGTTGCTTATCATGCGACTACCAAGATAATGCCTCCAAGCTATCTACAATCTCTAGAATAAGATCTTTAGTACTTGCTCACCTATAGCTAGATAGACACACCCAACAAAGCATTTAATTGTTTCCTTTAATCATGTGGCCATTCACTTAAAATCTTCAATCCTTGAACATGCACATAAGTCCTTACAGCCACATGGGACAGAAAAAGGCCCTTAGGTACCTCTGCTATCTTACTAGAAAAAAGGCTCCAATCCCCAATTTATTTCTTTAGGTAAGTGGGTGGATTCAGGGTGGGAGCACAAGCAAGTGGAGTTGATGAATGGGTTGGTAAGTAGTCACTGGTGAAAACAATTCTGAACCCAGGTTATGATATCAGACATATAGATGCTATCTTCTCACTAAAATGGCTTCACTGAGAAGTTTTGAATCCTAAAAAGGGTAAGAACAGTGAGACCAATGAATTTACAGTAATGATGTCAACATTGAGAATCAAATTTAAGTGCTTAATCTTTTTTCTTCAAGTATGTATGAATTGGTTATTAATATTCAAGGTGAGGTGCCTCGGTGTATATTATTTGCAAATAATGTGGTTTTGGTGATCAAACTAGAGAGGGAGAAAATTGAAACTTAAATTGTGTAGGGAGACCTTGGAATCAAAAGGTTCTAAAATAAATCGAGTTAAAATTGCGTATATCAAATGTAAATTTAGTACAAATGACAGTAGAGGTGAAGGAATGGTAGAAATTAAGAACCACAAGACTTCTAAAGAAATAGCTTCTATTATCTTGGATAGGGGGATATTAACTAAGTACGTTGTTTACAGAAGCTGTAAACAAGGACGTTGATCAACTCAATTTTTTTTCTAGAGTAAAACTTAACTTCATTCTTTCCATCTTCAACCAACCAAGGCATTTTGGATTTTGCATACATTTCAAATGGTAACATAAAATGGTTTGAGCTATATAATAAATTAAGCCCTACACACCTTAAATGGGACTTGGGTTGCTTTCATAAATGTTTAATTCATATACTTTTCAATATTTCTGATGCAACTTTGAGAGAAAGGAGTTGAAACGCTTAGAGCTCTTTATTCCTCCCCCCAAAACACCAGTCTACCAGAGCAGTTATAATGTATCCAATAACACAGATCTGATGAATTTATAACCAGAAAAAGTAATTAATTTCCATGGTCATCTGACCTTTAGGGATAAAACTAACAAGATAATCTAGCACAAACTGATTATGTGAGAACACCAACAAGTGATGGCATAAATAGACAGACAAAAGTAGCTCTAACCATGTGCATTGAGGTGCACAGAAACTTCATATGCTAGATTATTGTAATAACACAAACAAAAATACTAGGGTTAATGTATGATTAATAAAGATTATGGGTTAATTTAAAAGTTTAGTAAGTAGCTGTCATGTTTGACTTTGACTTCTTATGATTGGTGGATTATACTATAGGAAACTATGTGCATCACACACAAGAATAACTTTCTTAAGTTATAACATGTGGCTAGGATCTAAATCTTCAATATAAATTAATGGCTGAGATCTAACAAGGAATTAGAAACAACTCTCTATTAGAAAGGATTCAAGTTAAAATAGTAACTAGCCAATTAAGACTAGGATACAAAATCAAAAGTAAAGAATTAGAAACAACTCTTTATTAGAAGGAATTCAAATTTAGAAAGTGAATCATAACTAACCAACTAAGGCTAGGATACTAATCCAAGGGCTGAGATTCGAATAACCTGATCTAAGGGTAGAGTATTAAGCTTTTAAATTCTAGATTAGTAAGTTCTTGAAAATCTATATAAACTCTAGGCCTTGCTGAATAATGGAAAAATCAATCCATTGCTTGGAGAAGAAGGAAGAAGAAGAAAGAGGTGTGATTCTCAAACACCAACCAACTTCCAAGGTAAGCATTCGAGTAAAGCATTATATTCGATTTGAACTAGGTGTCCATGTTATATTCTCTGAGTATGACATAGTCTATTATTATTTCTACTAATTAGTTCATAAAGTTAAATCTAAATATGATTTTCTGGTTTTTATACCATGATGTGATCAAGTTGATTAAGTAAGGTTTTGAGTAAAGTAATTATTGGGTTTTGTACGGAATTATGAGTTAAGTAATGTTTGTTAATGAAGTTTTGTGATATAAGGATGAGGGATGAAAAATGAAGTTTTTGGCAGAACCGCGACGTTAGACAGACCACTCGGTATACCGAGAAACACACAGGAAACTCAGCAGGCACTCGGCATACCAAAAGGTATACCAAGCCACAACTCTTAGAAAATTGGTAACTGGCCAAGCTGCCGAAGGACTTTCGGTATACCGAAGCCCACAGACCAAGGAAATGAGTTACTGGTTGAGATACCGAAAGGTGTGCCGACCAACAAATACCACCCAAGTTTGATTTTTAGATTCTCCTGCTCGTTAGGAACACAGCAAAACAAATATGAGGTGATTCCGAAAAGTATACATTATGGCCAAATTATTGAAGAGACGTCAAAGCTGAAAACACAGAACTGTTCACTGTCTAAGGTGTCGAGGGGGGATTTCAGTATACCGAAGGGTATTCCAAAAATCTCAGGGGAGCCTTAAGGTATACCGAAAAAAAGTGAAAGTGCTTCGATTGCTATGAAATTTTGCATGCATGTTTAATATGACTATTTAAGACTACCTATGAAGTTAGAATTTGAATTTGATCATTTATTTGCATTTATGACTTGTTGAGGAGGAATCTTCATAATTGCTGGACATATGATATTTTGATATGAATGCCTATTGACTTTAAACTCGTTATGATCAATGTTAACTAGTTCAAAATACACTTGCTCATACACTTAATTTGCTTGATTAGTTAATGTGCACGGTTCTCTACATTCGCACAGGATATGCCTAATTTAGCATCATAAACATAATTGGGTTTGAATGCCTTGAATTGACCTTTGGTTCCATAATTCTTGAACTTATGACTATCATGATGTTTTTATAATCTGGAAATTATAATATGGTGAGGAGTTCATATTTTTGTGTTAAGGGACTAGATATCCCAATAGACTAAATTTCTGCTTCACCCAAGGTGGCCTTGTATGGGGGTCCTAAGAGACTTGAGATAAGATGATAGGTAAGGGAAAGTTCACATTCATGAGGCCTAATATCTGAATCATGAAAGTGAAATTTTGTTAGTAGATCGGCTAATGTATGGTTCACAAGGGAAGGTTCACATTGGTCAGGCCCTGGGATGAGTCCCTATGATCGGAAATAAGTGAAGGGATTGTGCCCTTTAGGTCGAAGCCCCTAGAAACTATGTTGCGCACACAAAATAATCCTATATCACAGCCTTGTATAAAGGGATGGAATTCACATTGGTGGGGCATCTCAGGTATACGGATTGAGATCGGGTGTGAACATACAATATTTGAATGCCAAACAACATACATATTTGCATGTCATATTTTTGTGCATGAATCACATGTGATGATTATATTTATTGTTGCATGAGCATGCATTCATTCCTTAATAATTGAACCAGGATATTGCATTGCACATCTCGTTCACATCATTATTTGCTTATACTAACTATTCTGTTTTTGTCTATGAATTATCATTGAAGAGTGGCATTCTCCCTACTTCAATCTTAAATACTGTTAGACTTGTTTATTTACTAAGCTAGTGTAGCTTACGCTTTCGAGCACAACATATTTCAGGACCTATATATGATTGACAACAGGGCCATGAGGACCAAGATGGAGAACATGAAGATGATGACGATATTAGTCATTATTAGGACTTTATTTAATGATTTTAGTAGAACTTGTAGTATGGCTTATTTGTTGTAATTTTGTACTTATTAGGTTTGATTTTCAGTAGTTAATAGGGATTGATTTGAAGCATGATACTAGTTATATTTTATTTCCGTTGTTTTCTGTTTGAAGATTGTTTTGGATTGAATATTATTCTTAATAATGTTATTTTCCCGAACTTTATCTTATACATTATCTTACTTAATTTAATGGTTTGGTAATATATTGCTTATCCACTCCTATAGGAATATCAAGTGGGAGTTACAACTTAAATTTGGGAACCCCATTGAGATTTTCAGGTTTAGGATGGGATATCGGGTGAGAGTTACAACTTAAATTTGGAGACTCCATTGAGATTTCCAGGTTTAGGATGTGACAATTATATACTACTGCAGTTCTAAGATAACCAAATTGCTGACCATATCATTCACAAGATACCATCAACCATAGAAATCAGACAAGCCAACCACGTCAAGTATCATAAGAGCATACTTGATAGATAGAGTTGCGGAGAGAATCATCTAAGATAAGAGGGCACATACAATCTAAGAACTTACAGTTTATGCCTAAGAGTTCAGGAATCACAAACATTATTACCAATTTATCAGATTTAGCTGCACAAAACAAGTTACTCCTCCAATAGCCTTGAATCCAACCAGAAATACGGAAAAGCCAATACTTGATGAATGAGAAAAAAAATCAGGGTTTAAAGCTGGACCAAACGATTAAGCATATTGAGACAAAATGAAATAAGGTAAACAACTTACGAGGAGGATCAAGACGATTCAAATTTCCTTCGAATTTCTTCTCCGAAACAACAATAGAATTCGCCTCTTTTCTACCTAACCTCGATGCTTGAAATATAAGCAATCCAACAGCGGGGAGGAAGAGCAAGACCGTCCACCATTTCACGAGCTTCCTCAAAAACCTCTTGAGTAATTCATCATTTGCTCGAAACCCTAACTTCTTGCGCTTTCTCCGAATTCGAGCCCTAATCTTCCCAGTATTCTCATCTGATTCATTATCAGAGATTGAAATAGAAATGCTGTTAAAGATCGAAGATGACATTAATGGCGAAAGAGAATGGCATATGAAAAAAAAAAATTGTTGCAGGAATTAGATAGAGGAGATATCTGCTTTGAAGAAATATCAAATCAAGATGTTAAACTAGGGTTTAACAGAAAAACAAACGAATCGGAAAGGATTGAAGTAACAGTGTGAAAGAGGAGCTCTGTTTTTTGAACGTCCATATGCGTCCTCGAGTGTAATTAAAGCTACTGTCTCTAACGTGCGCCGTGCGTGTTTCTTTTCCTCGTCGACATCATAAGACGGATGACCAAAAAAACAACGCATTGCAGTTTTTTAACCCTGAAGTGTCCAATTAAAAAAATTCTTTCTTTCTTTTTTCCATATTTATGATTACCACGTGGCAATTTTAGCCCCGGCCAATGAGCCCTTAAATTGGGCTGGCCTGCATGGTTTCAAGGATCGGACCGATCAGGCCAAGATCGACCGGTCCGTATCGAGATCAGCCAAGACCAGTCCGATCCTAAGCCACAATACAACTATTGTATCAAGTAGCTTTGGAACGACCGGTCCAACCGATACTAATCTGAACCGACCAATCAACACCGGTCCAATAACTGGATCGGACCCAATTTTTTTTTTTTAAAATTTATATAACCAATGATCTAATAGGTATCACTAATCCAGCTACCGATTCTGCCAATCCAAAAAATAAAAATAAAAAATTAAATGACGATCGAACTTTTGGATCGGCTGGGACCAGTCCGATACAAGATTCAGAAGACTTAAACCCTGCTGGCCTTACTTTATTTTGCACGACCCAAAATTTAGGATCGGGTTTGGTCTAGATATATTAATTTTATTATCTTTTTAATCATTTTTAACGCTTTTTTATGTGTTCTTTTATTAGGATATTGAAAATTATGTAGTAAATTTTAAATATAGATGAATATGAAGATTAATATAACTTTTCACCCAAAAAAGGGCTTTTTGCAACTATACCCTTACATTATGGAATATTTTTATTTATACCCCTATGTTGTTTATATTTATATCTATTCTCGTAATTATTATATCTGTATACTCGATATTAAAACATGCAAACTTCCGTTACGTACAGGTTAAATTTTTGTTTAAGGGAGAATGCACCAATCATGTCTCCGGTGGACGAAAATCCGGTGCAAACGATCCCAGGTCCCACAAAACTCCGGTTTATCAGCTTAGCACTGTAATTAATGATCTTAAATTGTTCTCTTTTCAATCATATTTTTGCCAAAACCAGTTGAATTTTCAATGGCAAAACCAAATTAGTTCCAAACATATACAGAATAGGATTTTTCCCATACACGAATTACTAACAATGGTCCTCATCAGTAAACCTTGCAATTCACCGGGTCAGGCCGGGCGAGGCTCAACATAGGATACATATAACCTTATATTTTAAAATTAAATATTTATTTGATAGTGCTTATGGATAAGTGCTTACCCATAAGTAGTAAAGGAAGGCTACCCATAAGGAAAAGCTGCTAAGAACAGCTTTTCTCAAGCTCTTATGTGTTAAGCTATTTCACAACTTTAAAAATATTTTTAAAATACTTATTTTATCCCTAAACTTTCATAAGCACTTAAATAAGTGTTATTTCTAAACTTTAATAATATTTTTATAATACCCATTTTATCCCTAAAATTTTATAATCACTTAAATAAATGTATTTACCAAACACTATTTTCTTCACATAAGCAGTTTATTGGTCTTGTGGATAAGTGCTCCCATTGAGCAACTTATCCATAAGCACAAGCCTTTATAAGTGCTTATTTCAGCTTATAGATTATTAAAAGCACTTTTTAAAATTAAAAGTGTGTTTGGTAACACTTACTGGGTAAACCGCTTACTCATAAGCAGTAGAAGAGTAAAGAAATGCTGCCCATAAGGAAAAGCGGCTGAAAGTAGCTTCTCTCATCACTTATGAACGAAGCTATTTCTAAACTTTAGTAATATTTTCATAATACCTATTTTACCTTTTAACTTTCTTAAACACTTAATTAAATGCTATTTCTAAACTTTAATAATATTTTCATAATACCAATTTTACCCCTAAATTTTCATAAGCAATTAAATAATTTACCAAACACTATTTTTATTTTCTTTTAAGTAAGAAGCTATTTTCTTCAAATAAGAAACTTATTGTTGCTGGATACGTGCTCGCATTGAGTCACTTATCCAATGAGTGCTTATCCAAAAGCACAAGCCGGGTCAATCGCCTTAAGTTTGAATCATTGTCGTGCCCTTACATCTCCAGTTCCCTCCTTTGCAGATGGTTAAAATCCAAACCTGCCCTGGAGAAAGGTGCAATGACCTCTGACAACTTATCAGTATAAATAAAATTAAAACCATAACCTTCCAAACGATAACCAACCACCATAAAATCAGATTAGACCGTATAACAAAAACAACAAAACGTAGCTATTTGATAAAACCCAAAATCTATCCATAAAGACCAAATGAAACCCCTTGGACCTCCATAGGTAAAACGCACATTCCAAAACCATAAAGAGATAAAAACCCACATAAAAATTCTCAGCAATTTGATTTTGCATAAATACTCAATACTGCAGAAACCCCATTACTAGAACCATCTCGGTAAATGGTTCTGGTAATGACGCAAAGCATTAGAATTTCAAAATTACGCCAAGCCTAGCATGACATGATACCTCGTCCAAAATGTCCTATTTGCATTGGTTTCAAATCAGACTAATAGCTCAAACCAACCTGAGAGGATCCGGATCCACAACTTCAATGTGAGATCAATTGGAAATACCTGAGTAACCACCTCCAAAGATTGGCAATTTGTTCCAGAACATATGTTGTATAGGGGGGATGTTCAAGCCTTGCATAGAGAATTTACATATCAATCAAGCACACACACCAAAGAAAAAGCTCAGTACAAAATAAGGATTTCAATAAAAAGGGAAAAAATTTTGAATCACCTGATCCCTCCTATCCCCCCTCCAGGATGTCTCATCAGAAATGAGGACATGAAAAAAAGAGGGGAAAGGGTGAAGTGCCTGGTAATTCATCGACTAGTGGTTGATTCAGACGGCAATGTGCAGCGGGTCTTTTAAGTTAGAGCTGTACAGTTGTATTAGAAGAATTCAGGACTTCTTTAAATCAGATCTTGTCTACCATCTATCTCTGCAGGCATGTTGAGATCAAAGAGACCATCTCCAAGAGATCCTCTCGGACGCTTCTGAGACGTGCATCCGCTCCCATCGAAACTCCCGGAGACCGACGAAAGTTGACCCGATTCTGTTGCCCTTCCTATATATGCATGTGTAAGTTGCTTTAGACATGTTGGTCTTATTTATCTTCAAATTCGCTTCCACTTAAACTATAATTGAGAGAGAAGAGTAATTACAGAGAATTTACTAAAAGAATCAGACCAAGATATACTAGACATCAAGTAGTAGGTTAGCTGAAAAAATATCTATAAGCTCATACCATTTATGATGGAATTCGATGGCAGATATTTATCGGCACTATGGACCCGAGCGCTCAAACATACAGGTTCTGACGCCTTCTCAATGCCCTTTGATTTGTAGGGTGCCATACTGTGGATCGCCAGTTGGAGGGAACCCAATATATCATTCTCGATACAATCGTACCTACATGCGGGTCAGCTGATCTCCATAACTTTATCCTCCGGAAACTGATCAAAGGGTTCCTCTATAAACTTAGAGAGCTTTTCAACATTTGCTTCAAGCTGCTGCTGCTGCTGCTGCTGGTCCTCAAATAAATGTTGTTCTATTTCCCTATCCTCCGGAGTCATCTCGTCCTTCAACAGATCATCCCCAAACATATAATATGCAAGTGGGTATGAAAATGAGAGAACTCGCCTTGATCTGAAGAGTCTATAGAGTCCATTTGCTACCCAACTGAAATCTTTTAGTGCTGATTCTCTCTTTCTAGAATTGATATCTTGTCTTGTATGGTTTCTTTGAGCTTGCTTTCAAGCTTAAAGGAATCTGTATGAGCTTTGTATCGGTTGTGATAATGCATGTATCGATACAGATCCTGCTTTGCCCGTTCAGATTTCTTCTCTTCGCTTCCTTTGTATCTCCCACAACTGTGGCCACTGATACGTGACCACGTGTGCTCTCGACCAGTAGCTCCACCACATAACCAACTACTGCATCGGGAGAAAGATAAATAATAAGACCAATTTTTAAACATCTAGCTAAAAATGATCAATGCTTAATAACGGTCAACTGTCATCAAATAAGAGAAGGTGCAAAAATGATCAAGCATGCAGCCCAAAGGCAAAAGAGCAATAATTTAGTCTTCCAAACCAATGTTCTGAAACCTGGACCAGACATCAACCTGGTCAAGGCGTCGCTCCTATTTGACTGCCAGGTCAACAAGCTGACGTCGAAAAAGTTATGGAAAAGAATCAGATAAGGATAAACGGCCGTTTCAGCCAGCTCAACCACACGGGTTATCCGATCTGCAGTGGGTCATTCATATTGATAACCGATATTGCCTGGGATACCCTGGTTGGGCATCCCAGGTCAATCAATCCATCCAGCCGATCTGATTCAGATTTCAGAACACTTATCTGACCTATCTTTATTTTTATTTTTATTTTTTGATCCTTGACAAATTAGTACACAGACAAACAAAGATATATCAGAATTCAAGAATAGTAGGAATTTTTTTGGGAGTGTATGCGAATATACAATTTGTAGAGATCAATGAATGGGTCCTCTAAATAAATGAAAATTTCAAATTTCAGGAACATAAACATAATTACAACAGAATGGTGAAATGAATCTTAAATTTCTAGGGACCAAACCAAATCCAGATCATTTAAAGAAAGATGTATCAGAATTAAAACATGTAAGAAACAAGAATCCCAGAATAAAATTAGATCTTGTGGAGATGGATACCCTTATTTAAAGACCTTAAGATTCTTGAAGACATTTCTACTGAGGGCCTTAAGAGGGGCGCGCATCCTCTACAGCTTAAAACTTGCAGCAATGCATACAGCACCGTTGGATTGCTGCCACGTGGATACCCTAGAGGTACCCAAGTTAAATGAGAAAGGGTACCCAGTTTTCAGGGTACCCATGTGTTTTTTAAAACAAAATGAAAGCGCCGTTAA
>JAUPMG010000014.1:6320539-6344622 GCA_031762675.1 Pachysandra terminalis | reverse complement strand
TTCGAATCCACTGATTGTGCAAACCAATTGATTAATTGACATTTTGAGTCATTTACCGGTTTGTGCATCACCAGTACATATCTGAATTGTTAACAGGTAAAATAGATATCTTGAGGCGTTCGGATTAGATTATGACCCGGGTCGAACCCGATCGTTGCTACAATAATGTATGGTACGCGTGTATCTTTTATTTTTAGATGGATTGATGGAAGAATTAACAATGGTGGGGGTGATGGTGTGTGGTCCAAACGGACTTAAAAACAAAGCGGGGGAAGGAGAGCGTGGGATCCACAGTTCTCCAAAGCGAACCAGAAAATGGCATCTTCTGTGGTCCCCACACCCCTTGTCGTCTTCCTCTCTGCATTTGCGACTCTTAAAAATGGAAACGGACGCTTATTGAGCCGGACTAGTCCGGCTCAACTCGTTCATATGAACCGAATTTAAGGTCTATACTTAGATTCAAAAGAAAGAAAAAAGCTTATTATCTCAGGCTCCGTTGGCTCGACTTGTGCTTTTAGATAAGCATTCATTGGACAAGTGATTCAATGAGAGTACTTATCCACGGCTTACTTGAAGAAAATAACATTTGGTAAATACATTTATTTAATTGCTTATAAAAGTTTAAGAATAAAATAAATATTATAAAAATATTAATAAAAATTTAGATTTATAAAAATATTATTAAAATTTAAAAATAACTTCTCGCATTAAAGATAAAAATAAGCTGTTTACAGCAGTTTCTCTTTATGTGTAACCTTCCTCTATTGTTTATGAGTAAACACTTGCTTATCAGATATTATCAAAGGCACTTCTAATTTTTAAAATTGCTTTAATAAGCTATAAGCTAAAATAAACACTTATATAAGTCAGACCAAACGCAGCATTAAGCAGCTTGAATCGAGTTTGGGCGAGATCAGCTTGATTTGCTTATAAAATTATATATTTATAATTTTAAATATTATATTATAAATTATATATATATAATATAATATAATTAATGTTTACGAGTCCGAGCCGAGCTGAGACTAATCACTTCTTTGAAAAGCACATGTAACTGTGAGGGCTAAAAAAAAATAGAAAAGAAAAGAAAAGACGGAGAATGCTCGTTAAGAAAATGTCCCAAGCACACGTGAAACAATTTTAATGATTCTATGATTTTTTTTTCCATAGCTAAGCCACATAATTTTGATGATAAATAAACATTTCAATATTGGATGTTGTAATTGGAGAAGTGAAGATACCATCCAGGGTTTTAGGTCTCGGGATCTTGGATCAGACCAGTACCGATCCGTATTGGTGATACCAATCGGTATTGACTGATCCAAAAGTTGGATCACCTTTAAAGAAAATAAAAATAAAAATTGAATCAGCCAAACTGGTCATCGGAACGGCGATATTGGTTACTAGACCGGCTGTATCGGTCGGGACCAGTCAGTATCGATCTGGTCCAAGTTGATACATGTTGGATCGTTTATTTTATAAAATAAAAAAAAATAAAAAAATAAAAACTTTGGATCAATTGGACCGATTGTCCTAGTCATTGGATCGGTTCGGATTGGCCGGTTGGATAGGTTGTACCAGTCCGGATTGGCCGATCCGATCCAAAGCCACTTGATACAATAGTTATATCGTGGCTTGAAATCGAATCTGTCTTGGCCGACCCCGTTACGGACTGGCCGATCCGAATCGAATCGATCTGGTCCTTGAAATCATGATTCCATCCATATGGATTGAGAGGGAATTTGCAAAATTATTGTTCAGTGTTTTTTTTTTTTTTTTGTCAAAGAAAATTATTGTTCAGTTACAAGCTTCAAGTAGTTGCTATTTAGTTTGGTTATTGAGGAAATATATATATATATAGTTAAATATACTATTTCTTTTTGAAATTCAGATACTAAAGCAGTAATTTAATCAATTAGAGTCATCGAGGAGTATGTACAGTTATGGGCATACGATGTCACTATTTGCGGTGCATAAACCTAATCATATATGTCTTAGCAAATAGTATTGGCAGCTCAATTGGCTGTTAAGAAGATAATTATAGTTTTGTAATGAATGTTCACATGCATGGGAGTTGGGGTTTAAATAGTTTGGAAACGTATTATATAGGTTTCTATCATGACGAGCTGTTAATTCTTGCCGTCTCTTTGATGGTTGACATTGACAACCCTTCTTGATCTCTATATTAATAGTAAAGAGAATATTCATAACCAATGATCAATCTTGAAAAAGGCAGGTCCCTTATTTCTCTTTATGGTTGAAGTATGTAGGACGGAACTGCTAGAAAGTTTATAAATATATACAAGGAAGAGATTAATGTTTTGTCCTTAGGCACCCGAGCGAAAGTCGGAGAGCGCTAAACTTGAAAATAATTTGTGATCCAGAACACGTATCGATTATCTGTATATAAACATATAAATTATATTTTCTGTATAAAATACATTTCAGAATTAATATCTAGCAACTTAATTTAACATTTTTTTCAGAACAAAACCCATCTATTTTTATATTTTTATTTAATAAGAAACTTCAAAAAATTTAAATATATATATATAAAATTACACTTTGACTCCTTGAGGTTTCTGATAATTGTATTTAGAAATCTTGAGGTTTTTGAAACTACAATAACACCTTTAATCGGAAACCTTAAGAGGGTCGGTTAATTAATGACACTAAGTCATTGATTGATATATCCCTTATAAAGAATTGAATGGCTTTTACATAAAGTAGATAAACCTTAGGTCTAAAATAACTTTCTTAGTCTCTCAACTAAAGAGGGGTTTTACTGTAAAACCTAACCTACCGTCGAAAAAGATTGTCCATTTTCATCTTCACGGACTCAACTGAACATGATGGTGATCTTTATAAAGGGTATATCAGTTAATGACTCAGTATCGTTAGTTCACCGACCCCCTTGAGGTTTCAGATTAAAAGTGTTGTTGTAATTTTCAAAAACCTCAAGGGATATGATTGCAATTGTCAAAAACCTCAGCGGGTTAAAGTGTAATTTTGCCTTCTTATTTTCAAAATCTAATCCCTTAACTTAAAAAAAAAAATCCTAAATTCAATATTTATTATAATTTACACCAATCTGCGGATGGGTGACCTCCTCGCACTCAGAATGCGTATGCGTATTCACGTTCTAAACGTTAGAACGTCACCTAGGAGTGACAGATTGTGTGACCTATGCTTTAATAAATTTAATTTGGTTAAGAAAGGGGGAGATTAAAATCAAACTTTGATTTCTTGAATATTATTAAAAGAGCCTAACTAATTATAAGGAAAAATATGAAATTGCAAGTCTTGTTGATCGGTAAAAATGTAAATAATCGCCATTTAAGCATTATTAGTCCGATTGAGTCGCAAATCGTTTGATTTGGTTGATTCTGAGGTGAATAAGGTCTTCTAGAATTCGGGAGCGTTCCAACCATCCACCAAAACCGAGGTTGACCGTACAAATGGCACTATGTCAAATCCAATGAACTTGAAGCAAACATAAAAATGAATACACGTGATTTACGTGATTCGACAAATGTGCCTACATCTACAGATTGCTCATTTGAGCGTTCATCATTTTCATTCAAATATTAAGATTACAATGTTTCATGATTCTATAATACAAATCGTCAAAACGGAAGAGTGAAGGAGAAGGTAGAAGAATGGTGGTGATCTTGGATCTTGAAAGAAGTCTCATCTCTTTCTTTCTGCCTTCTAAATTGGCGAGCAGCAACTTCCTGCGTCTTCATCTCTCCCCTTTGAATCCTCTCATTTGTTGTCCTTTATTACTTGAAAAACACTTGACAAGACCACATTGTCACATCACCCTTTTGTCTCTCATGTAAGAGAGGGTAGGCATGAGTCAATCAAATGTCAGATATGCCACCCATGCATGTGATGATATGCTATGCATGCATGGGTAAGAAATGTACTTGTGGTGAATACATGGTAATTCATGATATATTATTGATGATCAATACATTGCTACTCAACTAAATAGTGCCTTGAGTAGAGAAAGGCGTTCTGAGCGCGTGATGAACAACGATCTCGAGAGCGGTGTGAATAGTATTTCGTGAACAGTAACCCGAGGTGCTAATGAACAGTAACCCAAGGTGTTGATGAACAATGTTTTTATACCTCAAATTGATAAAAAATATGCTATGATATATCACCAATAAAGGAATACCACGTGGATGTCGTCAATAACATGACGCCACGTGTATGCTTAAAAATAGGGTTCATCACCACTTTATTTACTTTTCCCAAGAAAAACAAAAAAAGTACCTTACTTATACTTATATTGGGTTAGTAGAGAAATTTTCCTTGTTTTTTTTTTTTTTTTGTGGCTACTAGGAGCAGTAAGTATTCATGTCCTGAAGATATCAATGCAGTCCTACTTGGTCAACACCGTTGGATGGTCCTGAATCTCCTGATAGCACGGCTCAACAACCATTCAAGGGCAAGGATATAGGGAATATCTTGACATCACACTTAGAGCGACAGATGAATGTAAGGTTGCCTGTCAACTATCAATCCGGTTTGCAGTTGGCTAAATTTTATATCTCATTCTCTAAATCTGTAAATCATAATAGGGTATACGTATTAACTATTAATTAAGGACTGTTTCGTAATGTTCGGTTTTAGGGCAAGACATGGGTTTTTTGCCACGTGGATAGATTATACATACTTATTTGTGTATAGATTTTTGTTATAAGAAACAATAACAACCTAATTCTATACTATTATTAATCATGATATTAGAGTAAAACGATGTTTTTTTTTATGCTTATTCGAAATAGTTGTAGTTCTTATACTACTTGATTATGATAACAATAAAAAATAAAATGTTAAAATAATTTATTTTTAATATAAAAAGGTGTATCTTACCATCAACTTTTTTAGCAACAAGAAAATGCTATAAATAATCTATGATTAAAAAAATAAAGAAGAAAGAATAAAATGTTATAATTAATTAAGAAGGGGACTTTTGTCATTTCCCTCAAATTTATTTTATTTCCTAGGTGAAACATGGTTCATTGTATTACAAGGAAGGATTATGATAAGAATCCGAAATCCTACTGATAATCTATCTAGATAGACAATGTTGTTATGTGGAGACTGATGCTATTGAGGCATTCAGGAAGTAATGATGATCCAGCAACCATCGTCGACTCTTCTGGCGTTTATCATACTTTTTATGGATGTATCTTCTTGTAACACATTTTTTCCAGCTCATGAGAATAGTAGATTTGAGTGTGTATATCTGTGGATGTAAGTACCATTGCTTGCTGAACCATGTAAATCGTTGTCTCTTGTGTATGCTTGATTTCTTCTTCATCTTTGTTTATCTATCTTTCTTAACAGGCAATTCTTTGCTTGTATAAACCCATTTCATTAGACTTTGTTAATGAAATATTAATCAGCAAATTCTTAATTTTATGCATTTATTCTTAGTTTTTCTTACAAATGTGACTTTGAATTAAGGAGTTTTTAATATGAAGGACACATGACAAATATATTTGGGATTGATACTTTACACATCGAGTGGGATATCGTCTAGTGTGTGGAAGCTAGAGTGATGTATGCATGAATGCATGTTATATATTCATGTGCTTCGATCGATTTCAGGACGTGCAGCGTACATTCACACACACATATATATAAACGAGTGAGATGCACGAATGCATACTCGAGCTGATGTTGCAGCTTCCACGCTCTCCATATAATATAGCTAAACCTACATGTAAAAGAGCATATATAGTCGTAGCAAGCGAGATCTTACCAACTTGGTTTAAACAAAGTAATTAAAACCCTGTTTAGTGATGGTAATTGATGATTTGGACACGTTTTTGTTTAGCAAATTTCATCTTTGTACCTATCCTTATAGAACGTACTTGATAATATAATTAACGTCTAACCATAACCAAACCCTAAAACAGTTATATATGCCTTTCGGATCTCACACGAAATTTCCTGGCACTTGATTGACAACAGCTACAAGTAGGTTTGCGTCTTGCTTCTTTCGGTTTGCCGTTACCTTTCAATCCCTTTGCCTACCTATTTTATTTGTTAGACAATTAATGCCAACAGATCTCCAAAAATGACTCAAATGACCTCAATAAATTTCATCCTGGTAGTTATGTTAGCTAGAATTTATGGTAATTTGGACATCTCAAAGGAGGTGGACTAGTTTAAAATTTAATTGGTTTCTAAGGCATACACAAAATGATAAACGGTATTCTGGTCATTTTATAATTTTTTTTAAAAAAAAAAAAAAATTAGTGATGACAACATTTGTTAATTATATTGAAAATAAATAAATTTCTGGACCACATAACTTGTATTTTTTTTTTTTTTGGGTAACAACCTAACTTGTAATTTGGACGCGGATCTTCTAATATGGCCCCTGATATGTCAAATACACCGGAGGGCAAAATAATAATTTTTGCCTTCATAAAGTATAGCAGGTGAGGACAAAATTATCATTTTGCCCTCCGATGATATATTTGACATATCAGGGCCTTCATATCATGGGCCATATCAGAAGATCCTCACTCTTGTAATTTGGGTAAAAATAAACAAAATGTATTTATTTAATTTCTTGTGTTGTAAACTTATACTTAGTAAATTATGCATTATTGTTTTTTTGTTTCAACAAAAGAATTAGCTGTGCAATTTTTTTTATTTTTTATTTTTGGAAAGGTAGATATGAGGAATAACGACCTTTTCTCTTTCTCTGCTCTTGGCTATGTGGTCAGAGAGAGAGAGAGAGAGAGAGAGAGAGAGAGAGAGAGAGAGAGGCGCAAGTCTACACAATTATATTATTTTATCTTCTTCTCTCTTTTCAGAAGGCGATTGTAGTGCACTCTCTGCAAGAAGAACAACGAGAGAAAAGGAGATAAAGAGAGAAAAAGAGAGAGATACAGACACACAGAGAGACAAGAGAGGTAGAGAGAGAAGAATTGAAGAAGCTTTCAATTCTACAGAAGGAAAACGATGTCTAAGAGCTTTGCTCCTTTTCATATCCTGCAACTCTAAGAGGTATATATGACAAAACCCAAATAGATAAATAAAAATTAAAACAGAAAAGAAAAGAAAGCCCAGTTTTCTTTTCTTTCCCTTCTTTTCTATCTTCTTCTTTCTACTGTTTCAACCTCTAATTGCTGAAATCCTTCATGGGTATTCTTTGTTTTGATGAAATCCTTAATGGGTATTCTTTGTTTTCCTTCTATGCCTAACCGTTTGATGGCTAACATGAGCAGACTCGGCAACAGAAGGAAGTGGTTTCTTCGACAAAGAAAAAGGAGACTACGATGATGATGAAGAAGAACTTACTGATATGGAAGTAGCAACACCACCACCACCACCTCCACAACACCCAATTCTTATATCAAAGACTGTATCGGACAAACCTAATTTTGCAAATTCTATGTCCCAAGGTTTCCATCAAGGGATCTTCACTTTCTCGAATGGCTTCGAGAGATCAGCACCACAGCCACCACCATCACAAGACCACCAACACCACCACTCACAGTCACAGCACAGTGCACAGCAGAACAGGAGGGATAAATTAAGGGTGCAAGAGTTCGAGCCGCCGCCACCACCACAACTGGTGGCAATAGAAGAGGAAGAATCCGGGGAGCTGCCTGCAGTCTACGAAACAGGTGGGATGTTATCCGAAATGTTCAATTTTCCAATTGGGACAGCGGCGGAAGGAGCAGTGAACATCTTGGAGAATCAGATCCCATCGAATTATCGACTACAACGGCCACCACCGCCGGCGGCAGTAGCCAACGAATGGTATGGGAACAGACATCATCATCATCATCAGATTTCAAGCATTCATGCGGACTCAGCAGCTGCCATGCAGCTTTTCCTTATGAACCCTCGACCAAGATCACCTTCTCCACCACCACCTCTTCAAGGATTTCAGACGGCCGGCCTAGTTGATGCATCCGGTGAGCCAGTTTTTGGTAACAGTGCAATCCCTCCGGCCCAATTGACATGGGTTTCTGGAAGCAGTACTGGTCATGAAGACAATAGCAGGAGCAAGATGGGAGGAGGAATCATGGAAAGCCAAGGGCTTTCGCTGTCCTTGTCGTCTTCGTTGCAGCACTTGGAAGCTGCAAAGGTTGAGGAGTTGAGGATGGGAGATGGTGGTGGGATATTCTTTTGCAATCAAGGTGGTGGTGGTGCTTCTTCTTCAGTATCATCATATCCCTTGAAGAATTTGGGGATGAGTCATGATCATCAGAACCATCTTCAGGTTCATAATGTTGGATTTGGATCATCATCATCATATGGGGTGGTAAATGTTTTGCGGAATTCTAAGTATGCCAAGGCTGCTCAAAATTTGTTGGAAGAATTTTGCAGTGTTGGAAGAGGCCAATTGAAGAATTACAGACTTGGGAGGCAAAACACAAACCCTAGCTCTAAACCTTCTGGTGGTGGTGGTGGTGGGACTTCTTCTTCTTCTTCAAAGGATCTCTCTCCTTTGTCAGCTGCTGATAGGATTGAATATCAGAGAAGGAAGGTCAAGCTATTATCCATGCTTGATGAGGCATGTAATCCTTCTACCTCTTTTTTTTTTTTTTCCAAAACTTTTTTCTACTTATAGATACACACCCTTTCATGCCCAATCCTCTCTCTCTCTCTCTCTCTCTCTCTCTCTCTCTGTCTCTCTCTCTCTCTCTCTCCAGTTTCTTATTTTTCAAACCTACCGGAGCTAATACATATTCCGGCAAGTTTTTGGGATTTTTTTATCAAGAAATCCGGCTGATGAATTGGGTTGCTGTAGACTCAAGTCGGCTGAGTTTAACTAAATATAAATTTAATATCCCATATTCTATTCTGCTAATAATTTGATTGATGGAAGTTGCTTGTACTTTGGATTATTTGTGTTGTGAAGCACGAGATGGACGCCAATTTTGATTGGTAAGATCGCCAGTAAACAACCCTATTCAATAAGCAAGAAGTTGTTAGCAGCAACCTTCAAGAGATCCACTTCCCATCATAGTAATTCTGCAACATACCATCCCATTGATGATTTCTATCTTGGTTGACCTTTCTGGGATTGTTTTTGTTTTTTCTTTTCTCTTTTTTACTTTATATAAAGCTATTAGTTGATCATAGCAAAACAGATGCAAAGCATTTTCCTTTTCGTCCTTCCCAAAACAATCATTTCACTGAAACAGATTTGATTTTTCGCTTTCAATGAGCCTATCTTGGGTTTCTATTGATCAAAACCCAATAGTTAAAAAAGCTCATTCAGATATATTTATTTCATTTTGATATTAGGATCAATAAGGAACTTATCCTCACTTCTCTCTTCTCTTCTCTTCTCTTCCCCATATATACACAAAAAACCAGTATGATCAAGATTCAGTCCACAAGATTTAAATTTCCTTTTCATCAATGATACCCATTTCCAAATTCAACAAATAAAAAAAAAAATCACAAAAAAAGAAAAAAGAAAATTAGTTTCTTGATAAGAAATGTGGTTAATTTTCTTTTTGTTACAATCTTTTCAGCACTTCATGATTTTTGAATCCAGTGTGAATTGGGTTGCTCTCTCTGATGAATTTTGAATCCATTATTCTTAAATGTTCTTCCTAATGATGTGTTGTTAATTGCAGGTGGATCGAAGACACAACAATTACTGCGAACAAATGCAAATGGTAGTGAACTCATTCGACTCGGTGATGGGTTTCGGAGCAGCGACTCCTTACACGGCATTAGCTCAGAAGGCAATGTCTCGGCACTTTCGATGCCTCAAGGATGCAATAGTTGGGCAACTGAAGCAAACTTGTGAGCTTCTCGGAGAGAAAGAAGTGCCGGGAGCTTCCGGCGTGACAAAAGGAGAAACACCGAGGCTTCGGTTTCTGGAACAAAGCCTCAGACAACAAAGAGTATATCACCACATGGGGATAATGGAGCAAGAAGCTTGGAGACCTCAAAGAGGCTTGCCTGAGCGTTCTGTCAACATTCTCAGAGCTTGGCATTTTGAACATTTCCTTCACCCGTAAGTTCTCTAATCATAGCTCCATCTTCATTCTTGATCTAATAAAAAGAAAACAATCCATTAATTATTACAAAATGATAGATATTATATATATACTTGTAATTACAGATTTGATATCCTAACATATTGTTAATTAAAAACGAAAGATAAAAAAGATGAAGAAGAAATCAAGCACACACGAGACAAGATTTACTTGGTTCGACAAATGGTGTCTACACCCACACAGATGCACACCAGATTCTACTAATCTCCAAAGGTTGTAAAAAATGTTACAAAGAGTAGCCACGAAAAAATATGATAAATACCTATTAAACATTACAGTTAGTGAAATTACTATTATACCTCTAGTCCCCAAACCGACGGAGTCGATGGCTTGATCATCAATACTTCAAGAATGCTTAACATCATTATCCACGTAACAACACATATATCTAATTATTCTTTTTTAATGATTAAAACTAGCAAAGAAGTGTCTTTGAATGTTGCGTTGACAGAGAAAAAAGCTGAAGCGAAGCTCTTCTTCTACCTTTGTAAATTGCTTTTCTCCTGAAACTGAAACATAGCAGTAGAATTAATCTTATACAGACTTTTGAATTAATTATGAAAGAAGTCCATTGGATAACAATTTCCCCCTATTTTTGATTTTGTTTTAATAAGTGGGTGCAGTTGAATCTTCTTTGCTTCTGCTGCTGCAGCTGCAACTGTTCTTGTTAGATTTTCACGCCTTAGCAGGAAAAGAAAGAATTGTTTAATCGCATCTACTGGTATATAAAGCTCGGAGAGTCTATAAGCTTGATGGGTAAGGACCTGATGTCATGTACCCTTCCTTTTCAGGTACCCAAGCGACGCAGATAAGCATTTGTTGTCTCGGCAGACTGGCTTATCCAGAAATCAGGTTCGTCCTCTCACTCTCTAGATCTCTCTCTCTCTCTCTCTCTCTCTCTCGAACTTGCACAGACCCATATGAAACAAAAGAGTGATTATGCATTGAAAAGGAGAAGAAACTATCTGTCTTGGGCAAGTAATGGGACTTTAAACAAAAACCCAGAAATGAAAAAAAGGAGTAAAAGAGAAACCCTAGAATATATAGGACTATCTGTAGGTAGGTTCAGTTGGACTTGCATGAGCTTATGCTTGTTTCTGTAGAAGAAAGTCCAGATCTTTTCCCTCTTTTCTAGTCTTAATTTCCGTCTTTCCTAGACTGATTTTACTGAAACAGTATAGGTTAAAACCTACACAATTACAGCACAGAGACGTACAGGCAGATCAAATATGACAAGAAAGTTTGCAACTTTACCTTTCTCTCTCTCTCTCTCTCTCTCTCTCTCTCTCTCTCTCTCTAAATTACAACATTGCTATGAACACATAAATAAAGTGAAATTATAGTTTCTTTTCTTTTTCAATGTTTTTCTTTTTTACTTTTTCATATTTTTCATAAAATTTAGTGTGTTTTTCTTTTCCATTCAAATGAAAAAGCAAATTAAGATATTTTTTTATTTAAAAATGGTATTATTCTTAGTTTTTGTTAGGTAAGTAGTGTTTTTATTTTTAGTGATATATCTTCTGGGTTTTCTTCTGTTTCATTCTCTACATCATCTTCCTCTCCATGAAAGTCCAAACTTTAACCTTAGAAAGAAACAAGATCCCATTCCATGACACAAAATAATATATAATACAAATTATAGTACAAACTTAATACATATACTAACAAAAACATAAGCTTCTTTGCGTTGAATCCGACATCATTGATTGAATTCAAACAAGATCATCTCTCTCTTTCTCTTTCTCTATCTACTGACTACTGAATACTGATAATGTTGAACTCAATGCAGATCATTTAATGACTCTTCCTTTCCAATCCCATCTCCTCTTTTTTAACATCTATGTTAATTTCCAATTTTTTTTTCAGGTCGCGAACTGGTTCATTAATGCAAGAGTTCGGTTGTGGAAACCCATGGTTGAGGAAATGTACCAACAGGAAGCCAAAGAAGAGGCAGAAGAGAGAGAAAGTGAAAGAAATACTGAACAAGGCCAAACCAGCAGCGCCTCTGCACAGACTCCAACGCTTACTACAACACCAGGACGAGCAGCAGGTGCAGCAGCAGCAACGACAGGATCGCCAACAACGATTACAACAGCAGCAGCAGCAGGCAAAAGATCCCAAATCAATGCTGTCGACAACGACCCTACACTTGGTGCAATCAATACACAATGTTTCTCGGAAAACCAAGCAAACCTAACCAACTCCTCCACTATTATCCCTACCACCACCACCGCCGCCGCCGCCGCCGCTCAGGATGACGTCATGTCGCCCGTTTCTCGACGGCTGCCCACTACCACGGACAAATACGATCTATATTACCGGGATGACACCTGTCGATACATCGAGACTGAGTATGGGGCTACATCTGCTGCCAATGCCAATCTTGAGTCTACACTTGTCACATTCGGGAACAGTACGGGTGACGTGTCGCTCACTCTGGGGCTACGTCATGCCGGGAACCTTCCGGAGAAGAGCCGGTTTTCAGTTGGGGATTTTGGGGGTTATTAGAATATATTACTAGAGAAAGATAAACATGTCATTTAATTTTTTTATTTCGTGTTGAGAAAAATATATATGAATGAATGAGAAACGTAGATACTTGATCTTAATTAGATCCATTCTAATTGTATAATATTTTACTTTGAAGTGAAATCTTATATTAAATTGCCAAGGAAGAGGAAAACAACTGTGATTAAGAAAAAAAAAACGTTGGTAATATTGGGAACTGTTGTTATGTGGAGAATGATGCATGCTACGTAGCCTTTCTTTCGAGAAGTACTGCACTTGCACTCGTGATCTAGTCATCGACTTTTTCGATTGAGTTACTTGTTACATAGTAATTTTACATGTCGATTTGTTTAACTCTAATTATAAGTTGGGATCTTATATGCTGGGATTCTGTGTCTCATCGTGTACTGTAGAGACAAACTCGGAGGTGAGACTCACACCCAGGAGTAAAAATTCTATTTTTTTCCTAGGGTTTGTCTCTACAGCACACGGGATACCAGCACATAAGATCTCGGTCCCCTAACTATATAATATTTATTATACTTTTTGTTGTTATTCTTGTAACACTTTTTCTGGAGCTTATGAGAATAGTGGAACCATTGTGAATTACAAATATTTACATATCTTAATCAGCCTTGATTAGTGTTTTTGTTATCTATTTTATCATTTCTTTCTTTACAAACTAAAGATGTGTACCCCACAAGTCATTGGTAAATTTTCTTAGTCTACATATTAATAAAGATAATTAAAATGTTATATGCAAGCATTCTTTTGTAATCGTGCTTGGATTCTAGAGTAGTCAAGCATATGTTTTGTCTCTTTATGGTTTGGTTTTACATTTGTTAACATTGGACGGTTATAATTCTCTATAGCACCGTGTAGCACTTTCTTTACCAAAGAGAGCGTGACATCAGTACAAGAACATGTGCTCACATTAAACTTTAACCTGAGTTAAATCTACTAAGTTACCCAAATTTAACCTGAATTAAATTCTAACGTATGGATGTATTCTCTTTGGTGGAGAAAGTGCTACACGATGCTACTGAGGGATTTGCTCCCAAAAATATTTACATAAGCGTTTTGAGCAAATACTCCATAATGAAGAAAGTGCTACACGATGCTTGTGACATTTTTGTACGTGTGTGGTTCCAATAGGTTTTGTTTTGTTACGGAAGAAGGAATCTCATGAAGGTTTCTTGAAGTTCAAACAATAGTCACATATATACACTTCACCTAATATGTTGCTTAAATTCGACAAATTACGTAACCTATATAGCTAGTGAAAGAAGCCATTTGTTAATAACGAAATCTAATCCACCAGTCTTCTTCAGTTTATTGCTCGAGTTATTTTTTATTACACTGATGTCTCTACTTCAATGAGCTTTAAATATCATTGTGTTTGAACGGTTCCGTTTGGTATTGCTTTTTGAAAGTGCTTTTTTTTTTTTTGGAAGCAAAAAGAATGTTTGGTTGTAGATTTAAGTTCTCAAAGTAAGAATCAATAAAATATTGCTTATCGCATTAAGCAATAAATTGTTTTCATAATTCTCTTTAAATTTTACGTAGTCTGATGACCATCTTTAAAAATCGGTGATTGTGTTCAAAGACTTGTGACTATTTCTGATTACTGACAACTATTTTTAACGACTGACAACTATCGCTAATGACCGATGACCATCTTTAAAATTAGTACAATCTATAACTAGGGGTTTCTTTGCTATTAAACACTAGTGTTATCAAACCATAAGCATAAGACTAGCAAGATTGGTTATTAAACCATAAACACTATTATGATTCAAACATCAAGAAAAAATATTAAGAGATTTTTTCTAGTTTAAAAGTTTAGAGGGATTTTAATAAACCCCTAAATTCTAAAATTTATATATATATTATTCTGGTTAATTCTGTTTGGGTTTCGGGTTGGGTCGGAGTATTCGAAGGCCCAATCTAAAACTGAACCAAAATAAATCGGGTTGGCTTTTTTCTACTCAAAACTGACCCAAAGTGATATAAAACCCAACCCAAAACCGGACTGGGTCGGTTTGGGATTGGGTCCGGATTAGCCCGACCCAAGTTGTATCCCTAGTTAGGACTCGTCATTGGGCTTGTGGTCATGGATGGGCTAAATCTGGGCTGAACACTGAGTAAACTTGCCATTAAAGTTGTTCAAGCCCGCCCATCCTAAACCACGGGCTTATATAACTCAGACCAATCCCACCCAAAACTTTAGGTCTAACGGCAAGCGCATGAAACCGTAAATTTTTCAAGAAGTGACATAAATAAGGATCATATATATACTAACATTTATAAGTGTAATAATATAAAATAATCTATTTAATACTAATATAAAACAAGAAAATCATCATTATTTATAAAAATAGTATTGTTAAAATTAAAAGCATATTTATTATAATATAATATGTAATAGTATTAAAATGTATTATATACACAACTTCAAAGTGAGTCATTCCATATCGGGCTTTCATATGGCAGATCAAGACTGAATGTATCTATGTTAACGGGCCTTTAAAAATCATAGCCTAGATCGACCTTATCATTATAGGACGGATGTCAGCAAAGCCCGTTCAACAATAGGCCGTAGCACCAAGGGCCGGGTTTGCAGCCTCTTTGCCCCAAGAGTAGCCATATGCATACCAAAGATGAGGATCTTTTGTGATCTGGATTACAGAAAAGCTCCTATGAACCTTACAGGAGATCGACATGTATTTATAAGTGGGCTCCATTAGGAAGAGTGACTTGTAATTTTTAAAACTCTAAGAAAATGATGAACTTGTGGGGCCCACCACTTGAACCGGCTTCTACCTTAATAGGTAGAATCCGGTTCTAGTGGTGGCCCGCCTAAGACACTCGTCGACTTTCTGTGAGATTCATAGGAGGTTTCCTGTGGTCCAGATCACAGCAGATCCTCTTCTGCATATTGAAGGATATCTTTGGCTTTCTATTTCCTCATTTCCCTTGATTAAGGGGAACCCCCAAATCACTATCCCAGGCACGCAAACACATATCATTCAGGGTTTCAAAGATCGGACCAATCCTATCTGTATCGACTGGTCCATACTGAGATCGGCTAGGACCGGGCCACAATACAATTATTGTATTAAGTGGCTTTGAATCGGACTAGTCCAACCAAAATCGATATGGATTGACCAATCTAGACCGATCCAATGACTGAATCGAACAAATACTGGCTAATATCAACATTCCGGATCGAGATCAGCCGGACCTGTTCAAGATCCCGAGAATTAAAACCCCGATATCCTTAGGTAGTAGAAAAACCTAGCGGTGATGAAAGATACAGGCATAGTCTAGTGTTTTCCTTTATATTATATTTTTTGGTGTTTAAGGATAGTGTAGCTTTCGCCGGTCATCTCACGCACAAAGCAAGAAGGTTCCGACGCTAGGGTCAAAAGAATTTGACTTTGATCAAGAAACTGTACGGAAAAACAAAATGTCCTTCGTTGTTCTGATAATTATGTTAGTGATAGTGCATTATCAAAAAAAAAAAAAAAATGTTAGTGACAGTGTCAATTACTTATATACCCTTGTAGTTTGGGCTTAGTACATGGATACTCCTCAAAGATTTAATGCAACCCATATCGGGGGTATATAACGGATTCATCGAGTCGGGCGGCACGGCACGGCCTGATAATTTTGGATCCTCAGGTCTGGCACAGTATGAGACATGATTATTATTCTGCCGGGTCAAATTTGTACTTTGACCTATATTAAGGCCAAAATTCAAGTGTACCCGAGCCGTGCACTTGATCCGGCCCATATATACAGCTTTCACCACATACATCTTCCATTGACCAAAGAATTCTATAGTTAAATGACATTGTTATACTACATAATTTAAGGCTCCGTTTTGATGCCAAGAATTTCTCAGAAAGTTATACGGAAAGTAATATTCAAGTAAATGATGTAAAGTGAAATTTTATTTTTCTAGAAGTTGTTTGGTTGAATGGCAAAAATTTATATCTATGACCAAAAATCTTGATTTTAATTGATGCTTCGTTAACAAGAATGAATGAGAAAAGTTTTCATATAACCATTTTACTTTTCACCATGAAGAAGGAAGCTTTGGTGGTGAAGGGTAGGATAGCGAGTGTGCTCTTCTCCTCACCTTTTTATTATTTATTTTTTACAAATTCTTTTCTTTTTCTCATAAAACAAAAATCGGAGGATATAAAATTTATGAGAAAAATTGGACAAACATGCAATAAAGACATGTACAGTATTTGTTAGGAATGTATCAATTTATATCTATGTAGATCAATCTAAACTCACCAAGAGTTCCCCGCTCTTGGGATTCGATGAATCAAGAGAAAAATAAGTAAAGCAAACAAATATGAAAGACAAAATAAAGCAAAGAAGAAGAACATAAAAATTACGTAGTTCAACGATCTTGCCTATGTCTACGGAGCGCAACAGAAATCTACTAAAATCTTGAAGTTTTATAGTTTGAGAGAAACCTTATGAAAACCTAAATCTGAAACTGGAAACTACATATTTATAATAAGACTTAATAGGCCGGGTATAGAAAATGGACCCGGGTCGGGGGCTCTGTCCCCAAACCCCGACAAGCTAACAACGCAAGTTGACCCGCTGCAGGGGCGCGGCCCCTCGCCCTCCTCGCAGGGGGCGCTGCCCCCGTGCCTCCTACTAGCTGGCAGCGCAACTCGACCTGTGATTTGCCCGACTCGCAAACCAACTCAGGCTCCACAAACCTAACAGCATGTACATCAATGTAGACGATTAACTGAAAAAAGGTTGAGGGGGAAAAAAAGGAGGAGAGAAGGAGGGATAGTTCTTTACTTGGCCATTTTTAGGAACATTTTCTCAATAAAGTTAACGTGTCGACTTCGCTACAATATGAGATATTGTCCAAAAACGATACATTGTCAATGAAAATGCAAGTTTGAAACAGGATCCACTTCATTTCACATCAAATTATACCATAATTAACCTGCCCAGGTGTATAAGTTATAATTAGGAAGCAACTAACGATATTAGGGGTGGCAACGGGCCGGGTTTGGTTGGACTTGGGCCAGGCTTGTACCCTAATATAACATTACTTATGTGTATCCGTCAAGGCTTGGCCCGACCTTCGGGCTCAAAGGTATAAGCCTGAGCCCAATTCAATCCGGCCCTACAAATTCAAATGGTTTATTTTTTAAAATTAAAAACACTATACTTCATAAATACCTATAAAATAAACTAAAAGTTTTAAGTTTTATAATACATTAATCTATAAAATAGTATGACTATGTAATGAAAGTGAGACATTTGTCGTGGTGCGCGCTAGCTGGCCAGACACCCCCCGGTTAAAAGAAAAAAAGACATTTGTATTGATGATAAGATATTTATATATAAGCAATATAGAAAAATAGTAATTAAATATAATACATAGGTTGAGCTAGGACAGACCAATCTAACATAAATCCCGGCCATATGTTTGGGCGGGCTTAGGCAAGGGTTAGGAGCCCATAGGACCGAGCTTGGGTTTGTGTTAATTTAGCCCGGCCGGCCCAAAGATATGAGTTATATATAAAATTTACTTATCCTTGACATTGTCATTTGGTTGTAGCTTAGTGGTTAAATTGTCTTCTTGTGTTTTTGAAGTTTTAGATTCAAATCTTTGCGTTTGCAAAATTATATTATTTTTGCCTAATATCTAATAAATCAGATTTTATTATGGGCAAGCTCAGGCTTGGTATTAGGGGTGGCAACGGGCCAGGCTTGATCAGGCTTGGGTCAAGCCACTATCCATAGGTAAGTGAAATTATGTTGGCCCGAGCTGGCCCTAGCTTAGGACTTAACATTGCTTGTCCAAGCCCGCTTATTGTGTTATACACCAAACCCGAGCCTGCACATAATAAAATATGATTTATTAGATATTAGGCAAAAATAGTACAATTTTGTAGTTGCAAAAATTTGAACCGAAGATTTTAAAGACAATAATAGATTCTAACCACTAAGCTACAACCAAAGGATGTTGTCAGTAGTATGTAAACTTTATATATAACGCATATCTTTGGACTGGGTCGGGCCCGACTAAATTAACAAAAACCCAAGCCCAGCCCGGCCCTATGGGCTCCTAACCCTTGCCCAAGCCCGTCCAAACATAGGGGCCGGGCAGGTCACCCGACCCATTGCCACCCCTACTTTGTACATAACACAACGAGTAGGTTTGGGCAAGCAATGTTACCCGAAGTTCAAGCCGGGCCAATATAATTTCACTTACCTAAAGATAATGGTTTGGTCCGAGCCCGAATCTGACCATACCCAGCCCGTTGTCACCCCGAAATCATAGATCCGGGCTGATCGAGCCAGATGGGTCACCCAACCCATTGCCACCCTTAAATCATAACCATTGCTCTGTGAGAAGTTTCCCATAAGCAACCACTACTACGAAATTCCAAATAAAGAAATGGTCGTTGATCCACCTAAGCTCAAAAGCTTTTCAGGTTATACAAGCTTCAGCCTGAACCCAATTCGAATTCAACTTTGGGTTCAAATTTAAGCCCAGCCGGAACCCAAACTAATTAATGGGTTCGGGCTAATATTCGGATTGGTAGGGTTGGGCCAAACTTATAGCCCTACTTTTAACCCCTACATTGTTATCCATGTGCCAAATGTTTAAGATGAAAAGAGGTACCTAAAAGTAATTTCCTCCGCAGGATGGATTAGAGTTTGATTTCTATTAGTATAATTCATTTGTTTCAGCATGATCCACTGTCGTCTAGTCCGGTTAGGATACCTGGCTTTCACGCAGGCGACCCGGGTTCAAATCCCGGCAACCTCTTTATATTTACTTTTTTTTTATTTACCGCAATGCTCCAAGCAAAAAATCGGAGCCGATTAAACATTTAGGAACCAGTGGTTTATTAAGATAGGGTTTTTTCTTCCATTGTAATATGTAATCCAAGCCCACGATCCCACCTCTTTCAGATTATCATGGACGAGAATCATAATCCCAAGGAGCAGCAGAAAATCGGTGTTGGTCCGTCGACAGCAATGGCGTATCTCGACCCTCGCTATTGGTCTCTCTCTCTCTCTCTCTCTCTCTCTCTCTCTCCATTTGATCTTTACTTTACTTCTTTCTTGTTTATTTTGTTTTCAGGGATGAGAGATTCTCATCTGAGGAGCACTACGAGTGGTTGAAGGACTACTCTCAATTCCGGCATCTTATTGAAGACCATGTCAAACCTAATTGCTCCGTACGTATTCTTTCTCATTTCCTGATTGTTGTATGTTGGAACGGAACATGATTTATTAAATACGTTCAAATGATTTTTCGTTGGTTTGGAGAATTTTCTGATTCAACAGTGATAATGAACTTTTAATTGCAATCTTAAGCTGGAGATGTTTTAAGATATCTTGGTACAACCCTTTCTGGCATATGCTGCATTGTGCCACTTCATACTTCGTTTAGTCTCGTATATTCGGATATCTTCCATTGACCCATCATGAAGATATACAAATACCCAGTAAATTCTCAGTCATATTGTGAATAAGAATAGAGATTTTTCTCTTTAACCATCAACAAAGTTATGTATTTTGAATATTCAGAACCTCCTGGTAGTTGTCAAGGTTTTAAATTTCGATTTTGCCTGTGGTTTCGCCGTGGGTGGGGGGTGGGGGGGCGCGAAATTTCGCCCAAATTTCAGCGACATTTCGCCATGTTGCAGAATGAAAAATAGCAACATTTCGCCGGCATGCCAGCGAAATTTAAAACCATGGAAGTTGCGTCTTATGATTCTCAGTCACATATGGAAGAAACAAAGAGGTTCATTGTAATAGCCATCCACCCCTTCCCCCTCTTCAATTGAACTTTTTTTTTAAACGTTTTAAGTAATTGTAGCGTATGGGGAAAATACTTTTTGTGATTTATTCAAGAAATGTGTCTTTACTTCAACTAATTTTGATCAGTTAATTGTTCTAGATTTGGATAGTGACAGTTAATTATCTTATCTTTTTTTTTTTTTGGCTGGTAAGCTGTTTGCTAGTGGATTTTACTGGCTAAGCTGGTTAGACAGGCTTATTTTCATTCTTGTCGTTTTGGTTATGGGGGCTTTTAAATCACTTGCATATGTTCGCCATTGGAAAAAGAGAGACAAGAAAAAACAAAAGTAGACACGCGGATCTTTTCTTTCTATGAAATATTTCTTACTCTTTAAGTCCATTAAAACATTTTATATGATGTTGTTACATGGAAGTTGAGACAAACTTCTGGAATACAGGTCTTGGAACTTGGTTGTGGAAACTCCCAGTTGTCTGATGAATTGTACAAAGATGGGATTACTGAAATAACTTGCATTGATCTATCATCAGTTGCTGTGGAGAAGATGCAGAAACGTTTGCATGCCAAGGGATATAGAGGTATGTAAGTGAGACTTATGCTACTAATTTATAGTATATGTGTTTGCTACTTGTCCAAAGAGTTCTTTGCAGTGTCTGCATTCTGCTTTCGGAATAGCCGATTCAGCATCTTTTAAGAAAAATGTTGGCAGTGATTTATTTTCCATTAGTTTTATAAAATTGACAGTCGATATATGTCAACCTTCCCTAGTCGAAGTTTCATACCAAGTTTTGAATATACAGCTATCATTGGAGAAAACAAAAAATTGAAATCTGTTTTTACTCTGCCTCATGAGTAGGTAGATAATCAGCTCTATTGCTTGAATAACCTTGATTATTATGTGAATATTTCACTTTTTTATCGTTCTAGTGTTTCTGAGACCTTTGAATTGAAGAAAAGTGGTTTACTAATCTTCATCTTCTTCTTCTTTTTTAATCACTATGAGCATTACTAGTTTGCTAATGATGTGAAGGGAATTCAGTTGCTGCTGATAATGACATTGGGGAAACTAAGTTCACGCCGTGAATTGATAGAATTCACCCCCAAAATTTGTTATGTTCATATCATATTTCTTTGTCACTTGTATCATCAGATATTAAAGTGGTGGAGGCCGACATGTTAGACCTGCCCTTTGACAATGAATGCTTTGATGTGGTTATTGAGAAAGGAACCATGGTAAACGTACAAGGCATAAATCTTTCCTCCTATTTTTATTGAAAGTATAATTGGCTATTCAAAACTAAAATGATCAGGTTTATCATTTGATTTACCACTTAAATATTTCTTTTTGATTGAGTGAAGCATGTTAGAATGTTTGAATTTGAAGGATGTATTGTTCGTGGACAGTGGTGACCCCTGGAATCCACGACCTGCGACAGTAACCAAGGCAATGGCAATGCTAGAAGGAGTGCATAGGGTTTTGAAACCTGATGGCATTTTCATCTCAATATCTTTTGGTCAGGTAATCAAATCAAAAACCTATATCTATTGTTTTTTCCCCTGTTTTACTTTTTCTTTGTTCTAATATTTTTTTCCTGCAGCCACACTTCAGGCGTCCTTTGTTTGAAGCTCAGGTGTTTACCTGGTCAATTGAGTGCAATACTTTTGGTGATGGATTCCACTATTTCGTCTATATCTTGAAGAAGGTTTGTCAGATAAGCTATTATTGTATATTTTGAGAAGATATTCGATTATGTAAAATTAAAGATTGTGGTCAACTTGATGACTTCTATAAATACTGGCAAGCATAGTGTTAAATATCGGCCCATAATAGGCTCGGGACAAGTCACGATCCGAAGCTGATCCTGAAAATTGCCAAAGTTCTCTGACTCGATCTGAAACAGAGTCAGATCGTCCGATCCAAATGATCTGACTTGGTTTCGGACGATCCAATATAGATCATCCGACACCCCTCATGAATTTTATGATTTTTTTTTTAGAAAAAAATTGGGCCATTTTTGGATCAGCCGTTCCCGAGTTTAAACACTATACTGGCAAGTAACTAAGTTATTTCTAAGGTGGATGTGGAGCTCATCAATGTGACCGTAAATCCTACATCACCTCATTGAATTATTGTTCATGGCTAAACTATTCCTTTTATTGCTAAGTAATCATACGGAATCTTGAAATGCATTTCAATTTTGTTATCCTTATCCAGGGAAGGAAATCAACAGACTCGAACATATTCAGTGAAAGAAAGAGAGTTGGCACACCATCTGTATCTGTTTGTTTGCTTCATGAAGAGTTGGAGAATGAAGATTACATTTTCGGAATGAACGTAGACGAGTTTGACAGGTGAAACCACCTCCTTCATTTCCTTTATCTGGATGTGGTATATTTCTAAATATCATACAGTACCAGAACTTATGTTTAGACAACTAAGAAGAGGTCCACCACTGGATTGAAATATCGATTGATCGATGAAAGATTTCTGGTTGATAATAGTCTAATAACGTAAAATTGGACTGAATTATGGTGTAATTTTCTTAGCAGCGCAGACAGAAAGAGAGAGGACTGATGATCACAACCATGTCAAGAGTGTTAATTTTTTTCTTGATGGATTCTATTATAGTTCTGTGGAATGGCCAAAATTCACAAACTATAATCTGTTTACTTGAAGAAAATAGCGTTTGGTAAATACATTTATTTAAGTGCTTATGATAGTTTAGGGGTAAAGTAAGTATTATCAAAATATTATTAAAGTTTAAAAATAATATTTATTTAAGTGCTTATGAAAGTTTAGGGTTAAAATAGCTATTGTGAAAATTTTACCAAAGTTTAGAAATAGCTTCTTGCATAAGTGATAAGAGAAGCTGTTCTCAACGGCTTCTCCTTATGGGTAGCCTTCCTCTACTGCTTATGGGTAAGCACTTACCCATTAGGTGTTACCAAATACAATTTTAATTTTAAAAAGTGCCTTAATAAGCTATAAGCTGAAATAAGCAGACAAACGCAGCCTAATTGTCTTCGAAATAACTTTTAAATAAGAAATATTAGTCAACTAAAATATCCGTACGAAGGTTTTAGATAATCTTAATTTTGAATTATTTTTCTACTCAAATTTTAATAAATAATTATAAAATTTTAATCTTAAAAAATCTAAATAATTAGATTTGTTAGAGAATTCATGGATACATATAACTAAAAGGTTAAAACTATTAAGTAACTGGATTGAGTCTGTTGAACCGCTACATATCAGTACCATTAATTTCTATGGGCTTATAAAAATGATTGCTATTCTAGTTATTTTGGCTTTAAAAATGATAGAACAAATAAAATTAATCAAACTAAGCTCCACATATTTTTACTTCGCAGAAAGAGACAAGTATAAACTCCCCATATAGAAATTTACAAGGAAATGAAAAACTCATTGAAGACCATCATCTTCTCACTGAACATCGGCTTGTGCTTATGGATAAGCACTCATTGGATAAGTTGCTCAATGGGAGCACTTATCCACACCAAGAATAAATTACTTATTCGAAGAAAATAGCATTTGGTAAATACATTTATTTAAATGCTTATGAAAGCTTGGGGTAAAATAGGTATTATAACAATATTATTAAAATTTAGAAATAACATTTATTTAAGTGCTTATGAAAGTTTAGGGGTAAAATAAGTATTTTAAAAAT
>JAUPMG010000014.1:6302397-6313552 GCA_031762675.1 Pachysandra terminalis | reverse complement strand
TTTTTTTTTTTGCTATTATTATTCCAGGCAAAACATTTCCAGACAATGAGCAGATAGCATATTTGCAAATGGGCTGGTTGCACAAAATTTTTAAAGGTTCCAGTCATAGGATCTCTGAAGGCCAATATCTTGGGAAATATATAGATGATGGCGTTTGGAATGAACCTTCTAGTTCTGTGGTAATTACAAATGCTGCTGCTTTCATAGTTTGGAACGATGTTAATTTACAGTTATAACAGTTGAGAGGTTAATCTGTTATTACCTATTTTTTTTTCAATAATGATCAAATGAAATGGATAGCTACTTTTTAGAAAGTTATATTATTAGAACATTAATACTCTAATTACTAATTAAAATAATATAATCTGATATCATTCAAGTTATAGTTATTGTACTTATTTATCATTCAAATGTTGTAGAAGAACCGTCATTGCTTCTTGTGCTCTCTTTGGTTTTTCATGCTTACCTGATTAGGATACTAATAATGTTGACATTGTAACTTTTATCCAATTGGGGTTCAAATTTAGCTGGAAAATAGATACAATTTTACATTTTCTTAAGTTTTGGGGGGCAGAAACCCGCACGGGATAGCTCAGCGGGAGCCTTGCGCCTCATGAAGTGTGAGGTCTCTGGTACTAGTTCCTGGGCTTAAATGATACCTGTGGCTTGCGGGTGGTTACATGTATCCAGGGTTTACCCAGCCATACTTGGTATGGCTGGGGTTCCTCATTACAAAAAAATAGAAAAAAAAAAAAAAAAAATTGGGGGCAGATGGGTGCCGTAAATCTGATATTTTTTTATATTTAATTTATTCTTGGTTAGATGATAGTATGTGTTATGTATATCAACTATGTTTTTCCCCTGCTAACTTCACTTTGCTAACTTCACTTTGCCGGCTATCATGAATGTAGGATGCTTTGTCAGAGCATGAGAATGAAGATATAGATCATGCTATTGCACTTTCTCTTTCAGAAGAAGATAAGAAGGGGAAAAATGTGATCGGTGAGTAAGATGGACATCAGGCATGATTGCTGATCCTCTTTTCATCATCTGATGCTACAAATCTGAAATTACTTTGAAATTAAGCTTTGAAATATTTATCTGCAAAATGTGAAGTAACAGAATGTCTTTGATATGATGTGTATTGGTGCTTGCTTTGTGATTTTAAGTTGCTATTGAAGTATTTATTTATTTTTTTTAAAGTTTACAAACAGACAAGTGATTGTCTTGAAATACTGGGATTTCGGGAAATCTCTTTTGATAAATGTGCTTTGGAAGAGAGAGGGAGGGACCATAAAGAGATACATATTCAATGGGTTGTTGGTGATGCAGTTGGTTGTGGACACGACTTCTCTATGTCGTTGGAATTGCTGTTTAATTATTGAAGATGTTCCTTTCCTGTTATTTGATAGGACTAACAGTGGGTAGATAACTTTTCTCAAAAATTGGCCAAGGATATCCACCATTGACCTTTGCCATTAACCAAGTCTCTGGAGCTGCACTTGAAGTTTATACCTTCATTGTTTATCATTAACTTTGTGATGATTTTACTTTAGATTTTCATACATGGTTACGATAAAAAGTACTAATATGCTCCATATTTCATTGTTTATTATTTCTTTATTAGATAATGATAGTGGATCTCTGCTGGAGGAAGATGAACAACTTGCCAGAGCTCTACAAGAAAGTTTGAACATGGAGTCTCCCCCTCGACAAGAAAATGGAAACGTTTCTCATCCTATACCAATATCATTCCCCTTTTTTACAGGGTTCAGGTATGTGTTCTTGGTTTCAACTCACTCACCCACCACCACCACACACACAATTTTGTTTGGGTATTATATTTCCTATATTATATTTAGAAACCATATCCATGTTATCCAATTATCTAGTTACATGAAGACGCCGAGATAACTTTTGACTTGGTAAATGTGCAAAAATAGCTTCCTTTTAGAGTCATTCCCGTAATACAGAGAAAGGCGATGTGAAGGATGCATTAACATATACTAGTTGCAACTTTCACATTTTTATTCTATTGTAAGTGAAATAGTTGAGTCGGATCATAGGTCCATATCAAGCTTTGGGGTGTTTGTTACTTTCTTACCCGCTCATTATAGAATTAGAAATTTGAAACACATTTTCTATTGATGCATTTTCAGAAGCAGTAGTAATTGTTGGTCAAGCATTTTACTGGTAGAATGATATTAAAATGCATGCTTATGCTTGGATATCAACAACAAAACTTTTGATTTGATAGTATATTGTTGGATTCAAGTTTTTATATTCCAATGGTCATGGAGAAATACTTCATTCTGGGATTCTGGGGAGTTGTTTCCCATGGCCATAGCAATATTGGGCACCCAAGTAGCCTGATGCAGCACCATAGAATCACTTATGACATATATTATGGCTGCGTTTGGCACTGCTTAATTAAGTGCTTTTTGGAGCTTATAATTTATTAAAGCACTTTTTAAGCTATAAGTGTGTTTGGTAATGATGAACGGGTAAGTTCCTACTCATAAGTACTAGAGGAAGATAGCCCATAAGGAGAAGTTACTCTCAACAACTTCTCCTTACCACTTATGCGAGAAGTGGTTTCGAAACATTAATGGCACTTTGAAAATGACACTTCTAACCTTGAACACAATACTAAACTTTTTAAAAATGGCATTTTTATCCCTAAATTTTAAGAAAATTTCTAATCTGTCTTGTTAAGGTATTTAAGTTTTACATATTACCAAACGCATTTTTTTCAAACGAAGCAACTTATTGATGCTGTGGATACGTGTTTCCCATTGAGTCACTTATCCAATGAGTGCTTATCCAAAAGCACAAGCCGGGCCAAATGCAGCCTATATGTGCTTAAAAATATGAACTTTTTCTCATTGCTATGTTAGGTCCCCTTCTTACTGGACCAGTTGCTTTAACAATACTATTTTGTAGGACTTGTGCTGGTTGCAATACTGAGATTGGTCATGGACGATTTCTGAGTTGCATGGGTGGAGTTTGGCATCCAGAATGCTTCCGTTGCCATGGTTGCAATTTGCCAATTTCTGATCATGAGGTGCAATCTGGTACCCAGTCTATTGTTATTTAGGATTGGAATTGGCTAAAAGAGTGTTCTACTTCTTTGGTGTTAGTTGTCTTTCAATCAAAATAGAAATATTATCTGATTGGTTCTGGCTACTCCTTTCTTCTGCAGTTCTCTATGTCTGGGAATTACCCTTATCACAAATCTTGCTATAAGGATCGATATCACCCAAAATGTGATTTTTGCAATCAATTTGTAAGTATATATTGTGAGTCCCAAGTTGGGTATGCATAGTTTCTCAGGAATATCTAAATACTAAGGCTCCGTTTTGATACCAAGAAAATGTTAGAAAGTAATTTGTATGAAATCAATGTAAATGAAAGTGAAAATAACTTTCTCAATGTTGTTTGGATGTTGCAAGAAAATTGCATGATTATTAATGAAAATCATGTAATTGTGCGTTTGGTTTGCAAGAAAATCATAAGAATCCTAGACATAATGTCCAATTTCGCCCTTATACCATAAGCCATATTTGTGTGATGTCAACTAGGGGTGCAACTTGGGTCGGTTAAAAAATAAACTGAACCGACCCAAACCGACTTCGATTTGGTTTGGGTTGGGGTTCTAGTTTTGGGTTCGGTTTTGGTTTTGAAATTCTAAAACTGAATTAGATTGGTTTGGTTTTGGGTTGAAGCCTCGGTTAAACCGAACCAAGTTGCACCTGTAATGTCAACCCTTGTAAATTCGGATGTTTGGGAAGGGCAATGTAGGAAGAAGACAAAAAAAACTTTTCTCATGATGCATTTTCGGACTATTCTTGCAAGAAACAAAAAGTTACCTTTTTGATCATTCATTTTCTCACAATCTAGTGGACTCCACAGTTTCTTGCATTTTCTTGGAATCCAAACGCATACGGGATGCGAGAAAAGTTAACTTTCTTTCATGCTCTCACATATTTTCGGTATCCAAATGCAGCCTAAAAGTTCACGTTGTTATTGGATCATTACTAGGTGGAACTTGAGGTTTTCATGAGGTGTCAAAGATTGCTACACATTCTTGTATGCTTTATAATATTGAAAAATGAAATAGGTATATATCAATATGGTAATCATATCAATATGGTAGTATATAAGATATAATGAGAAGTGTGTTTGAGCTATCTAAATAGTAAATCAAGTCAAATAGAAATCAGGGAGCGGTTCAGTTTTTCACTGTTGCTCCTTTGAATCAGTGACTTCTTCCCATTCTCCAAGCAGTCTCCCTGCTCTAGTGTCATTCAAATAAAAACCCGATCCAATTTATTGAGTTAAAACAATCAACTATCACGCAACGGGTTACATTTTTTCAGCCAAGAAAATCATTTCTCTTCTTTCATTTGGTTGTTTCCTGTGTTCTAGGCTTTTCAATTCCGCACATCTTGTAAAAGTGTTCGATAATATCTTTGCTATAGAATATTGTGTGTGTGTGTGTGTGTGTGTGTGTGTGTGTGTAAGAGAGAGAGAGAGAGAGAGAGAGAGAGAGAGAGAGAGAGAGAGAGAGAGTTCACATATACTATCTGCTTTACAATTTCAGTTATTCCACTTAACGTTTCATATTTATTGTCTGCCTGTGATCGTTGTGCAATTTTCTTGTAGATTCCAAAAAATGCTGGTGGTCTTGTCGAGTATAGGGTACATCCATTTTGGGTTCAAAAATATTGTCCCTCTCATGAACATGATGGAACTCCTAGATGTTGTAGTTGTGAACGGATGGAGGTCAGTTGGAATTATATACTTTCATCTTCAAAATACATTCTCTTTAAGCTCGCAAAGTAGCACAACAATACCTCAATATTCACTCAAAATTTTTGACAAGTTCCCTCCACTACCATGTACAGCCAAGAGACACCAGATACATTTCCCTGGATGATGGGCGGAAGCTCTGTCTTCAGTGTCTGGACTCCTCAATCATGGATACCATGGAATGCCAACCCCTTTACATAGATATACAAGAATTTTACGAGGGTTTGAATATGAAAGTGGAGCAGCAAGTTCCATTACTTCTGGTCGAGAGACAAGCACTGAATGAGGCTATCGAGGGAGAAAAAAATGTAAGGATAAGAATTATTTAATCACTCATCTCAGTGAACCTCAAGCGATGTGCTTTTCTATTTCATTAACTTTTATTTCCTTTTTTTCTTTTCATGGATAGGGTTATCATCACTTGCCTGAGACTAGAGGTCTCTGCCTATCAGAGGAACAGATTGTCAGCTCTGTAACTATTTTTCATTTTTTATTTATTTATAACCAATTGGATCACAGACTTTTACTGAGAATTTATGTTAATTTAATAAAATATTAATTCTTTTTCTCCCTTGAAAATACTAGATTTTGAGGAGACCACTGTTCGGGGCAGGACGAATCCTTAGCATGGTAACAGAACCCTATAGGCTGGTACGTGAATGTGATGTGACGGCGATTCTTATTCTGTATGGCCTCCCTAGGTATTGCTTCTCATCCTCTCATTCCTACACACTATTTTGTTTTTACAAGTTTTGCTCCATTTTTTTGTGATAACATGATTCACAATATCAGTTCCATATGAGTAGCACTTGTGTTAGAGATAGTGGGTGGTGGAATATTGGGGATTTGCCCCATATATCGGATAGGAGTATAAGTTGTAACCCTAATTTGTTTTTGACATAGTGGAAAACTTCTTCTTTCCCGTGGACGTTGGCTTTGCCGAACCACATATATCTGTGTGCATTGTTTGACCTTCATTTTTACTGTGTTTATTATTATTGCTTGATCCCGATCAACAACTTGGTTGAAATGGCTCAATGAATCACTGGTAATCTTCCCGCGTGCAGGTTGCTGACTGGATCAATTCTGGCCCATGAGATGATGCACGCATGGTTTCGACTTAAAGGTGCTACATTGTTTCATGAAAAGTGCCACCTTATGGTTTCTGTTTGAAATGTTAAGGCACACTTAACCTGACTCCTAAGATACTGATTTTGCTGATGGCCATTTGTCAGGTTACCGTTCTCTTTAGTCCCGATGTAGAAGAAGGTATCTGCCAGGTGCTAGCTCACATGTGGTTGGATTCTGAGATAATGGCAGGGTCTGGTAGTACTGTTGCAACAAATTCATCATCATCTTCCTCTACTTCAACGTCGTCAAAGAAGGGTAAACGTTCTGAATTTGAGAGGCAGCTTGGAGAGTTTTTTAAACACCAGATTGAATCGGATACTTCCCCGACATATGGACACGGGTTCAGAGCCGGTAACGAAGCAATGCTTAAATATGGCCTCCGGCCGACCCTTGACCACATTCGTTTGACAGGGAGCTTCCCATAATGAAAAGCATTAAGGGATTGTTCTGTTGGCACCGATATCGTTACACGAAGTATAGCTTCGCCCTATCATATTAGAGCCTAGGGCATAAGCATATAATAGTTAATCCTCATGAGTAGGAAGTTTGTAAATATTATACCATTTGGCTGTAAACCCTTCTGTTGATGATCTATATGATCAGATGCCAAAGGCTTCTTAACATTCAATGAAATTATATTTTGAGCCTTTTCATCATCTTTGTTCAAAGTTGTTCATCATCTTATATAGAACACAATTTCCTTGCCAGTTACAATTTACAAACCTTTCAAGTCAGTAGCTGAAACCTCATAGATTCAGGGGCCTGGAGAATGATGTCTGTTAGGAATAGGTTTTTGTGTTTCTCATATTGGGGAAATGGTTTTACTATTGCTTATTGAACTTAGGGCCGTTTGCAAAGTTTTCTACAAATGGAAATGGAAGGGCTTTGGTAGAAAGGGCTTGAATCAAAGACATTGGCTAAAAATTATGTTTGGTGAGAAACATTATACAAAAGATTGTTCTTGTACCTAATTTTAGATTAGATGGATATTTTTGTCGTTCTAAAGAATGTATAATATAAATAAAAGGGTAATTTTCTGATTTTAAAAGTTGTACTTGAAATAAATCATTGCTAACTGCTTCTCCAAACAGTTTTTGAAAGTAGTCTCACTCCTACTTCATCAAAATGGGCTTCTCCATCTAAAGCCACTTTCAGAAGTGTCACCAAACACCCAAGCATTAGGTGATAAGCCCTTTCGGGTCTAGGAAGGGCTTCCTGGCCCTCAGGAAGCTACACCAAATGGGGCCTTGATTTGGACTTCAATGAATTGTCAGAACCAGAAGCCCCTGAATGGCTTCCCCCAAAATCAGGACATCCCTGTTGTGTTTTCCATACAAACAGAGGACTTCCCATGCATCAAGTGATTAGCAGGTTGCTTTGCTCCATCAGCCTGCCTATGATGTATACAGAACATGAAAGTGACAATCGATGGCCGTCGTAACGAAACTGCTGTTTTATGATCTGATGTTAAACACAGACAAGCCAAAAAAAAAATGGAGAACACCAAGAAATGAAAATTTGAGTATATGATTCTTGACTTCTTACTGTATGATTGTAAGAAACTGTGTATATTACTATTAATTAATTACCCACAATATCACATAGCATCTTTGGTAAGAAGGAACCAAAGAGAATCATTCAAACAGAAGCTAAGACAAAGAATCCCTCAGGTTTTTTATTAGAAATGGTATTTTATTGAGACTGAAAGCTCCACATTAACAAAGCTCATTGGATTTTTATTTGACTTGACTATTAACATAGAAAACAACCGCTTCTCCTTCTAACAGACTTCAATTTCAAACACAGATCAAACCAAATCCTCTGAAAATGGCTATCTTTCTCCTCTCCTTTCAAGCTCTTTCTTCTCTTTTTCTTCTCTTCTGTTGCACCTTCCATGTCACAGCTCAATCACCTCCTTCCAATGGTACAGACTTCTCGTGCTCATCGGATTCATCTGCATCCTGTGACACTTACATGGCATACCGTGCTCAGGCGCCGGATTTTCTGGATCTTGGAAAGATATCTGATCTTTTCGGGGTTAGTTGTCAATTAATCCAGAGAGCTAGCAATCTCCAATCCGAGGAAGTTCGGCTTCTTCCAGACCAACTAGTACTAGTACCTGTGCCATGTGGTTGCACCGGTAACCGTTCTTTCGCCAACATCTCTTATCAGATCAAGGAAGGTGACAGCTTCTATTTGGTTTCGATCAACACATTCGAGAACCTAACCGATTATCATGTGGTAGAAGATTTGAATCCCACACTGAATCCAAACAACTTGGCGATTGGTGTGGAAGTGATCTTCCCACTGTTCTGCAAGTGCCCCACAAAAGCTCAGTTGGAGAAAGATCTCAAATTCCTTCTTACTTATGTTTGGCAACCTGGCGACGATGTCCTGCAAGTGAGTACAAAGCTTCAGGCGTCAACATCTGATGTTGAAACTGAAAACAACCACCGGAATTTTAGTACTGCGGTAGGTCTTCCAGTGCCAATTCCAGTATCGCAGTTACCGGTTCTGTCCCAACCTTCTTACTCCTCTCCTCTTGAGAAAGAAAAATCCAAACCTCACAAGATACTCATCGTTGTTTTAGTCGTCGGATGTGCTCTTCTGGTTTTCCTTCTGGTGTTCCTCTCAGTGCATTTCTACGGTATCTGTTACAAGAGGAAAACTCAAGACCCTGAGGATTCTTGGCTGGAGAGCATCAATCCGATTCGATTGAAGAAAGATTCTAAAGATGAGAATTTAAGTCCTAGGATCATACAAGATAAGCTACTAACTGGAGTCTCAGATTATCTAGATAAGCCAATCATGTATGATATAAAAGTGATTATGGAGTCAACCTTGAATCTCAATGAGCAGTACAGGATTGGACGATCGGTATACATGGCCACTATCAACAGAGAGATCTTTGCCATAAAGAAAACCAGGGAAGATGTCACAGAGGAGTTGAAGATATTACAGAAAGTGAATCATGCAAACCTGGTGAAGATGATGGGAGTTTCATCCGACACAGAAGGGAATTGCTTCTTGGTCTATGAATTTGCTGAAAATGGATCACTTGACAAGTGGTTGTTCCCCAAGGCTTCATCTCATTCGAGCTCGATAACTTGCCTCACATGGACTCAGAGGTTGAGTATAGCACTTGACGTCGCCAATGGACTCCAGTATATGCACGAACACACCCAACCAAGCATCGTCCACAGGGATATCAGAACTAGTAACATACTTCTGACCTCCAGATTCAAGGCCAAGATAGCGAATTTTTCTATGGCAAGACCGGCGACAAGCTCTATGATGCCAAAAGCTGATGTTTTTGCTTTTGGGATTGTTCTTCTGGAGTTGCTTTCGGGAAAGAAAGCCATGGAAACGAAAGAAGCTGGTGAGATGGTGATGCTGTGGAAGGATATAGGGGGGATCTTGGATGTTGAAGAGAAGAGAGAGGAAAGGCTAAGAAGATGGATGGATCCAAACTTGGAGAACTTTTATCCAATTGAAAATGCTCTGAGCTTAACAGCCTTGGCAAGAGCTTGCACTTGGGAGAAGCCATCAGCTAGGCCAACCATGGGAGAAATAGCCTTTAACCTCTCCATTATCAGTCAGGGATCTTCTGAATCACTAGAAAGGTCTTGGACTTCTGGTGTAGAAGCAGAGGAAAGCATTCAGATAATTGGCCCGATAGCAGCTCGTTGATTCATCGGAAAAGTTGGGGACAGATTGATGTAAATAGAAACACGTCTCTTCCCTTGCAAGAAGTCCTGTAACTGAAAGGAAGCAGATAAGTTGAATTTATTTTTCTTTAGTTATGGCTATAATAGGGTTGTTTTCAAAGAGAGGATTTCAATTACATGAAACTTGTTTATAACCAAACTTCAAGTCATAATATTGTGATTAGAAACAGAAGAGAGAGTCTGAGAGACCACTGCCAAAATTGTCCTTTCAACTATATATATATATATATACACACAAACTGGTAGTACACTACTGGTGCCCAGAATCGAAAGTCTAAGCAATATACTGTGAAAGACAGTCCATTTCTCTCTAGCACACCCACAATCAGTCACATGACTGACCAAAACACGCAAATGGTCATTCTTGAACTGATCGATAGCACATCAACCTTGCATTGCCTTAGGTGGATTTCTTTCCCTCGATCGAGAGAGAAAAGGGAAGTGAACAACCACTTGACAAGGACCTTCCCCAGTTGGAGACCATTTTCCAAACATAGGGTCCTTCTTCCCTATGGAGAGTATGGTCTTCCATACAAGGTCTCCTTCAGCAAAGGCCTTGTACTTAACCCTCTTGTGTAGGCCCTGGAAACTTTCATTTTTTCAGCTGAAGGTTGTCAAAAGCCTTCAGCCGATGATGGTCTAGTTCTTCCAGTTCGATCAGCATTGCCTCAGTGAATTTGGTCGGAGTGAATTTGTGTAGCAGAGCCACCCTTAGTGAAGGCATCAGTATCTCCACAGGTAGGACTACATCATGGCCGAAAGTCAAGGCAAAGAGAGCAGTCCCTATACTTTTCTTGTAAGATGCTATATATTGGTATAAGATAATAAACAATAACTAGATTTAAAATCAAGGCATAGATGATTTCCAAAGCAGTCTTCGGTGTAATAAGTCTACCATCTAGAAATAAAAACAGAACATTAAACTTCAAAGTGATTAAAGATCTGAAACAACTGATAGGGAATATTCAAATGTTAGCAGAATCAACAAGTAATGAATCAGCAAATAAAAGAAAATGAAAATGAAGTTGGTGCATGCTATAGCTCTTACAGTAACAGTTCCATCAAAAGTTGTCATTGAATTTTTATTTATTTATTTATTTTTACCTTGAGACATTATTTGACAATTCTCAATTCAATGAAGTAAATAAGATTTTGGACAGAGACTGCACAATCTCATCCATTCCCGGCCGGGACGCCGGATCCTTTCTTAAGCAACTCTCAATCAATCTGGCCAAGACTAGGGCAAGTTCTAATGGATAATTCCCTTGCAGAGAAGGATCTATGAAGTCCCTCAGCTCCTCTTTTGCACTCGTATTACAGAGTAAACCCGATAAGTCCTCTGATAAGTGAGCATTTGCTGCTTCTTTCCCAGTAAGTATCTCCAGTATCACAGCCCCAAAGGCATATACATCAAGCTTTGGAGAGACAAAACCATTCTCTAAATACTCAGGTGCCATGTAACCTTTTGTCCCAACAATGTGCCT
>JAUPMG010000014.1:6273253-6285582 GCA_031762675.1 Pachysandra terminalis | reverse complement strand
AAGATAAGATTCCATCAAAACCGAATATAATCGTTAAACTCAATTGTTTATACAATTCCCTGGATTATGCAACCATCGTACATATGAAAAACCCAAGAAATCATGTAATTCAAACCATTATCAATTGGAGATGGTTACATCAATACCCTACGAAGAGTTTAGCTGCTACACGTTCTGCCCTTTCACTCCCCAAGAACCAGCCGTTACTTCCTCCTCTCTCAATTTCCAGCCTCTGGTACCTTTATAGAGGAGAAATTCATCCTCCTTTGATCTCTGCCGTCCACGTATGAAAACCGTTTCCCCAATTGAAGTAGAGCCGCCCAACACATGAAAAACTGTTCCTCAATCGAAGGAGAGCCGCCCACCTCATTTTACTTTTCAAATTATGTGACAGCGCGACTTGAGTGCGCTCGATCTCACTGTTGGTGAGATCGATCTCAAATGTGCTTGATCTCAGGTATGGTGAGATCGATCTCAATAGAGATTGATCTCATTTATGGTGTGATCAATCTCAGTTTTGGTGTGATCGATCCCAGTTGACCTGGCAGCATGCTGAGAAACATCTTTTGCCCGGAATTGATGGAATTTCTTGCATTTCTTTCTTCCAAGACCTGAGAATGCTAAAAACACAAAACAACCCAACCGGTTATACTATAACGAAACTAAAGGATTAACGTATGTGAGTTAAGGGGCTTGAATGTGCAACATTCAGCGCTTATCCGTAGATCTAAAAAATTCATTAATTTGTTATATATAATTTCAGAAAGTTTAGAAATCTAATAATGTAATAACTTATTTAAAACTCGAAGCTATAATTTTAGTTTTCTAGATGTAGATATAACTATATGTAAAGTGACTGAGCAAACCACTCCTAAGCTCAGGTCAGTGTCGTTAATGAAATTAGCTTTCTTACAAACTTGAGCTTAGCTGGCAAGCATAGTTACTAAGCTCAAGCTCAGATCATAAGAGCCAAGCCTGAGCCTGAGCGAGCTAGCTTGGCTTGTTTATGATCCTTGTCATAGATGATAAATTATTTTATCTTGTTCTTCCAACTATTGTTTTATATTTATTTTTTGTTTTTCTGTTTGCTTTAAGCTTTTCCTGGGCTGTATATGATTCAATTTAGAGAGGGCTGATAACTCTTTGAAGCAGTTTAGTGGATGCTACTGATCAGGGACAAGTTGTCTGGGTGAATATTACGGCTATAATGTTTACCCTTATGACTTTTTTTTTCTAAGTCATAAATTGACCAAATAATTAGCATTTAATAATGGGGTAATGGTTATTAATTAGAGCTAATTACTACCCTCAACAAGGCCCTGTCCTGAATAAGGTTTTTCAGTTATCACTCTTCTGAGATTAAGGATTTTAATGTATGTTTTTTTTTTCATGGACAACATTAATCGCTTCTATATCTATTTTTATTGTACTACCTCTCAAATGGCAACTTTTTGTCCCGGTACTTTGTTAATTGACAGTAATGTTTTATTTCAAGGGTGAACAAGTATGTTTTGGGTTTGAGCGTCCAGGATTTTTATGTCACATCAGTTTAAAATGCTTATTTTCTTTTATTTTATTTTTTGGGTTTCTGTTGTTTTCCAGGAACGACAAGATGCAATGTATAAGCTAGTGGATGAAAAGTTGGATCTCATTTTAGTAATTGGTGGATGGAACTCAAGTAACACTTCACACCTTCAAGAAATCTCGGAGCTCCGTGGAATTCCCTCATATTGGATTGATAGTGAGCAGAGAATAGGACCAGGAAACAGAATAAGTTACAAGTTGAATGTGAGTTTTAAGCACACACATTCTATATTGATGGATGGTTCATGACTACTCATAAAACCTTTGTTACTTATTTGTCTTTGATAAATTGTTTATTTTAACAGCATGGCGAGCTGGTTGAGAAAGAAAATTGGCTACCAGAGGGTCCCATCGCAATAGGTGTAACATCTGGTGCTTCCACCCCAGATAAGGTAATTCTCTTTAACGGGTCAATTATAGGGGTGGTAGTGGATTTGGTTGGATTGGGTTTAGGTTAAGCGACTATATTTATGGGTCTCAACCCAATCCAAACCTGCCCATTGAACTTGTTTAAATCTCCTCCTCCACCTTTTATCACCCTCTAACTTTAAGATTTTTAAAATATCAAATAATTTTGGGTGGGTTGACAGCTGGATCAGATTTGCCCTATCAAATATTATGTCTTTGTTTCTAAATTACTACTGTATATGGTTTTCTCCCTTGTCCAAAGTTACCTGGGTATCTTTGTAGGTATCTGTTAGATTCTAGTCCAAGTTCAGATTGATTCAAGCTTGATTAGATAGATGCTAGTCCAAGTTCAAATTGATTCAAGCTTGATATTAGAGTAGGAGGAGGCTATGTGCGTCTTATCATACAGATACACGTACATCAATATGAATTTGATTTCATTATTTGGGCCCACCAAATCGCAAGTCACATTGAAGAGATCGAATATGCCGATTATCAGTTTTGTTTAAATGATTTTAGCCATTTGATTTCACTATGTTCTTTTGGATGGTGGAAAACTATTTCAAAAACTTAGGTCAAAACTTAAAAGATTAAATGTGCAAATCAAGTTGAAACTTACTAAGATTGTATATGCAAATCAGATGGTTCACAATTGTCCAATCATTTCAATCTTTTGCATGGACATTTTTGTAAATGGGAGTCATTCAGCAGTGGGTCATGATTTTTCTTTACATTTACCACATGTCAGAGCCCTAGATTTTATAAATGTTCATACACACACCTATATATATATTATGGAGAGAGGGCTGTTATTTTCATGTTAAATTACAGTAACTTGCATGGTTTTAGGTACCGTTAATCTGAATCTTGTTTTCTGAGTCTATGGTGGAGTGAGGGTTAAATTACAGTACCTTGAATGGTTTTTAGGTACCGCCTAGTGTAAAATTTGTTTTCTGAGCCATATGGAGCGAGGTGGGTAGGGGTATGGTTTTTATGACTTCCTAGAATAAATCTTGTTTTTGGAGCCATATCCATGATCCCTGATGTAGTAGTAACTTGCATGGTTTTTAGGTACCACGTGATATAAAATATGTTTTCTGGGCCATATCCATTTTGGATTCCATACACTGCTTATTTTGTTTTGACATGAATACTCCCCAGTTCCAAGGATCTGGGATGGAAGGAAGGAGGGAGAGAAACACTTGTTATTTTCGTGTTATATTAACTTGCATGGTTTTTAGTTACTGCCTAATATAAAATTTGTTTTCTGAGCCACGTCCATTTTCATTCCATACGCTGCTCTTTTTTCTATTTTTTTTTTGACTTTGACATGGAGATTCCCAGATTTAAGGATCTGGGAGGGAGGGAGGGAGCATTTGCTATTTCCCTGTAGTAGTAACTTGCATGGTTTTTAGGTACTGTAATATAAAATTTGTTCTCTGAGCCATAACCATCATGCATTCCATACACTGCTCATTTTTTCTTGACATGAATACTCCCCAGCTTTAAGGATCTGGCTGATGTAGCTTTTCAAATTGTTTGCAATTCTATTTTTTTTGCATTATCCATGTGCAAACAATTCTCCCTTGTTTTCGAGTTCAAAGATATATATATATATTTTTGTGGTTTTGGGGTCATGTTATATTTTCTGAATATACTTGCATGTGCATGTGCGTGTGTGCTTGTACCCACAAATTATTCTTCTCTAACTGAATGGTTTGGTCAGGTTGTTGAGGATGTCCTTGTCAAAGTGTTCGACATCAAGCGTGAAGAAGCCTTGCAGTTTGCTTAAGGTCTGATATACCACCCCCTGTGGATGTCCATACCAAGGAGTTTCACTTCAATCGTGAAGAAGCCTTGCAGTTAGGTTAAGGTTCCAATTATCGGATACCATTACAGCCACAGCTCATGTATATGTAGAGTCATATGGGATATCAGTCATAAATAATATCCCGTGAATCCTAGAAATTGTTGGTGATGTATCTTAAAGATTTAAGATTTTAGCTACTGCAATTGGGACTGTTTCTACCTTGTCAGGTAACCATTGCCAGTATGAATGGTGTATACCTACAAATGTTTCCCAGCGTTTCATTTAAAGCCAAGAATGAGCAATAGAAACTCAAGGTCTGCTAAAAGGGCACTTGCATATATACGTTGTTATCTTTTCTGGGATCTCCTAGTAGTGGCTGAAGTATTTAGTAGACTGCTAAAAGGGCACTTGCATATATGCGTTGTTATCTTTTCTGGAATCTCCTAGTAGTGGCTGAAGTATTTAGTAGACTAGCAGCAGATGCTTCTATGCATCTGCAAGTTTGGATGAACTATTGACGGTTGTACATTCGCTTTGTTCCGAGAGTATGTTGAGGATTAATTACTCCTGGCTTCTAGTTGATATGATGTTTGTTTGGGCTACCAGGTTTAGCTATAAGTCGCGAGTAATGGGTACCTAGACCATAAGCATTTCACCAGTGTTTAAAAACACCAAACTTACAGGTTGCCTAATATTTTTGGGATGTAAACCTCCTATTATAAGTAACGAAAGCGTGCGCAAAGGTTTCCTTGAACGGGATGGAGAATATAGAGAGAGCTTGACAGTAAGACCCACCTGTTAAGTTATTGTCGTGGATAAGTGCTTGCATTAAGGTTTTGTTTGTCTGGCTTATACAAGTGCTTATTTCAGCTTATAGTTTATTAAAGTATTTTTTAAAATTAAAAGTGTGTTTGGTAACACCTAATGGGTAAGTGCTTACTCATAATCAATAGAGGAAAGCTATCCATTAGGAGAAGCTGCTGAGAGAGCAGCTTCTCTTTTCACTTATATGGGAAACTATTTTTAAACTTTAGTAATATTTTTATAATACCTATTTTACATCTAAACTTTTTATAAGCACTTGAATAAATATTATTTTTAAATTTTAATAGTATTTTCATAATATCTATTTTACTCTTAAACTTTTATAAGCACTTAAATAAATGTATCTATCAACCGTTATTTTCTTGAAGTAAACAGCTTATTGTTCCTGTGGAAAAGTGCTCCCATCGAGTCACTTATCCAATAAGAGCTTATCCAAAAGCACAAACCAACTTATTCTTGCTGTGGACAAGTGTTCCCATCCAGTCACTTATCCGATGAGTAATTATCCAAAAGCACAAGCCAGCTCAAACGCAGTCCTAAGTCAATTTATCCAAAAGCACTAGCAGCCAGCCGGACTAAACGCGGCATGAAAAGATATTGTAACAGTGCAGAAATTTTGACATTGAAGCTCCTGAACCCTAAAACGAAAACTCTCTTTGGAACCAAAGCTCGATGGCAGGCTATAATGGCTGATGAATGATCCTCTCTTTCTCTCTCTCTCTCTCTCTCTTCCCACAAATTCCACCTGAACCGGATTGTCTGAAACCCCAAGGCACACTTCAATCCCTTCTCATTCGATTTTTTTCCCCCGCAGAAGGAATTGATTCACATATTCCCCTTTCTTCAATGGAAGCTCATAAGTAAATGGAAGCTTAACTAATCTGAATTGCTCGAAAATCTGTTGAACCCTTGTTGCTAAATGATTTGATATCACGCATCGATTATTCGAATGGACTCTTCACCGCGTTTTTTCCGTAAGTTTAGATTTTGGCGTCAAATCAACAACATATCGAACTCAAGTATATTGAAATGTTCAGACCTAATTGTAATGAGAAAATGATTTTTTTTTAACTTTTAGCATTACTGTAAGATTTGAATGAAATAGTTTTGAGTAATCGGATCTTGCAAGAACTAACATATACTGATTATCAGGTTTGAGATGAACCACTTGAGGTTTATAGGGAACTTCAATCTCCTTAAATTATGGTCGAAGGTTCATCTTTTCCCGAAGACTCGTCAGAATTTCCCCATTAGAGATTCTGTTGCTCTGTTGTCGTGGAAATTTTAAAAGTTCTATTTCAGACTGACCTATTGAGTGGAGAGGTTTAAACGAATTACAAGAAATATTCCGTGAATGAGAAAATCTTGATTCCTTTCTGTTACTTAGAAATAATCTCTTGTCAATTGGAAACCATTAAACATTCATGTTTATGATGTTCAGGTGGTCCATATCATATAAAAAAAAAATTCAGATGATCCATAACAAACCATTCTATTATTGTTCATGCACCAACATATCATGCATGTATCAATTTTTTTCACCTTTAGTGTAGTGATTTCTTGGGTGGTAAAGATTGGATCCTTGGATGATTGATTGACTTGAAGCTGTTGCTTTTTTGATAAAAAAAGAGTTGTTGGTCAGTGCAATCACTTGAGCATCTATTACATTTTGACCTATTTCAGTAACATGTGAAGCTGCAGAGAAGTGGTTTCACACCCTTCAAGTGATTTGGAGTTCCAACATCATTGACTGATTCTCATCTACTTTGTTGAAGCTTAGATTCCCCTCCCCACATTCTGACCCGCTCTTCAGCTTGCAAAGCCTGCATCAGGTAAATCCAATTAGCTGTGATCAAAACAGGTAATCCACTAACCATTTGCTGTTTAGACATTATATATCTGTAGAGCCCCTGTAAAATCTAGCTTCTCTATAGACAGAGATATTGTTCTTACAAGCCTCTAAATTCATTTGATTGTTGTTTAGATAGGGAAAAAACATAAATTACACATATTAAGAAATTTAAGAAAAGAGGTAAAATAGACGGCACAGAAAATTGGCACTTGTAGCATCCCCACATCTGCACTGGAGCCTGCTTTTGCTAGAGCAAAGCTACACAAGGAGAAATCACTTTTCATAGTTGCTAAAGACAACCGTTTACCCTAATCGCTATAGTCTATACTATACTGTAATTAGGGGTGTCAATGGGTATCCGATACCCGACAAACCGATAGAACCAAACCCGTTTAGAAGGATTCGGTTCCGGGTTTGTAGACCCAATTCATACTTGGGTCCATATCTATAAAAGATGGACCCATTATGAATCGGGTCTGTACGGGTATACACGATGGGTATCGAGTCTCTTGGGTTTGTTAATTAATTCATTAATTATTCTTTAAAGATAAGATAGTTGAAACTAAATAAAAATTCAATTTATGTTTAAATAATTCATTAGTTAAATTTTCAACAATCAATTATAATATTAATTAATTAATCCAATCAAAACTAAACAAAAGTTAATCTACAAGTTTTTAATTTTTAAATGTTCATTTGTATTAGAAATTCATTTTATGTTATGGATGGTGTGTAATATGTGTAGGTGTAAATATCCTATCTAAATTTAGTTAAATCTAAGTTTTTGGAATGAGATCATTATCATGATAGTCAATAATATAATATAGTTGAAATAAACCTTTTTTTTATATATATTGATGTATTAAGTATCGGGTACCCGACGGGTAACTTTAAAAACCGGGTATTTGCGAGTTTGGTTCTAGGATTAAGGGTGATAACCCGGACCCGAAACCGGCAAGACCCGGAACCGTCCCATATAATAGGGTTCGGTTCTGGGACTTGATGGACGCATCTCAAACCCGACCCGTATAAATGAACCGATCTACTTACCTATTTGTTCCAGTTAGTTCTGATCATGATAAATACCAAAATTACTGTTTGAAGCAGACAACCAACCAACATTCCTGACCAGATGCCCTGAAAATGATTAAGAAATAAGTATCCCACTTCTCTTCTCACTGTTTCATTGGTTTACTGATTACTGATTATACAAGGGCTGTTTCTGATACCTGAACGCCAAGTTTGAACTTGTAACCTAATACAGCACCAATAGGCAGACCGAAAATGTAGTAGCAACCGATGTTAACTAGGGCAACCAAGAACTGCCATCCTGCACCTACAGCCACTCCTGCAGCTTCAAGAAGAGAACTCATTGGAACTGTGGAGGCCCAAATGCTTATTTTGTATTATATTTTGAGACTTTAAGATTTTGTTCCCTCCCTGTGATCTAAACAGAAGCAGAAGCAGTACCATGGAGAACAGGTTGTAGGCTGTTGAGGAGATCTGTCACTGCCAGAAGATAGCCTAGCTTGGATGTCTCCTTTATTAGCACAGGTCTTTCTGTGAACAATTTGGGGAAACGACTCCTTGACAACAAAATCGCAATTGTGAAAAGAAGTCCGAACAGAACCAATGTCGTAACAGTCACCACCACTGAGAACTTTGCAGCTTTAGCATGTCCGGCACCGAGCTCATTGGAAACCCTCACACTGCAAGAAAGACCAGAAAAAAAAATGTAAATACTCTGATCAGAAGACTTCCACCGATCGGCAGTGATCTCCTTCAAATAAATTGTATGAGACAGAGCACAAACCTGACTGCCGCGTTGAAACCCAGAGAAATCATCAGAGCCCACAATTGCGAGTTCATGCTGCCAGAATCAAGTGAAGGATGGAAAATGAAAGAAATGGATGACTAACCAGATGGAGATAGCGTCAACTGCGATTTCGGGATTCTTTAAGCCACCTACCATGAGGATCACTGCTGTGAAATACCAAAGCTCCAAGCTGTCGTCAATGGATATCTTTGTGTAAGCAGAAGAGAAAATCAAATCAACACTGCTATTTCTCCCATTAGATGATCCCTTTGTATACTAACCATAACATCACAGCGGAGGCAAGTGAGAGTTTCAGAAAACCAGATAAAGACTTGAATGCTGATAGAGAAAAGCCGGCCCATGCTTTTGGGAAGTACCCAGAGAGCACGTAGACCATCTGAGCCAAAATGACCAACCACCATGAGATGTTCCCAGCAATGGCAGCACCAACAAGACCATACCCAAGCTTTGTTATGAGAAGCCAATTCAAGACAACATGAAATGCCAAGGAAACAATTGAAATGATGGTCATGACCCACTCTGCTTTGAGACTGGAAAAACTTCTGCATGGGGAAGTTCAAGGCGTAAGCAAACAATTGAGGGATCACCCATATGCAGTACCTTTTCCAGCAAGCTCCGATATGTTCTTGTTCTGGCGAAGAGACTTAAGTATCGGTGTTGCAAAGACATAAACGGGTGTCAGAATTATCGCCATCACCATAGTAAATATCCATGATCTTTGCATATAAACGCCCAGCATGTTGAATTGTGCGGCACCAACGGCTTGACCGCAAAGCGTCTCTAGTGCACTTCCCATCCCTAGCTACAATATTACATGGAAATAGTTGATTAAAGTTTTGTTAAGGTTCAGGAAAGAAAAGGTTATTGGTGCATGTACCATGATCCCATAAACAAAGCCTTCAATGACATTCTGAACAATGGAGACGGCAGCGAGCTCGACGCGGCCCAAACGGCCGACAAAGGCAACTGTGACAAAGCCAATGGAGAATTGAGTTACTGAAGTGAGTATGGCTGGTGATGCTATACGCCACATCGTCTTGGATTCGTTCCAGCTCTTCTCTAGTAGCTTAGCCATACTCGGATGCTGATACATCCTCCTCCGGCTTATCGTAATCTGCTTTTCTTCCATTGAAAAAGCTTGTTTTCTTCCTAATCCTACTTGCTCACACGTTGCATAATATACCGGGGAACCTTACCAATCACTGCGAGTTTGACTGTATAATTCCGATAAGGAATCTTTGAAAAATCAGTGAAAGTCAAAGAAAACCTGTAATTAAGAACATGTATACATCTATTAGGATGAATGTTCACAAAAGAACCTTTACTAGTTTGTTCAATTGGATTCCCTTTCACCAAAAGAAAATAAACAAGGAAAGAAAAGAAGGAGAATTAATTCTATTCTGCCGAGTTGTGAACGGTTGAGATATTATACAAAAACCAATCGATGGCCATAAATAAAGCTCTTTATGCTGGCACTGTGGATTAACCCAAGAGAGGAATGTGAAAAGAAGAAAAAAAGAGGCGGTATGTAAGCCTCGTGGCAATTTCATATATTTGATTGTTATTGGTATATTAGTCGGCAAAGCTACCTACTTCAGACACCACACCAACTCGCGTATCTTTCAGCAATGGGAAGGCGACTTCAAGCTTGACATAACAGCTTACATACTCGCCTTATTTGTGAATGCAGGTTTTAAGGGTTACGTCCCAACACTTACCATCCCAAGGCCGTTGTTCTTCAGAGATGGCCTAATCAGAGGGGCTTAAGAATCCAAAACGACCCTAAAAGCAAGGCACGTGTTACAATCGAGCGCACACGATCCTCATGGGTTTGTAAGCCCCATCCATACCCTAGATTTTATCCCCTTTATTATTATTATTATTATTTTTTATGTGTTGGTTACAAATGTAGACCAAGATAAGCTCTTACTTTTGTGTGATACGAAACTGTACACTTAAACAAGTGCGTCCAAAAGAACCTACCCCAATAAAAGAAGACAATAGATATCCTTCTCCAAGTTGATAGACCTAATCTTTTTTTTTTTACTTTTTTTGGCCTCAACCACGTGGTGTCTCCGCACTCACTTGGGTGTGGGACTAATCCACGTTCCGGGCGGGAGCAATTAAGGTAAACCCCTGCCCCGAATGCTTTTTGTAGGATTTGAACTCCAAACTTACCTCTGAAGACGAAGACCCCCACTTAGAGCCCAACTTGCTATCAAGTGAGCCACACATCGGTAGTTGATAGACCAAAAGCATTTGACACTAACTCTTTCAAGGATGTTATCGTCTTTTTACGACATTGATAGAACGTACCACAAACTTTTTGAATTTTTTACTAAAATCATTTGACAATGATACACAACGAAACAGATTTACGCGATTCAGACTTCGACTACGTCCATAGCTAAAACAAAGTGTTACAAACAACCACGACAAAATTATAATAAATATTTTATAATTAGAATTAAATATAATAAAAATTAAAATTATTATTATACCCCCTTGACCTACCCCAAATGTTATGCTTAGATGATGGTGATGATCCAGTGACCTAATTAAGCAGCCATGTATCACTTGCTTTACCCGCTTGACTTATAAACTATGGGTCTAATGGGTAATTCGACCTGGTTTGACTCAGTCCAACCCGATCAACTTAGTTCAATTTGGTCTGATTTAACCCCAACCGGTCCAATTTGATTCAATTTGGTCTGACTCAGTCAAATTCGGTCTAACTGGTCCGACCCGGTCTTACCCGGTCCGATCCGACTATAATAATCTATCTACATGCATCAGATATTTTTATTTCTTCCAGGCTAAGTATACTTCAAGCCTAAGTTCTCTTACAGGTTAAGTTTACTTAGAGGCCAAGTAAAACAAGGCTATATAAGGACTACTTCAGCACAAGAAAAAATGATCGGAAAAATCTGAAAGATCTGAGAATCAGAAAGGCTCTAAACATCAGAGAAAGGGAGGAAGAACACTATAGAAGGAAACATCTCTTTCCTTCCATCTCTCTATCTCTTTATCTCCCTCATTTCTTTCTTATTTCCTTTAACCCCATATGATTAGGGTGTTCATTGTATTCCATGTATTTTTAAATAGTAGAAAAAGACCTCCTACGATGCGCCCCTGTGGGCTAGGCATATTGTCGAACCATGTAAAAATTATATGTACTTCTCTACATTGGCTCTCTCCCTTCTCCCTTCTCTTTCTTTATGTTTGTCGAGCATAGGCGTAGCGCCGTCCGAACGGCTGCGCGGAGGTTTAGGCGGACGGTTGGGACATCCCGCATGCCCAGACAAGACCTTATCCAACCTCGAGCAGTGCAGAAGTGACCAACAAGCGACGTTGTCACGTGCTCGCACGGTTTACGCCCCTTTAAGCATCTCGATCCCGATCGGCGACTTAAAGCAAGTCAAGCAGCACAAATTCCGCATCAACATTTTGGCGACTCCACTGGGGACGTCTTTTCTACATACTTCGAAAAACACGGCTTATATTACAAGCCTTCTAAGGTGTGTGACCAGCTTTATAGTTCTTTCCTTGTTGGTTTTGATTATCTTATTTTGCATAAAGTCCTATTTTTATGTGCGTATGGTCCTTCCGGACCTTGTTCTTACGCATTTTGACTGTCCGAAACCTTATTTATGTTGAGAAATTAGCATTTCAGACATTTTTTATAAAGAAATTTGCATTCCGGGCCTTTCCTGCGAAGGAAATGGCATGCGGGGCTCATTCTGTAATTAAAATCTTACATTCAAGACTTTTTATGTAAAATATATGACATTCAAGACTTTTTTGAAATTTATTTGATATTCGGGGTTTTTCTGAAATTTACGAAGTACATGGGGTACTATTTGTTGTAACGACTCGGACCGGGAATTCCCAATTTCATAGGTTTTCCAGTCCAAGCATAACCTTCACCTCGTATTGCTACGAGAGTGGCAACACAAATTTTATCATAAGCGGAAGTCCTGAGCAGTTCTAGTAAGATATAAGTAACTATAACG
>JAUPMG010000014.1:6235425-6246478 GCA_031762675.1 Pachysandra terminalis | reverse complement strand
TCTCTCTCTCTCTCTCTCTCTCTCTCTCTCTCTGAAATGATCGTTTTTTGCAAGTCTTTTGTAATAGTGTTCAAGTTATGGGGTTGCTATCTGTCTTTAAATGCTATGACTTCCTTCTCGATCTCCTCTTTCATTGCACTCACCGACACCTTTTCTTTTTTATCTCATAGGGTGAGACGGAGTTAAATGTTAATTTAATCAATAAGCCATTTATCAGAGGTAAATGCTAAATGACAGATACACCCTTCATCTAAAGAGTAATGATTTGTCACGGAGAAAAGAATAATATAGTCAGTAAAGCGGGGAGCAAAATGATCTATTTGTGAGTTTTATAAAAAGTTTATTGTTTTAACGCAAATTGCTTTTCGTTAACGTACGTCCGTCCTTGTTTTCCACTCAATTATAAAGGAATAATATCAGAAACAGTTTGCATAAATTTAAAATTTTCGAAATGCTTTTGAGTAGTTTTTATTTGTGTCCACCAGGCACCAGCCCAGCAAAGTCGTGGAAGCAGCCAAAAGTGGCTTCCGAATAGCACTTCAAAAGTAAACCCAAAATAAGTATTTCGTCATCATGTATACCTGATTAGCTGGTTGATCCAATTCCCACCATCCGATCCAACCGAAATCCAATAATCAGGTGGTTGAGATGACTACTGACTTTTGAGTTTTGACCTAAAATGATTGAAAATCTTTTCAGATAGCGTGGCTAATCAATTAAATGCTACTCATTATTTATTCTCAATTAAATTAAAATTCTCTTTACCGTCATACAACAGATTACGGAACTAAGTCATTTCTGGTCTATAACATTGAAAGTAGATGTAATGTCCCACGGCTCCACCTATCACCCTAGTTTTAAATTTCGAAAATATCATTGATTTTAACAGGCTAACGAAATCGAAATATTCAAAATTTTGAATATTTGAACAAAATTTTGTTAAAATCTTTTTTTTTATTTAAAATAATTTATCGAAATAATGTCTTAAATTTCGGACTGAAATTTTATTTATTCCGCCGAAATAAACTCACTTATTTTTTTTATTTACAATATTTTAATATAGACATAATTTGGCCAATTTCTCTCTCTCTCTCTCTCTCTTTTTTTAATAAGTACTAAATAATAACTTATAAAATATAAATAATAAACTTAGTTAATAAAAAGTGATATTTTCATTAAAGTATATATTATTTATGAACATATAAATTTAAAAAAAAAATATTTTGATTAATATTGTGAAATCATACAAAAGTTTACAACTAATAAATATAATTTTTATATTACAACATCCAAAAAGTATATAAGTATCCAAAATATATTTGATTTAAATTCAAACTAGATGGATCTAATGCTCTGTAACAGAAACTGATTATTTGATCATAATACCCTCCAATCAATGATAATTGTAATGAATATGAAATATTTTTTAATTATTTATTTTTTTAATTTTTAATTTTTATCCTATAATTATATGAGATCAATGGGATTTTCACAATTTTCATTGATGCTAAGCTTCTTTCTTCTTCTATATAAGCATCTATTTTGTTTTTAAGATTATTAAATAAGATATTCAAGGGTATTTTTGTCCATAAAGTATACTTTCAAACTATAGAGGAAGTGTTTGTGATAGTCAAAGTTTAAGGGATACTTGTTGCTATTATGCCAAACTCAAGAGCGTGTGAAAGGAATTTATCATTTTTTAAACCCTTAAATAGAGTTTTAAATTATTTTGGCCGAAATATCCAAAATTTTGACAGAAAAAGCATCAATTTTAGCTAAAACTTTTTAGCCAAAATAAATTTATTTAAGCAAAATTTTGCTAAAATTGCGGCCAAAGTTTTTGGCAAAATAATGCCTTTTTAGACGAAATATTTTATTTCAAATTCGAAAGGTAAAACGAAATTTCTGCGAAATTAAAAACTATCCCGATCACATCCAATGGAATGGCTTCATTATTGCATGCTTACGTAAAGTGTTTCATTACCAGGCAATATATTTACCGTTCGATTAAAAAAGGTGAAGCAAAAGTCTACACGTCACATACATACAGTAAAATATATTTAACCTGTAAAATGCCATAATACATTTTATACATTTATTCTTTTATTGCAAAATAGTTTCAGAAAACGGATTCAAGAAAGAAAAAAATTTCTGTTTCTAATTAAAAAAAAAAAAGAAAATTTTATTTCCCATTCTCTGTAATCAACAAGGGCTCTGTAATCTTGATCCTCTGGTACTCTCCTCCAAAGACGAAAGAAATAATGCCCCCTCATTGATCATCTTTGAGTAGAACCAATCCCAAATGAGGAGAGACACTCATCTTTCGGCCGTTTGATCTCTCTTCAACGGTTTCCATGTCATTTACAGTCACTGAACCACTTAGAAAATCCAACAAAGATTTTAGAGAATTTGCTTCGCCGTTCCTTTACTGCCACTTCGACTAGCATGCGCCAGAGAGAGCAGAGCGCAAGATAGCGTGATTAGATTTCAGGAATCAAGAGTGAATGGTGTTTGAAGAAGATCATATGGAGCCCACACCGCATCCAACGGGCACGGCCGGTTCGCGTCGAGTCGGGCCCATGGTTTACCCTTTCCGCTCCAATGCAAGAGGCTTACCGGACCCGGATGCAGATCCCGGCAAAGTCCCCTGAAATTATCCCCGCCGAGACCGTGTTGGTTCCATCTGTGATCAACCGGAGCTATATTCCCGGCGAAAACGAGCAAAAACGGCGGTAACGAACCCAATTCGTAGATCCTCATCCGCTTCTGAAGCTCCATCCATTCCTCAATCTTCGTCGTGTAATTCCCTCCTCTCCATCTTTGAAGATCGATCACCATAACGCCCGTGTTGAAATAACATGCGTTCCGGCCGGCGAACGTCAAAGACAGAGACGGGTTTGACCAGAACGTCGGCGTGAAGTACGACGTGAAGTTGGCATTGCAGTACTCGGGGGCGGCCAGGACCGAGTGATCGCCGAGTGGGGTCGCGGCGAGTTTGGCAATGTCGTCGACGAGGATGAGATCGGAGTCGAGGTAGACGACTCGCCGGACGCAAATGGGGAGGAGATTGGCGAGGTAGTTTCGCGCGTAGTTGAGGGGGCAGTCTAGAGCGGCGCGTATGGAAGTGGAGATCAGACCGGAGACAGCGGAGTCGTGGAAGCGGTAGACGTGGAAACGGAGGTCAGGGAAGGACGTGGAGATGGTTCGCCGGAGGTGGGGGATGTCTGCGGATTTGGAGGCGACGAAGTGGAAGTCGACGTTTTGTGGGCAGGAGGAGTGTTGGAGAACGGAGAGGATGGCGGCCATGGAGCCACGGAGGTAAGCGGCGTCGAGGGTCATTGCTACGTGGACGATGTCGTCTGAACAGAAGCTGTTGTCGTCGTCTTCAGGAGATATGGAAGGACAGTCTGGGGAGTTGTAGAATTGAGGAGCCTCTCTGAATTGGCCGGAGGTAGCAGTGGCGGCATTGGTTGCGGCAAACGATAGGAGGAGGAGGTGGAGGTGGAGGTGGAGGAGGAGACGAGGCATGGTGGTGTAGAAGGTCTAGACTAGAGTTTTGGCTTTCTATGCCGGGTTTTAAAAGAGAGAGAGAGAGAGAGAGAGGAAAAGGAGTTGGCTCCACTTGGCTTTGAGCCTACGTTGATTTTATTTAAAAAAGAAGGAAAAAGACGGTGGCGCTCATGGGCTCATGGCTGGCTAGGCTGGCTGGCTAAGAATCCATGGGCTCGGTCAAGGGTTTACAAAGGAAAGTCGTACGTAGGCTTCACACTAGTATTGGGACCCACATCTCTGCTTCTTCCCATATGAGTTCTCTCTCTCTATTTTGATTCGTTGGCGAGGTTGAGATATCCTCGTCGGGGAACGCTCCAGGACAGCGGCTTCCATTTAATTAGGTGAGAAGGAAGCTCAGTTCGTGGGGAGAAATGAATTTCGGTTTTCAGTTTAAGCTTCGATTGAATCGAATCGGATCGAACTTAACTAAATATATGTAAATGAAATCAAATCAAATTTATATATGTGTATGTTGATGTGTGTATTTGGTCCATAAAATAATGTTAATTTTATCAAATCGAACCAAAAAGTTCAATCTTTTTTTATTTGATTTAGTTTTCGTAGGCCATTGTAGTTCGGTTTGGTTGTCAAGTCTATATTTCGGTTTTTGTTTTGATTCGATTCGATATTTAATTTAGTTCACTATATTTTGGTTTGGTTTTGGACCAAATCTAATCAAACGACCTGAATTATATTCCTACTCTCAACTCGAACCAAACTGACCGAATTACACTCCTAACCTCAACTCTCACCCGTTGTTAGCGTCTGGTTTAGCTTTTGGCTTGTTTTGGTTTAGGATGTGAAGAGAAGAGTCAGTTAAGCTCCATAGAAGGACAGTTTTGTAATTCACTAATCCGAAATAGAAAAGATCTTAGCCACCCATAAGTTGCACACTTGTTCTAATCTACCAATGCTTTAAAGCAAGTGAAAAAGACAATAGAGCACTTAGTTTTCCAAGTGGGACCATGGGTGCCACGTGGAACAAGGAAATGTCATAGATGGAGCGAGAGAAAATAAAACATAAACACATAGAAAGAGATGTAATGGTGGTGACACAATTTCCGCTGTGACCTAACGCTTTAATTGTTGGAGTGATGGTGAAGGGAAAAAAGGTGATGCAGTCCACCACTCACAGTCGGAATCGTATTTTCTTCCATTGTTTCCGGGAGACTTTTTTCTTCTCTCTCCATCGGATTTCTTTCCAATTCCGATCTTTGATTATATGAGGCAATGCTTAGGACATCTTGTGTAGTTTTAGTTTTGCAGTAACATGGGATGGAAAATAAAGGAATGTAAATTACATTGCGTATATAAGCATCAGCAAAGTTGTATTAAAGAGTGGTGGTTCCCAATTTGAATTCCACATGGGGGGTTGGGGTGGAGACACACAAAAATGTGTTTGTTGCTTTGATTAATTAAACCTCTAAGAGATGTTCATGTGTGTCATAAATGTTTTTAAGCACAAAATGCACCAACATTAATGTAGTTTTTGTTGTTATGCGGAAACTAATGTTTCCAGAGTACCGATGATCTAGCCATCGACTTAGGGCTCTGAATCTTTTAGGGTCCTAAGGGTATGATACGTTATATGGTCGCTTTGTGTAATTTTTTTTTTTTTTTTGAGTTTTGGAAAATAGTAGATCCTGGTGTATATCTGTAGGTAGACGTAAGTACCATATCTCGAATCACATAAATATATATTTTAAATGTCTTGTGTGTGCTTGATTTCTTTTTGATCTTGTTTATCTTTCTTTTTAACAGTTTTGGCAGCACATTCAAAATGACGTTGAGGGTAAAATAAGCAGGTTCTTCAAACTTTATAGGTTAAGATGGTTGATTTGTTGAAAAGAATCAAATCCTCCAAGGCAACAAAACCTTTCATTTTGGCAATAAAAGGTTCTGTTGGCCTTTTCAACAATCATATTTTATTAGGGGTATCAATTGGTTTGGTTAAAACCGAAAACCATATGAACCAAATAGAAAAAAATCGGTTTGGTTCGGTTATTTGTATTTTTAGTTTGGTTACGGTTTGAAAATACAAAATTGAATTAATTCGGTTCGGTGTACTATTTAGTCCTTTATTAAACCGAACAGAACCAAAAATCGAATCGAATTAACCGAACTCACCTAAACCGATAACTGAACCAAACTAAACCGTAAATTAAATAACCAAAAACCGAATTTAATTAACCGAACTCACCTAAACCAATAACCGAATCGAACTAATTAAACCAAAATTAACTAAACCTAAAGGGCATTTCTAATTTTGAAGCTTTCTTCTTTCATCCGTTATTTCCCTTTAGTCTAAAACCTTGAAATCTTTCACCTCTTACAGGTTTTTGAAATTATAATGATATCTTTCATCGGAAACCTCAATGACAGATATATCCATTACAAAGAACTGAATGACTTTTAGATAAATTAGATAAACCTTAGTTCTAAATCATTCTTTATCTTGGTTTCTTGACTAAAGAGTCATTATGCTCTAACATTACATTTGAATTATTCATCAACGAAAAAAGAAAAAAATCAAACGTTTGATGTAATAAGATTTATAAGGAATATAATAGTCAATGACTCACTGTTATTAGTTGACTAACCCTTTTGAAGTTACCGACGAAGGTATCGTTATAATTTCAAAAACAAAACCTCCTCTGAAACCTTAAGAGGGTCAAATTGTAATTTTCTCAAAAAAAAAATTTCAATATCTTATTACAACACACCACCAGTGGTACATGATTTTTGTTAGATGTTATATAAAGCCACCATGTGCTCCACGGCGTACAACTGATACCAAAGGCACGTACGATTAAAGCAATTCCAATATACTTCTTTCTCTATCTGTCTCAGTTGATCAACACCGACGGTGGCCACCGACATCTGACCCACAAACCAAACCGGGGTAGGCCCGGATGGGTCAGAAAGCGCCGGAAAGTCAAACCCAATGTGCGTAGCACGCGGTCTCTTATCTTGTCTTCATGGGAGACTCGGTGGCCATGATGCAAGTACATTGCAGATATTCCCGTACGTAAGCGCGTATACATTTATTATATAAAATAGAGTCAAAAGAAATGATACACTTGGATAAGGTTTTTCATCTGCTAATTCTGGAGTAGGTCTATAGGTCTCTGGTCATCTTTAGTCATACCTGTTCTTAAATATTCAAAGAGACCGTACAAACTTATACCTAATAAATAGCCAGAATTAGATAATCCAAGCTTCCTGTGTTTTTTCCCCTTAGAACTTTTGACTTGTAATCCAAAGGCTGGCGTATATTTAAAAAATGAGTTTTGACTTGATACATTCAATGCTTAAGGATCAATCGGATTCGGGCCTTCTCTCCATCTCCAGCCATTGAAGCCCCCATACTGAGAGACCCAGACCCGTTAGAGTGCTTATTTTCCACTTTTATCTTTGCCCTATAGCCCCATACTCTGTTCTCTTGCGAAAAAAAGATAAAACGATGAAGAAGAAATTAAGTATATCACGATATAGATTTACATGGTTTGGCAAATTGTGCCTACGATGCACACCCAATTATACTATTTTTTAAAATTCAGAATAATATGCTACAAAAAATAGCTACAAAAGTATGAATAAACACTCTAAAATTATGGCTAAACATAATAAAAATTAACTTATTATTATACCCCTGGTCCCCAAAAAAAAGTTGTACCGTGTTCAGTGTTAGCGGATCATCAATACTTCTCGATTGTCTCACTAACACTAGTCTCCATATAACAACACAAATAAAATGATAGGTTGATTACATGCAGCCTTCTTCATAAAAGTCTGCAAACTATGCCCCCGCAAAAGGGATGGATTACTTGCTAATCACAAAGCATCACATCTATGAGGACCACAACAGCCTCATTTTCTTCTTCCACGTAGAAGTCTAATTCATTGATTAATGTTTAAAATCAACCGGACTGAAAGCATTTCAATTCCGTCTTATCTCTGAATCAAACTATTTTGTCGACAACCGACAGGTTTTTTCCTTGAACTCTGATTGAGGTAACTCTGATTGAGGTAACATGACTGTTCATATATATATATATATATATATATAAATATATGTGTGTGTGCGCTTTTACAAAGCTTAAAGGGTGTATGTAGTTAACTATACCGTCGCATTTGAATGGAAGCAGAAAAACCCCACGTCACACAATGTGTGAGAAAGTAGTGGCAGACATTAAAGGCCACGTGAAGCATTGGACCAAGTGGACGACATGAACCCAGTTACTATCAGAAGAAATTTCAAGAACTAGTGAAGAAACCTAATGGACCATTTTAGGTAATAATGTAAGGAGTTGCAAGTTTCCCTCCAAAGTTCTTGAGCAGTCCCTACTGAGAGTGATTTATTGATTGTCGACCTTTTAATTCATTCATGCCTTCGATTTTTCTTTCATCTTGACAATGACCCAAGACAATAATCAAACCGTAAGAAAGGCGTGCCCTATAGAAAAGTTAATTCTTTCTCTATCATTTCTTTTTTTTTTAACTTGAATGAATCGATGGATTCCTCCTCCTCCCAGTTTAAAAAATAATAATAATAATAAAATATTTATCCTTTTTATTTATTAGGATCGAAATGGTTTAAACTTTCTCCAATTCTCCTAGTATAAAAAATTATAAACATATTATATAATAAAGTAACCAAATTAAACTTATCATCCAGATAGGGTCATCAGAATCCTCCCATACTTGGGACATTGGTAAGACATCCCCTCAAAAGACAGATGTGATGATAAGGGTCCGGGTTCTCCTCTATGGGGGAGTGGTCAAGTGACTAGTACGGAGATACCCTATGGGGGGAGTGACCACCAGTACAGAGATGCCCCCAAATAAGGTCATCAGACTATTCAAGGAAATGAGCTCTTTTTTTCAAGTTCGAACCAGGCTCACAGACCTAATTATTGAGCTCAAGCTTAGTCGTCGACATTCCTAGGACTGATGCTCTCAGAAAAAGAACCACAACAATCCACAAACACTTTACTTTAACAGGTATGACAAAAGAGAAGAATCAGTGTAGAAGCACCTTTATATAATTTTCTCCTTTTTCCCTAACCTTTTCAATCCTACTTCATCGACAATCTTTAGCAGCCTCAGAGAGCTTTTGTGAAGGGTAAGAGCTATCAAGTGCCATGAATCTATCAAGCCCTTTTCGGTCTGCCCCTAACCCCATGCTAAACAGACACCATTAAAGTCTTCTAAAGATGAGAATATCCACTCCACTCGAGAAACACAGACAAGAACATATTAAATCAAAGGGACATGGCATTTTAAATTCAACCTGAAATCAAAGACCCAGTTGGGGCATAAACCTGCTGATCACTAAATTAATCTGGCCTGTTTCGGGTCCTGTAATGTGCTTAAAATATAGACAACTCCTACACTTGCTTCAAACTCGAGGAAAGGAGATTGATTCCCTCTCAACGATCCTCCGAAAAACATATAACATGCTATCTTTAGCCTATTATAAGTGGAAGGACAACTTCACTGTCACCAGATGGACAATAGATCTCAAGAAATCTTAGCTTTTTTTCAAGACTTATAGCAACTTATGGCCAGAGAGGACTGATCTCAATTGAACAAACTGGGGAGAAGGATAGGAGGGCTGACAATGGTTCCTCTGGGAAACAGAGGGCAGAATCTTCTATTTACATATGTGAATCTCAACCTGAACTTTGCTTCCTATAAGTTGACGCACACAAGTTCAAAGTAAATCATGGAATGCAATTTATTTATTCAATTTCAAAGCCAAACCATAAAGAGTACAATCATGTTCAAAGAATTTTGACCTTTTCTTCAAAGTCTCTATGTCTGTAGACATTTCAAAAACATGCAGAAAATTTCTAGTCTAAGATACTGACTCTTCAACTCGGAACTGATCCTTTTTAAAAAGTTTCACCATCACTGAACCATTTGTTGGAATATTGCCACAATCCCCTCTCAGTGGAAACCCGAAAGTAACACATTTTTTGTCCAGTATCAAAATATGCAATTGAAACTATGTAAGAAATTTTTTATGAACTTTAAATGGTTAAATCCAGTTTTGGGGACTCCTAAATCAAGTAAATCTCTCTCCTACGCAAGCTGAGATTCAGCTAAGTAATTGCTTTCCTGAAAACACCACTCAATCATCCAGTCTTCTGAACCCCAGACCACCAAACTCTCCTGTACAGCAACTCTCTGAAAATTCGGCTGAGGATCTTCTGTGAGCTGAACCATATGCCGACACGTGTCCTAAGAGGGCCCATATCTTTAACTGGCTTCTAACTGTTAAGGAAGAAGCCGGTTAACGATGTGGGCCCCCTAGGTTCACCCTTTTCTTAGGGTTTTAAACGGTGCAGGTCACCCTTCTTCGTGGGGCCCACCTTAGGACATATATCGTCATGTGAGCCAGCTCACAGAAGATCCTCACCCTGAAAATTCTGTGGGAAGAAATTTCATAAAGGAATACCTGCTATTCTAATTGAAGAGAAAAACCCCACACTCCTTAACTGGTATAAGTTCATTCAACCTACATCAGTTATTTAAGGATATACGAACTCCCTGATCATGTACTGCCATCATCACAAGTTACCTACATGTCCATGGGAAAATTAGACCAAGAACATGAGCATTGTTAATAACCACATACTCTAAAAGCATAAGCTGCTAGAGAACGGCACAACATTGTACGTCAAATGGTTCAACACCCACTACACACACCTGCACAAGAACAACACATCCATGGGAGAACAAGCACATAAATACATACCCCCGCAATTCGAACACTCGACCTCCCGCTCTGATACCGTGTTAATAACCACTTACTCTAAAAGCTTAAGCTGTTAGAGAACGGCACAACAATGTATATCAATGGTTAAAAAAAAACAAGCATCATAGTCTAGCTGAGCAAATATTGAAATCAAAAGACCGACACAACCATAAGATAGAAAAGATGCTGACACAACAAATAAAAAAGAAAAGCACAACCACATACTACTTGGCAATTAAACATCATCCTTTGACAAAAGGAATCATCGGGAAAAACTAAAGAAAGCCTGGAAACCATTTATGAAATCATACAAGTCACATTAGATTTTTTGATGAAAGACAGAATACAAGCTACAAGAGCACAAACCAAACATCATATGATTCATTTGGACAATTTCCTCAAAGAAGTTCAGAAATTTACAAGCACATAAGAGTGACAATCCTAGATGACCAGTTAAAAAAAAAAAAGCACACTCATCTATGACCAAACTAGAGCGAGAATCACAAAGACACCAACCATCAAAAACAGCATTTTCAAATAGTAATCTGCCTGCTGTCCTCGACCTGACGGTTGAGGGAAACCATGAACATGGCCTCCATGAAACGAATTGGAGAACCCATATGGAAAACCTGCAGCTGCTCCATAAACATTAGCATCAGGAAACCCATGTACTTGAATGTTAAGCAAGGATGGAATCAGACCACCAAAGGCTGCAGACAATGTAAAGTTCCCAAATCT
>JAUPMG010000014.1:6203436-6215379 GCA_031762675.1 Pachysandra terminalis | reverse complement strand
AACAACTGCAAATGGATTGGAAATACTGGATCACACGATAGGGCTCAACTATGGTCCATCGCAATTCACATTTAAATGATAACAAGCCGTACATTGAGGAAAACAGTAAAAACATTCATCTCTTAGGCCTCCTAAAGATAGCACCTTCCAATATCAATACATGAACTGAAAGATCCCTACAATTTTCCTTCAATTCATCATAGGATTTCTTCAAATAATATCTTTCTGTTCCCAGTTTTGGTGATTCAAAAAGAAAAAGAAAAAAAAAAGATTAAAAAAATGCTTCCAGTTTAATTTCTATTGGAGGATAACAACTGCAAATGGATTGGAAATACTGGATCACACGATAGGGCTCAACTATGGTCCATCGCAATTCACATTTAAATTATAACAAGCTGTACATTGAGGAAGACAGTAAAAACATTCATCTCTTAGGCCTCCTAAAGATAGCACTTTCCAATACAAGTTCAGACTAGACAAGTTGACCATTTTACTCAATACAAAGCTCAACATACTAGACATTTTCTGGTAGCTATTCTAACATTTCGGGGATCTGGTAAACAACAATCAGACCTGTGCTTATCGTCATCACAGGTTAGCATTCATACTACACTTTCATCTGAACCTTCTTCCTAATCAAGCTAGTCACTAATAAGAAGAACCAAATTTCGGATCTATACAGCAGATTCAAGAGATATAGAGAAAAAAGGACGACTATAGAACATTTACCAAATTACTAAACCTGACGTCCACTGTTAAACAAAAATATGCACTATATATGGTGTAATATAAGACCAAGCACTCTGGGATACTAGCACAGTTCAGCCACCGCAGAGACTTCAGTGGCTAGGTACCCTCGGCATGTCTGGACAGCATTCTGTTTCACAGCACTAAACTCTGAAGTTTATTTAAAAGATATTCCTCATCAAGCTGCCTATCAACTTAAAGCCCCTGCAAGGCTTCACAAAAATCCATGAGATAGGATAGTGTAGTCTAATTCTGCGTTTTCACAAGGCCAGGGATTAAATATGAAAAATTTTAAATAAAAAAAAAAAAAAGAAGAAGGCACAAAGTTAAAGTTTGCAAAAGGAAAAATAGCAAGATTAATTGACACGGAGAACAGATGGGCATTCTTTCTTTTTCTCAGTTCAATGACTTCCTAGGGTCCACTCAAAAAGCGGATAGATAAATCTGAAATTGTTAGCCACTCAGCAAAAATAATTATTCCAAAAGGAGAACTATCCACGTCTAACATCAAAAGGAGAACTATCCAGTAAGTCAAACTGATAAGAAGCTGGTGTAAATGACATCCACATAACCCATGAAAAAGCAACCTGAATCTGAAACAGAAAGCCTGTGAAATCTTATTCTTGATACAGCATATACAATTCTGTGTTTCATGGTATTAAAGAGTCAACATACAAGAAGATAGGACACCCTAAAGTAAGTATAATATTACTAACAATTCGAGCTAATGTATAGTATATAAAGAATAATGAAAAAAGGATAAGTTTTTTAAAATGGAAATTATAGGTAATACCAGTAGCAAAATATTTTAAATGTGATTAATTTAGAATACATGCTATTCTTCAATTCTGAGAACAAACAAATTGAAGACATTAGAAAATTTTAATCAGATGTGGATATAGTAGCAGCAGAAAATGTTCTAACAGAAGACTCTCCTGGCAAACACTATATTGCAGAGCAAAGAGCTGACCAGTGACAAGAATTACCAATCTCTCCACATTGCAAGTATATTAAAATGAGTTTAAGAAAAGGGGAAAACATATATATATAGATATATAGATATATATAAAGAAGTAAAAATACCAAACTCACAAGAACGATTAAAAGATGAGGCAAAATGTAGTTCTAGATATATAATAACGAAACCAGATATTACTTTGTCCCACTTCTGGTCTCTCAAATTCCAAGAGTAAGCCACACCGTTGTCCCCTTCTCTTACAACTTTCGTCTGGCCATCACTTGTCCCTGATCACCAGGAAAATAACAATTGTAACTGAACATTGTAGGATAATCATCATCCAAAGTCATGGCATAACCAGTGGACCTTCTTCATTAATAAAACCAAAAATTGACATAGCCAAACCCAAGGAAAAAAGAACTCAACCCCAACTTAGTCATGTTTCTACCTTTTGTTAATAATTTTTTCAACAGAAGAATATATCATTTTTTTTTTCTGTCACGCTGGATGAATACATCGGTTTCAGCACTGATGAGAGGTTCCAGGTACAAGATAAACCCCATAATACCAAACCTTGGAGGGTAACAAACATGTATTAATGAGCTTGAGATAGATGTCCATCCAATAGTAGGAAAGAACAGAATGTTATATATAGAATAAGAAGAGAGCCACTGGAGATGTTAACAACGCTAACGTTCTTTGGGATTCATATTGGAGAAGGATATAAGATAATTTGCACCAAACCTGGAATTTGTAATGCCTCCAGACCAGGTAATTCCTCCAATTTCAGTCCACCAACCCTCTTCCTAATAAAAACAAGTTACAATGTATATATTAGAAAAAGCTGAGGAATTGTCATAGTAAGAATATCAGCCTGTTCTGTTACTGAAATAGCTCAACATAACAATGCCATCCGTGGTAAAATTCTGTAACAAAATTATCATTAAATTGTAACTTTGGAATTTCTGATTTCATAATCAAACAGAAATGTATACCTTAAAACAAATTTTATCAGTTAACAGATTTATGGCTAAAGATAGAACCTGATGATGATAATTTTTTTTTTTTTAATGGATAACTATGATACTGATTTTAGTTAAGTTGGATAATCCTTACACAAGATGATTGCTAAAATATGAAGCAAAATCACTAAACTTAGCAACTTGTCCAAATACCATATAATTCAACATAAATAGCAAGATTAGAAAAGATGATAGCGAATGATGAATACTGATTTATACCTGCTGCACTTGTATTGAGAAAGTTGAGAAGTGTATAATTCAACTTCTACTGGATCTCCAATTCTATCCTTATTTACTGTCCAAATTCGTACAACTCCATCAGAGCATGCCGTCACAATATCCCCATTTGCCAAGAATTTGGCATCCCAAACACAACCAGGGTGCTCTATGCTTTGCACACAAACTCCATCTGCAATGAGCACAATTGCCCAAGAAGAGAACAATTGAAGCTAAATTCAGGAATCTTGGAAGGCAGCAGTGAAACTTGAGCAATTGGTTTTGACAATGAACACGTATGACAAATAGTCAGTAGTCAACAATGTATCACAAAACCCACACACACACACACAAAAAAGGGGTATAGGTACTTCACAAAATCTAATACTTTCACTTGTAAGGCAATAAGTATCACAACGTAAAAGACAATCCTGCCAATATGATGAGGTCAACAGACACTTTTGGTCCATTTCTTCAAACGCATAAACATTCCATAATCTACGCATTCCTCACAAAAGAAATCTCAATCAGTTACCAGATGTGAACTGCGACAAAAGCAATTGCATTCCCATAATAAACTAAAAGCAGATACCTTGCATTGCAAGTGGAGCAAAAGCACAAGCATTAGAGCAAAGACATTTTATAGAAGAAACCTTTCACAACAGAATAAAAAAAGCTAGTAACAAATTTTATGGCTCACACCCTTTCACAAAACAAAAATGGAAGAACATGAGATTATGGTTATTGAAGTAAGAATGAAGAAACTCAAACTCAATATCAAGTGAATGTATTATGAGATTTTCTATATAGGATCCTGGCAGTCATTGGAGGCCCCTCTCTTGTCACCAATCTAGGTACCCCAGCTGTGGTAATTGCCATCCAATTGAATCAACAAAAAATAACAGTAATTTCCTTACTGAGGAACATGTACAAGACCTTCACATACTCTTTCTATGGGATACTCTGATAGCTATTTCTACTGCTTGCAATTACATAATACCACTTCAAGTTTCACATCACAAGTCCAATTGCAATCCCATAAAACAAGCCACGGCCTTATTCAGCTTGGGTAGCATAAATCACTCACTTGACTGTCCACCAGTATATTCCTCATCTCTTTACTACCTCCTTAATCAGCAATCCAACGCAACTTATATTCAAATTCCAAAAGATGGACTGCTTCATAGAAAAAACAGCTACCATCCTTTCTGGCATCTGTATTACAATCTTCAACGATTGGCATAATATTTGAGAAAATCCAGTTTTAAAACATGATACAACCAAACCAAGAATCAAGAGTTTTTCTTATTTCAGCCAAAAACACAAGAAAACTATATGGTACAAATCCAGGTTACCCATACATTAACACATTAAAAAATTCATGGAAAAGACTCATAAAACAAAAAAATTAAATCTGTAACCAAAATGTGTTCTACCAAATAGAGGCATTAAGTGAATTCTGGAATAAATAAAGGCCAAAAGAGAAAACCTTTCCATATCTTGGCAAAACAATCTTCACTGCCAGTGACAATAAGTCCAGAAACGTGTGAATCAACAGAATAGACAATCGAAGTATGACCAATCATCTCCATTAAGACTTGACCACTGAATGCCCATAACCTGATGGAACTGTCATTAAGCAGATGCCAGATCAATCAGAAAGCATAAACAACAGAAAAGAAATATTTATATGAAGGATAAACTAATAGGAACCAGTAAATAAATATGGTATGTTTATAGAAGAAACAGAACACGAGAAATGTACACTGATTTAAGATTATTAGTAGCCTTCAACAAGGATCTAGGCAGTGCCAACAAAAAAAAAAAAAAACAAGTATCTAGGCAGTTAGTCTAATGCACCAATAGTAAAAATCCGTACTTCGTATAAGCAATGCCAAAACTCTGACTAGCAATTAGACTAATTGCCCATCAACACCATATACTGACATGGACCAGCGATGTGACAGAAAAAAAAAACTAACTCACCCATCATGTGACGCAGAAAGAATTCCCAAATCAGGCGTAACTGCTAAGCCTCGAACTGTATCTGCACAAATCTCCAAAGGTATGAAGAAGATCCACAAGCAAGAAGATATATTCAATTTTATGCAATGTATATTCATGAAACTGAAGTTGCACAGCTTTTTTTTTTTTTGGAAATAATTACTGGATAGCAAAAACCATATTGTTTCACTAATGAAATACACAAAACCCAAGTCTAATGACAATCTTCAAAAGCAAACAAGTTGAGATAAAAATTTGTCAGGTGCTTAGTAGGAAGGACAAAAGAAGCTCTCAAAAGCATGAACATGTTCCTTACCTTGTCTCTCCTAATCTTTCGACATATCTATCTCAACATCCCCATCGCAACAATACTCATTCTACGAATATGTTGCTTCTTTGCTACCCAACATTCAGCTCCATAAATCATAGCAGGCCTAATAGTTGTCTTATAAAATTTGCATTTTAGCTGAAGCATGGTCCAAATATCGTATCAAGTTAGCGTATCGATTAACTCAAAAACGGATACCTATCGAGTATCGTATCTAATACACGTGGATACGCTATAAAAATTATAGATATAGTGAATACGCAAGGAAAATGGTGGATAGATAAAACAAGATCCACTTTTTTGCAAAGATAAGATAAAAATACAATAAATTAACACGTTTTTTATATGATACACACACATAAAATATATATTAACGTGGAAACCAACCGCTACGCGTAAGGAACATGGAAACTTAAGAATAAGAAGAAAAAAACTTCAATAAGTATAAAGGAAAGTCATAATATATTACATAAACTAATAAAACACAAAATAATAATAATCATAAATATCTAGGGGGATCAATTACATACACGTAACAAGATGTCATCAGTTTTAAGACATATAAGCATACTTTCAAACATCAATAAACGAACTCAAAATCCATTAGGAATGTCTTAGAACAAAAAAGAATAAGTTTTAATACACATAGATGCATATTTAAACAAAAAAGCCTTCTTATTCGAAAATCTTCAAAGAAGGAAAATTTAAAATGAAAGGAGAAGAAGGACAAGAAATAGAAGAAAAAGAATATTAGTCAACCAATCCGGTACTCTCTCTCACTCTCTCCTTCCATTTTCTTTTTCTTTTTTCCTTTTTGAAATTAGGTTAGTAATTTAAGAGCTTTTATTTGTGTGTTTTTTCTTTTTCTGATCCTTCTTTAGTTTTCATTATCTTTTTTCCTATCAGTATCTAGCATATCGAGACAGTATCGAGCATATCAATGTGTCGATAATGATCGTATCGGTAATGTATCAACCGATACGCTGTAAAAAGATGCACATCGTATCTTATTGTTGCATATCGTGTTGTCGATTGATAAGCGATATGTATAGGCCATATCAATTGATACGGCACGATATTTTAAACCATGAGCTTAAGTGGAATTCATATAATTCAATGGTGCAACATCCTTGTCAATGTTCTCTTTTATGGATAATTGATTCAAGATTTTTTTTTGGGGGGGGGTAAATAATTGAGTCAAGATAATGAAAGGGTCAAAGGGTTACTTTAGGAATCTTCTAAATTTTAATTTTTAACATTTCTTCACCAGTACTCCCTATTGTGCTAAAGTCAAATTCCATATATTCGGTCTTAACTAGACCTTCTTTAAAACCTTTTTTATTCCAAGGCATCCTTCCATAGTTCTAGCTTAGTGAAATTCCATATACTCCTCTAGTTTAGTCCACCAAAACAACATCAATAGCGAATAACAAACACTTGGGTACCTTCTCTTGAATATAAGTTGTCATTTGATCCATAGTTAAAGCCAAAAGAAAGGGACTCATAGCTGACCCCCAATGTAAACCTCGTTACTTCAAACTCATGTAACATACAACCAACTATTCTAACTCTAGGTAGTGCTCCCTCATAGAAAACAAAGAACAGAAACTATATAAAAGAGCACCTTTTTGGTAACTGTTAAAGTTATGTGTCCAAAATTACCATTTACGATAGTGATGTATGTGATTAAAGATTAGGGTATTCCGTGTTACAGTAATCATTCAAACTACCAACATTCTGAAACCTGGATAGAACATGGACCCAATGAGGGGGCTGGCACAGTTTAATTGTTGGGCCAACCCAGGTCAATACAATCAATGTGGAAATACAGTCATGAAAAAATCAGAAAATGAAATGGGCTGGGTTTGTCGGTTCAAAGACCAGGTTCGTACCAGGTCATATCTATGCTTTTCAAGTTTTAATACAATCCCCTTTACGCTATATATAATTTCAAAAAATGTGGTAATTAAAAAGATGTTAAATTTCAATTTTGAGGGAAATTTTGCATCTTTGGAATAAGGAAATTTCACTATTTTGCGATATTTCCCATAAATAGTTATATGAAAATTGCAAGATTAAGAAAATTCCATGTCCTTTGAAAAGGGAAATGTTGCTATATTTTAGGTTAGTATAAAACCATGAATAAAACAAAATTTGCAATTTCATTATTTATAAAGTATATTTTTTTATTTTGAGTATAAATAATTTTTTTATGAATGTTTTAGGATTTTTTACAAATATATATATATATATATATATATATATTATTAAATGCTGAAAACACAAAATCATAATTGAAAGAACTTAATTGAAAAATCAATATTCTACAAGCATTAACAAAATGGTGGAGGTTTAAAGTAACTTTAACTCTAAAACAATAACGTTAAAAAAATAAATAAATAAACAACTTCTTCTTCTCTAGGACAGATATAACAATACCAGCAATAATTAAGAGAATTTTTCAAAATAGAGATTTAACGGATTTCTCAGAAATTTAGAATAGAGATGTAGAAGCAACAGAATTCTTCATTTTAGGTAGACTAAGAATTTTCTTCTCTTACTCTCTTCTGTGGATACATAGTTGGTGAATTTTTTTTTTATTGTATAACAAGATTTCTTAAATAAGCAAAGAAAAAAGATCAGGTTTATCTGAAAATTTAAATAACGTTGCTGAGATGAGAATGTTGAGATGGATGTGTAGGAAGACTAGGAAAGATAAGGTGAGGAATGAACATATTCGAGATTGTCTGGGAGTGGCTCAACTAGGAGATAAGATAAAGGAAAGTAGGTTAAGATTAGAAAAGTAATGATAAAAGGAGAAAAAATCCCCAATAGGGAAGCCCAAAGACCCAAAATCTAGAAGAAGAAACAGCCAAAGGAGAGTACGGCAGCAGCTGTGAGAATGTGTGATAGAGAAATCATTGAAGGTTCTAAGAGGGGGGAGAGGAAGACCCAAAAGAACCTAGATAGAGTCAATCAAAAAGGATTTGCATACTCGTAATTTGACTGAAGATACGGTTTTTGACAGATTGGGATAGAAGAACAGGATTCTTGTCGCCGACCCCAACTAGTTGGGATAAGGCATATAATGATGATGATGATGATGATGATGATGATGTTGAGTTTGGAGAAGAAATTAAAATCACATTGAGTTTCGAAATTTCCAAGTCAGACAGATATTGTTTTCAACTGATGTTACTCTATTCAGATCAGGGTTAACTAGAAAACAGATCAAGGGTATCACGTCCTCAAAATAGATGAGATCCCGCAGCTACTCCATAACTTGCTTGTACCAATCTACAAGTGTAACTAGAAAACAGAACAGGGTTCTCTTTCTTACACAAATTGCAACTTAATGCTTGGGTTGCACATATTTAAGTTGGTTTCCACTAATTGCTAATGAAAATAATCTGACAACTTTTATCATTTCATAACCACAAGAACTTTCAATAAGATTTTGAAAATATCTGCTATTGTTTGCTCTATCAACAGGTATACAACGGTATAAACCCAATCTTTTTGTTTCTTCCTTAGTATCTGAGATGTAAGTGCTTGTAAATTTTCCTGTTGTTTTAGGGTTCTTGCATGTCTCCAACAGAAGTAGCTGAGATTTCTAATACAGCAGAGAGAGATTTTTAAATCAATGCTGACTTTAAATATCTGATAATTTTTTTTTTTTTTTTTTGGGGGGGGGCCAATTTAATGATCAACTTTAAAAGAGATGTTTGCCATGTGAATTTGTCATGAATGAAGCACTAACTAGCTTCCCATAATCTCTCATTTTCTCTGTCTCCGAACAAATCAGATATATGGTTGAAATGTATTATATGAAGATAGAGATGCAGTTTTCAGGATTTGAATGTGGGCAAAGACGAATATTGAATAAGGTTTTCTTTTATTTGTTTGATTTTAAAATTAAGGGCATTTTTTACCTCTAATATCCCATTTGTTGTATGAGACAATGATTTTGCATATAAATTGTGTTCAGCTTTTATTATTATTTTATCATAAAAAGGTAAATGTTTTAAAGTATAAATAATTTCCTTTTATAAAAAAAAATCATATTAAATAACAAAATCCTTTAAAGATTGAATAATTAATCAACTAACAAACAAATTTATTTTACTTCAATTCAATCAAACAGAAGTGAACACATAAATGTAATGTACACATGCTTACGTTCTGGACCCTATGGGATTCATAAAATCAACATGCTGGTACTCTTTGCTCTTGCTATCGATTCAGGCTCTAGCACTTAGGAGTATACAACCCTTTGCCAACAAAAATAACCTTTAACTAGCCACTCCCGTCAGTATAAAATCCCGTTTCCTTATCGAGTATCAACCAGTTCAGTACAATACTCCACAACAATTTTGAGAGAACAGGATATTCATCGATATCTCTAAATATATTGGTCAAAATTTCAGATATATTAAAAATATGCATTGATACTCACAAATAGCCTAGGTACGATAGCTGGGAAAAAAGAAAAGGGAAGGAAAGGAAAAGAATAAGGCTAGATTAAGTAGTGTTCAAAGACCTGTTTTTAGGGGAAAAACATAAAAGGTGAGATGCATTGACATATGATATTTAAAAGGAGAGAGAGAGAGAGGTGGAGAATTGAAGAAGGGATTGATAGAAATTGAAGAAGTGTACCGAGTTTTCCAATTTCCCTTTCGATAATGCTGCTCAGCTACCAATCAGATTTCATGCTAGAGTGCGAGGGAGGGGATCAAGAGTGCTGCTGGGATTATAGAAAACCCACTACTCAAAGGAGAAAACTCAGAAAAGGAGTCAGCCCCTTGGTGGGTTCTCCTATAAAGTAACAATGTATAGGTGGTAAGTGTACCTGTGTTTGCCAATTTCCCTTTCAATCAAGCTGCTCAGCCACCGGTCAGGCCATGCCAGAATGAGAGAGGAGAAGAAGAGAGAGAGAGAGAGAGAGAGAGAGATGCTGGATTTTAGAGAACCCATTCAAAGAAGAATAAAGAGTTGTTGCCTCAGTGGATTCTCCAAAAAGGTAATGGTATTAAGGTAGCATCCAGTCCCATCTATCCTACTGGAATACGATATTACCAAGTCTAAGCACAACCATCAATAAATAACATTACTTTTAAGATTAATACAAACGGTTTTGAGTTCCAACCTATATTACGTGGAAACTTCCTTCAGCCTGCCGAATCCTGTGTCCATACGTATGGACACGGATTCGGACACCGACACGCCATGGACACACGCCCATGCCGTGTCCAGGGTTTTCAATGTCAACGACATGTCCCGACGTGTCGAAGATTTTGAATGTGTCGACACGAAATCCTTGGGAAGTCGTAATTTCCCATTTCCCTGCGATGAGGGAAAAACTATATTTTTTTTAAAAAAAAAACCCTATAAAAGGATGAAAACATAAATAAATGCTTTTTTTCCCCGATGTCGCGACATGTCCCAGGTCTTACCAGTCTGCGACATCGACATTGCAAACCTTGGCCGTGTACATGGCCATATCCAAAGAAGAAGATGAAATTATTTAAACATAAATAAAAATTTAAATATATAGCCATGTCCAAAAGAAGAAGAAGAGGAAGAAATTATTCAGAAACTGGTGGAAAGTCTGTTTCTCTGCTTTTTTTGCAGGCATCAAATTACCCAGAATTAGGGGTTCTTTCTTTGAAGATTTTGATCATTGTTGGGGGGGTTGTATTGGGATTAGTATAGATTCTGGACAGTTTGGGGTTAGAGTGCATTATTGCTGATTAATAGTTTTCTGTACAGAAATGTAAGAGTTCTGTACTGGGCAGTTTACTGATCAACTATATATATATATATATATATAGCCTTGTCCGAAGAAGAAGAAAGTATTTGAAAAAATAAAAGTTTAAATATATAGCTGTGTCCAAAAGAAGAAGAAGAAGAATAAGAAATTATTTAAAAAATAAAATTTAAATATAAAGCCGTGTCCTCAAATCCTATTTTTTATGGTATGCCGAATCTGACACCTCGTACCCGTGTCGGACTCTGACGCACGTACCCGTACCTATGCAACATAGGTTCCAACAATGAAACAATTTTCAGAATTAAAGAAACGCAATATCATCCTAGCAATGAAACAATTAAGGTTTTTAGGAATAATACTATGAATATGTAATTCAATTAAGATATATGTTCAACATGCATGCCTGATCATATATTTTGTATCTTAAAAAAGTTGGATTATGTCAAAGTTAGAATACTTGCTGTGTTTTGTGTTTGCATAAATTTGTTCATTTGTGTGTACCTTTTTCTGATTTTTTAATATTATATATATATATGAATCATTTGGCGGGACCCCGGGGTCCCATAAGACCCTGGCTCTCCCATAAGATTCCCTGAATTTACAGAATGATACAGAAGGAGAGGGACAAAAAGACAAGATCTGAATTAATAATAAGCAATGGGTTCATGTCGTGTAGGACACTATCAAAAATAAAACAAAATGTAGGGTAGGATACAGTGGGGAAACACAATCATGATAGTTATCTCGCTTCCCTACGCTGCTACACGAACCATGCATGTAATGTGAGACTCCCCTCAAAATTAAATAAATAAAGGGCTTTTGCTGTCCGAATTATGCTGGACCCCGGGGTCCCGCCATATGATTCATATCTTAGTTTATTCTGAATCCTTAGAATCTC
>JAUPMG010000014.1:6175653-6192664 GCA_031762675.1 Pachysandra terminalis | reverse complement strand
AACTGTCCCGATGCCTACGCATTTTCTCCATTGATTTTAAACCCTTTTTATTTACTTTTATTTATCCCTTAATTATTCTCTTTTAATTATCAGTAATTTTCCACTATCATAATTGTTCTTAACACTCTTTTTGTCTTGAATTCTGTGCTCTTTGCGGTTCGACCTTGGGCTCACCGAGTACTATATTTCTTCGAACTCCTGCACTTAGGAGTGAGCAAGCAAACTCAATAGTCAATATTTCTATAACTATATGCCTAAATATATATGGAAATTAGGCCAAGCGTTTCATACACGAGGCTCTCTCACTAATCTCCACAAAGACATGTAAATGCAAAATAAATAGAAACGTTGTATGGAAAGTTAAATATAGTAAGTTCCCACGTGATCTCAATCTTTATCCGGGATGTCCCAACGACCTGAATTCGCCCCAGGATGTTCCAGCAACCTGAAATCATCCCCCGTCGTAACGGTCAAAGGGATAGGATTATTCTATGTGTACAACATAGTTTTAAGGGCTTTCAACCTATGAGGCACAATCCCCAAACTTATTTTTGATCACGGGCCAAAGCCAAGACTTACACCCACGTATGGATCCATCAGGGAATCATACATATTCACAATCCAACAGAAGGGTATTATTATGGTCTTGCTATCTCCCAAGCTTACACCAACGTGCAGATCCTTAAGTAACCATCATTCCTCAAGTCTGTAGAGGTATATCCTCTTTGGGTCTTCCCTTAGCTTGGGTGTGATAAAATGGGTCCTCTCATAGGACAATAATAGTAATCAAGTCAATTTATCTCATGTGTTAGCCTAAACCCATGGTATCACATGGGGTATTAGATTAGGCTATCACAGCCGAAAAGTTCATATGCAAATCTTGTATTTAGATCCATTTATTAATGCAACACAGACATATATTCAATTCATCATCCACATGGACACAATCCCATAGTCTATTCTATGAAATACTATAATACACAACATAATTCCATATAACTCACAATGTCATAAAAAGAAGAAATAAGGAAAACACATTCATATGCAAGAGAGGTAAGCTACACCTCCAAAATTTACATTAATCGTACTTGAACCTTCAAACATGGTCCATCCACCATAAACATAACTTTGAGGCATAATGGTGCCTTGACACATCATTCACTTAATAAATCATGCAAGAAGTACCTTAAATAATGCATTTTCCACAAATTTGAAGGTTAAAGCTCCACAACCACTACTATTAGCACTCAAACATATGTATAATTATGGTATTGAGCTAATGGGAGTGTTTTGAGGCCATTCATACAAGAATTCCCAAAATCTCTTATTGCTCGGCCAAGTCTAAAAAAACTAACTTTCGGGTTGAGGGGTCATATTTTGCATGGCAAGTCTTTTAAGCTTGGAAATAGGCTAAACATGTGAGGTTGGTCAAGATACACGTGTCCAGGTTTGAATCTCCCGCAACAGACCAAGGAAACTGTTCGGTGGGGTCCTCGGCGACCCTTTGGCGCACCGAAAACTGCAAAAGTGTGCCAAATGACTCGGCACTACGGGGTTTGGTCCGGATGAGTCTCGAAAGAAAAAGGTCGACTTATATTTTCTACCAATATTGGGTTCGGTGACCTCTTAGGCTCGCCGAACTAGGTCTCGGTGACCATTCCAAAGAGCCCAGAAAGAGCTCTAAGATTCGGCGGACTGTTCAGTGTGCCGAACAGGTTGTCGAAGCTCGAAAAATGTCCATTCAGCCTAAAATTTCACCGGGAGGTTGTTCTCATTCCCACGAAGGTTCGATTATGCCTTTTATTCCAAAATATTCAATCTACAATAGGGATTTGGGGGTTTCTCTCAACTTTCTCAACCTTAGGGATTTGATTTATACATACTAGTTCATGTAGGAAGATCAGGGGTTTGATTTACCATCTAAGGCATATAAATCAAGTAATAATCCCGTGGAGAGGTGGGCACTTGACAAATAACTCTTCTTCTAGGTCACAATGCTAAAACACAACCAAACACCATATCAAAGAGAGGATACTCAACTGGGGGCGTTGCCGAAATGCGTCAGGGTTGATTCGTTGTGACTCCGCGATCTCCGATGATCTTTCTCCATCCCCAATGCACAAAGAGAAAGAGAAGAGAAGAGAAGAAGAAGAAGAATAAGAAGAAGAAGAAGAAGAATGAAAAAATGACCTAAGGGCTCTATTTATAGGTTTTAGATGTCAAATTGAGAATAAGTTCAGCAGTAGGGGAAAAACGGGGTTTCTGGTTCTATATTTTCCAACTGGACACCTAAGCGACCACTCCTAGAGGTCTTTTCTTAATGGGTCTGACGTGAGTCTCTAGAGCTATTAGATGTAATCAATATCTTGTCTGATTATTGTATTTTAAAATTAATTGCTAAGGTCTCTATTAGCTAGTCCAACTGGCTCCTTAAAATAAACTAATTTCTTAATTTGCTTTAAGCTTGATCCTAGTGTGTCTTTAACTTCATATGATTAAGGACTAGGTGAGCACTAATCTTACCTATTAGTGAGTTTATTTTACTAGATTTAAAATTAAACCTGAGTTCTAATCTTAATTAATTAGGGTGATTATTCAGGTTCTTGCAAATGGTACAGGTGGCTTCCTCAGTGGGTGAAAGTCCCTAAAATAATGGTTGTTACTGGTGTATTCCACAGTGAGTACAAGTTTCTTAAGGAACATGAATGGTGGTTTCTACCGTGGGTGCAAGTCCTTAAAAGGATGGGTCGTATGGTCGTGAGTTGGATTGAGCATGTGATCTAGCTAGGCCTAATTACACCTGCATTGCATTGCACTTCACTTCATCTCATTTCATAATTGCATCACACACTTGCATTACATTGCACATGTGGTTGAGTTGATTACGGTATATTATCAATTGTGACATGTTTGAATTGCTTGTGATTGTAATTGGGCCGCATTGGTCGTAGCAAGGTGGAACCTTATGGATATTGGTCATAGCAAGGTGGGACCTTGTGGTGTTTGGTCGTAGCATAGTGGGACCATGTGGTGATTGGTCGTAGCATGGTGGGATCATATGTGTTTGTTTGTGAACATAGTGAGACTATGTGATTGATATGATACTTGTATGTTGTGTTGCATGGTGGGACCATGTGCATGTATGTTTTGTTGTGGAACATAGTGGGGCTATGTAGATTCTGTGTAGACATGATGGGATCACGTGGGTAGTTTTGACATAGTGGGACTATAAGGTTTTGTGAACTGTTAACTTGATATGATGTGGCAGTTGTATGTTTTTCCATGGGAAAAGAGATTGCATACGATGACTGTGATATGCATGCTTATTATGTAAGTTTTAACATGACGATAAATATTATACACATATGGCTGTGACATTATGTGGTAATTAAATGCACGAATAAATTGTATTGTTATGCATGCATAAAAGTAGTTGTCGTAGTTTCGTTGGCTATCTCTACTAGGTTTCGGCTGACCCTTAACTCTACAGGTAATCAGTTCGTTTGACATGACTGGCTAGAGAGGAGACATTCTTGTGTTTGAGATGCTTTTCTTTTAGAGACATGATACTTTATTCAGTTTTTATTACTTTGGTTTTACCCCGTGTGGGCAGAACATGTAACATATGTTATTTCAGTTTAGTTTACTTTTGTGGGTTATAGCTTGACGTATTTGAGTTGAGCTATAGTTAGATTTTATATGTGAGACTTCCGCTATTGATATTTATTATCGTTGAGACTCTGATTTAACAAGGAATTGGTTAATTATGTGGATAGTTTTCCGTTTCCACGTGGTGGATCTGAAGGTCATTTCCTTGGAATCTCCGAGATCCTATATCTCGGATTTGGGGCTTGACAGACGATGACCATTATATTACCACATGACCACGGCGGGAAGCCAACAAAGAGGTAGGCCTCACATTCACCTAAAAGATGCGTCTCTTTTCTCCATGATGGGATGTCAATACTCCACGACGCGATGCCGACTAAGAGATGCGTCTCTATACTCCATGACGGGATACCAATATTTCACGGTGGGATGCCGACTAAAAGATGAGTCTTTATACTCTGTGGCGAGATGTCGACTTAGAGGTGCTTCTCTATACACCGTGGCGGAATGCCAATACTCTAAGGCGGGATGCCAACTTAGAGATGCGTCTCTATGCTCTATGGTGGGAAGCTAATACTCCACGACGGGATGCCGACTTAAAGATGCATCTCTATACTCCATGGCGGGATTCCAATACTCCACGGCGGGATGCCGACTAAGAGATACGTCTCCACACCACGCCAATGCTCAAAGGCAGTGATCGGCGTGCAGTGAAAATGTTAGTCAAACTATACCATGACCATGCCAATATCTTGAAGATGATCGTCGTGGTCAAGAGGACTGAAATGTAGATATGAAAAATGAATGACAGATAGCCCAATAACAGATCGCCACGTGTCAGGACTATGACCGACACGTAGCAAGATCCCCACTGATACCCATGAGTATAACCCTCGTGAACTTCTTAAGGAAGAACCCAGGTCGGTGCGAGGAACTGGTTTAGGGAATATATGACCAAGACATAGATATAGGGAATAGATAGTGTGCAACCGTGATGACCCTTTTTATTACATAAATCACAAGATGATCAATACTTACAATGAATATGCAATGAAGGTAATATCAACAGGTACTCCACAGCGGGATGCCAAACCCCTTTATAGTAGGATGCCAATGCAGATATACCTCTCAAGTCATACTCGAGGGCACCCACCTACGACGGGACAACCCCTTAGGTTCTTGAGAGTCCCACTTGTGATGGGACATCCTCTCAAGTCATACTCGAGGGTGTTCACCTGCAATGGGATAATCCATCGGGTTCTTGAGAGCTTTAGAAGTGCACCTCACATTTATCAAAGAGATGTGTCTGGGTGAACACGTCGATATGAATTTACACACCTAAGAGGAGCGACCTCCCTAGAGACTGTAAGACGTCGACATTCATATGAATTTATACCTAAGGAAAGAGATCTCCCTAGAAGTTGTAAGACGTCGATACATACTTCCGTCTAGAGCGATGCTCGATGACATCATAGGTGATACTACCTCTGTCTAGAGCGATGCTCAATGACGTCGTGGGCGATATTATCCTCTGTCTAGAGCGATGCTCGATGACGTCGTAGGAAAATTCTACCTTTCTAGAGCGAAGCTTTAAGACGTAGAAGGTGATACTACCTCTATCTAGAGCGAAGCTCTAAGACGTAGAAAATGATACTACCTCCGTCTAGAGCGATGCTCGATGACGTCGTAAGCGATACTATCATCAGTCTAAAGCAATGCTCGATGATGTCGTAGGCAATACTACCTCCGTCTAGAGCGAAGCTCTAAGATGTAAAAGGCCCCTCTATGTTTTTTTTTTGTAACTAACTAGTATTTTGGATTTTCTAGTGGATACTTACATCTCATTAGTCAATGCATCTTATTATTAAGTAATAAGTTGGACGGTCCAGGGTTACTATTTACAAATTTATCTACTTATCTATTAGTATCCTAAATTTGTTAGGATAAGTGTCTCTTGTATACTTACCTATTAGTTAGTATTCCAAGATATCCTAAATTTGTTTGGATAAAGGTCTTTTATATACTTACCTATTAGTTAGTATTCCGAGATATCATAAATTTGTTAGGATAAGGGTCACTTATATACTTACCTATTAGTTAGTATTATGAGATTGTTAGAATATTGTATGTTTTTTTCTTATCTATTAATTAATATCTATAGTAAGTCTTTTAGTTATAAAAAAGGACCAAAATATTAATTTACATTTATATAAAAGATAATTATGTATCGGGTTCAAATATTATTCATGAAAAATATATTATATAATAATAGGGTGCTAAAAATAGGGGTATTTTAGTCCGAAAAAATAGACCAAAAGGGGTACTTTAGTCCAAAAAATAGAATGAAAAATATCTTTATTGGACGAGTAATATCTAAGTAGGATATTAAAAATCGGGGATATCTCGATTGCGAGAGTTATAGTCCAAAAAGAGAAACAAGTTACTAAAAATAAGGGTTATTTTAGTCAAAAAAATGTATTGAAAAAATCCCCTAGAAGTACAACATGCTTTTAATAGTAGTGTGACTATATATATATATATATATATGATTTTTCTTTTTTTTTTTGGCCTGCACCACCCGGTGTCCGGAAATCACATGGCTTCGACTAAATCTGGATTCGAGCCGGGATAGACCACTAAGGCGGTAAAGCTCTCCCACATAGCGTAGCTGCATTCCCAAGACTTGAACTCGAGACCTTGGTTAAGCTAGAACGGACCCGTACCATCTGATCTATGCGCACGGTGATTATAATTCAATAAGCATAAAATTTGACAAAACATGGACAAGTGTTTTAGAGGTAAAAAATGGGTCGGTCCAAACCCATCCGGATAATAAACGGGTTGGGTTGGTAGATTGAGGCTATAAACCCATTGACCTGTCTAAACCCAAGTGATCCATCTATTAAATACATGGGTTCAGTTTGACTATGTCACAACCAGGCTATTGTCCAATCCAATCTGACCATTATCACCTACAGTTAAAATCAATGGATAGAGAATTGCAATTAAGAGAACCAGTTGAATTCGCCAGCGTCAAAAATGAATTTTATGAAATTCATATAGAATTTGAATTCTAGTACCTTACTGAAGTTCCAAAGGAAAAAATTATAATTGGAGGCTTTTAATTTCAATTAGTCCCAATTCCACAAACCAATGGGACCCAAAAATTTAGTAGGTTCCTAGTTGACATGCACCATTCAATTTTTTATTTGTTTTGATAAATAAATCATACTATGTTGATTTACATAAGGACAGGTAGACCTCCCTAAGAGGTCATCTTTCAAAATGTCCTTATAAAAAGAGGGGCGCGGTTCACCCAAACCTTGTTAGCAATTCGGAATACGGCAAAAATATGATACGGAATAATTCAAGAATTATTCAGTCACTCAAAAAAAACGGTACGGTCAAATATTCGGTCAAAAATTCACGATACGGTAATTATACGATATTTAATTTATACGTGTTTTAAACGTTTGGTTACAAAACGAAAGTCAAAAATTCAGAGTTGTGCAAGTAAAGATAACTAAGTTTACACTTACCAGATGAGATTCCAAACTCTTTATGATAATAATTATAAAAATTCTTAATAATTTTTATAATTATTTAATAATAATTTTTAAAAAATAATATGTTTATTTTATAATTATATTTATTTATTTAATTAATTTAAAAAATGAATTGGACACCCCGGGAATGGGCTGTTGCGCGCGCCCAGCACAGTGGCTGCACGCACGCCCAGCGCAAGGGCTGCCGCGCGCGCCCTGCGCAATTGCTGCCACGCGAACCAACTTTTTACAGAATCCCACATCGGTTGGGGATCAAAAAATCCTCAAACTGATGCATTATAAATTGAAGTTTAGCTTTGACAAAGGTTGTGGATTGAACCGGTTGGTTGTACCATTGGTCTAGTTTTTTGAAATTAAATATTTCTTACTATTATTTTTAAAATAATAGCTTTGTGCTTGGCCTATAGTTGGTTGGTGCTACTAACCAGAATCAGACCAAACCGAAAAATTAGTATCGGTTCGGATTGAACGAATTTTTGAAAAATTCGCAAAAGTGCGTATTATACTTTTAAAGCAAAAATTCATGATTTTTTTCGAATTATTCAAAAATTCGAAAGTATTATATGTATACACCTTTTAAAATTCGATTCGCGAATTATACGCCGAATTACTAACAAGGCACCCAAAAAGCCTGAAAAAAAGTTCACACCATTTTTCAAACACGGCAACTGCGCAGTTTGCTTATTTATGGTAATGTTTTTGGAAATCCTTTTGTTTTGAAATGCATCATTTAATCAAGTACACTTGCGTTGGTGAATAATGAAGGTGTCATTAAATCAATATAACACGATACATGGCTTACATCTTTACGCGATTTATTAAAGTTTAGGATAAACTACATTCACACTCTCTTGAGTTTGACCTAAAGCTAACTAGTATCCCTCAAATCTTGACCATCACAAACACTTCCTTTATACAACAAACCCTTTCTTTACTAACCATCAATAAAATAATAAAAATATTTGCTTTTTGCTTACCGCAATATGTTTTTTTGGATAGAGTTACCCTTATATAACTTGTTTAATAATCTTAAGTGCTTGTATGGAAGAAAAAAGAAGTTAAGTAAAAATGAAAATTGTGAAAACCCATTGATCTCGATGAAAAAATAGAAAATAGAAATAAAAAATTAAAAAGAAAATAAAAATGAAATAAAAAATAAATAACTAAAAATAATTAATGTTTATCACAATTATCATTAATCGAAGAGTATTATGATAAAATGATGGGTTTGTGTTGTAAATTGATAGGCTCCTCTAGTTTGGTTCAATAAGGGTGTCGATTATAATGGCCAATTGGATGTGGGGTCGCAACGTAGTTAAGATCACAAGAAAAAAAAAAAAAAACATTATTAAGAGGAGACTTTGTAATATAACATTGGATGTTAGGTATATAAGTAAATAGGCATACTATAGGGCATATTTTATAATAACTGATATAATTCAAGGGAGGAAATGAAATTTGCCCCCAGAAAACACCTCGAATATTCCCATATTATCATAGCTTATGATTTGACGATACTCGAAACCAGTGGGAAGCACAGTAAGCACCAACTCAGGGACGCCGGCGATTACTGACTATTAAATAGATGCTCGAAGCTCGCTTTTGGGGTTAGTTCTACATCGTCAATGGAAGGTGAGATTCTTTGCTTTGATTTCGTCAATCACATTTCTTTCATACTTTCCATCTATTTGCGAAATTCTAATAGAGATGGACGGTTTCGAACTCCCAACACTCATCTATGAATATGTATTGTTGTAATTTACATATTTTCTTTTTTCTACTTTGAAATTTTGGCTCCATAGATCTTAAGACTTGGATTGTGTTAAAGCTCTGTTGAAAATATTCTGTATAGCAGGCTCGATTATCGTCGTCCTTTGGTTTGGATTTATCGTTAATCTTTTACATCTAATTCATATTTATCGATTATTGAGTTTCGGGGTCGGATTTGGGATTTCCCCCATCTTTGTTAAGATTTGGCGTAGTCTTTTAGATTTGATTCAAGGTATTGGATCTTGAGCTTCCGGGACCGAGTTGTGATTTTTTCCATTAGTTTTTGAGATTTTGTTAAGAAAAATAATTATTTATAAGTATGTGATTCGTATTTTATTTGGTATTGAGCTTCTGGGACGAACTTGTGAATTGTCCACTTATTTTCTGTTTTGTTAAAAAAAAAGTAGTTCCTAATTAGTTGGGATAAGGCATTCTGTTGTTGTTTTTGCTGTTGTTAAGAAAAGGTAGGTAGTTACATGTTGGATTGTATGTTAGTGTATCCATCAACTATCTAATTGTATTATTCATATTAGTCATTCATTGATGTACTAATTTTGCATATGAAACTGCACAATGATATGGAAGATTAATTTACAAAGTACCAGATTAAAGGGCGTGGATAGCAGTTACATTCACTCGTATTCTTTAACATGTTTAGAAGAAGCCGAGCTTTGTGCTGGGAGCATGTTTTTAAATTTCGATTTTGAGAATAATTTGGCACCTTTGCATTAAGAGAATTTCTAGGGAAATTTTGCTACTCAGCAATATTTTTCATAAAATATAATATAACAACTCTCAAAATAAGAGAAATATTGATATAAAGAAAATTCAAGGCCCTTTGAAAAGAGAAGTTTTTGGGGAAATTTTGCTAAATTTCTAGGAAATTTAAAATCATGGTTTGAAATCAATATAATTAACCTTGCACGTTAGTGGCTACGATCAATCAAATTAATTCTGAAAATATTCTTTGAAATTTAGGCTTAGATGTACATGTGATGCTTCTTAAAGATAGTTGATGCCCCCCATTTGTGCAAAGGATATGACCACTTTATCCTTGGGATTCATTGATCCGAATTTCTCTATGAGTTTGCATTTCTTGACAGAAACAGAGTACTTGACCTCATTCACCAGATACCTAATAAAATTTGAAGGGTTTGGTCCCACTTACAAATGAAAATATTTGCTTACCACACATCTAGGTGTGGTTCAACAAAGTCCCCACTCAATATGAGATGACATGGTTCTTACAAATGTAAGAAACCAACATGGATTCTACTAAAAGGCAGTATCCTATTAATAAACTCACAAAAATTAGCGTCTATTTAAATTCCTATGTGAACATCTTTACCGATAGAACCTCAGGTGGGCTTAAACGAACTTCTCATTTAAGTGAGAGCCTTTGCTTGTAGAATATCAAATATCCTTCTCATGTGAGCTTGAAATTCTTCGAGGTTCTCATGGAAGAGAGTCTGTTGTTGCAACTCTACAGGAGTATTGATTTTTTCTCTTTTGTCTAAGCAGCACAACAACATGAAAACAGGTCAACCCGTCAAACAGTTGGCTACCCGTTTAAGTGATCCTTTATATAGATTTATAATTGTTTTATTATTTTTAGGTATTTTAAAACTTATTCATAAGTTTAAATTACCTATTTTTTTTCTTTTTGGAAAAAAATTATATTTATTAAATACTTGTATAATATTTTTAAAATTTAATATATTAAATGTGGTTACATTTTACCTTAATTTAAAATTAAAATTAAAAATAATTAATTTAATAAATAAAAAATAAACGGGTTAGGCGGATTCTACCTATTTATTAACGGGTTGGGTTCGGTTCCATGATTTCCCAAGAGAAACTCCCTTCTCTGTCACAAAGGGGTCTCTCTCTTCCTCATCTTCTTCTTTTTCTTCTCTCTCTCTCTCTCTCTCTCTCTCTCTCTCTCTCTCTTTGATTTTTAGGCTACCAGGTTAGCCAGACATTAGGACTGCAAAAAGATAGAAGTGAAAAGGTCTACAACAAAGAGGAAAACAGAGTACAAGAAAAATAAAGAAGAAAACCTGCTATAGGGTAATGTTCCCTCTCCCACAGCGAGTGTCCCTCACGGCTTCTTGCTTAGCTAACGAATTCGCAATCTGATTACTTGCTTAGCTAACGAATTTGCAATCTGATTGGCTGATCGGAGAACCCAAATAAAAAAGGTATTCATTGGGGCAGTGATAGATCTAGCTAACTTGATGTGGTGAGAGTATTTCCAATAGTCCACTTAGCCGCTCCTTACCCAATTAATCACTGTAGAAGAATCTCCCTTCACAATAAGCGCGTGTAAATCTTTCCTCTTAGGTTCCACCTCCTCTTTGGCAAGTCCATCCCTCACCAGGTCAGAAAACCAAGACAAGATGTTTCCTTTGTCATCTCTGAAAACCTCACCAAAACCCCACTAAGTCTAGATTTGCCTAGGGTGACCCAAGAGCAGCCATTGAAATTAAGTTTGATGCAACTTGTATTCCTTTGGATGTATTTTCCTAGTTTCATTATTTTCTAATTCTGCTGTAATTTCAGAGAGACTTTTATTTGCCTCTCTCCTGTTTTTACATCTTTCCTTCTTTTCGATATAATAGAGTTAGTATATGCTCTTTCTAAAGGAGGGGTGGATGGACTTTTCTAATTTCATTATTTTCTAATCTGCTGTTATTTTGAGAGATCGTTTTATTCGTCTCTCTCCTGCTCTTACATCTTTCATTCTTTTTGATTTAATAGTTTTCGGTTCTTGGTTTATATCAATGATATATAACTTTAATATATATATATGCTATTGATCAAACAATTTATAGATGCATTATGTTTGTAAGAACTAACAAGTATAGAGTGTGTCAATTGGGAAACCAAAGACAGTTCAATATTGATTGAGTAAATGATCTTCGTGGCCTCAGAGTGCATAACCACCAATGTTTATTTGTTTCTGGTTTAAGAGAGGCTGCATATATCCTAGAGATTTGTTCTATACATAAATGTAGTAGTGTTATTTTGGCTAAAGAGAGGATTTTGGGAAAGAGCACAAACAGTAGGGTTGTTTTATGAGTTGCACATGCCCTCATACAGCTGCTCTCATAAGAATTCCACTATCTTTCTTTCAATCATGACTTTTGCTTGGTTGTATTTTCAGTTCCTACTGTTTGGATGAACTTATGAGTTATGTCCAAGAGTTTTATTTTGAATGGAAACATGATAGTGGTAGTTTGTGCAAGAGAGGATTTTGGGAAATAACACAAACATTAGTTGCGTGCTAGTAGATATTCTCATTCCACTTTCTCCGCACAAGTGAACCTTTCTGTGATTCTTTCAAATATAATTTTTGCTTAGTTTTATTTTCGGTTCCTCCCTAATGTTTGGATGAACTATAGATATTCTACATCGGTCTTCCAATGCCTATTTCATCAATAAGTTATATGCGATGTGGCATTTCTGAGTATATTCTTTACTTCTTTGTGCAGGGTAAATGTGAATTTTCCAAATACGTCAGGTTCTGCAGATAATTTGTAGTTCACATTCATTTTGCTATTGCTATTGCCGAATTTTCAAAACAATGGTGCTTTGAGTGAATCTTTTGGTGGTAAGCTACAGTCAAGTTCTCCAGGATCTTGATAACTGCCTATCAATCCTGGACAGCATTTTGTAATGCGGAAAATTCTCCATCATGACAAGTTGATTGTTCTGATATCTGTTCCTTTTTCTCAAGCAAAGTGATGATTGTTATACTTCTAGGACCATTTCAAGTGAATTCAAGGCAATTTATCTAGCAGTAGTGTTTTGGATGCTGTTGAGGGGGATGCATTAAAACAATTCTGGAAAACAATGGCAGTTTGTAGCCCCCTTACTTCAAATAATGGACTCAAACACCGCTCTTTAACTCCTGTCAGGGTATTAAGGGGTTTGACATGTTTAGTGGTGCTACTTTCAACAGCGTTTATGATGCTAGTGTACTGTGGTCCTGTTACCGCTGTCATGTTGAGACTTTTCAGCATACATTACAGCAGGAAAGTAACATCCTTTCTTTTTGGCTCTTGGCTAGCTTTGTGGCCTTTTCTTTTTGAAAAGATAAATAAGACTAAAGTTGTTTTCTCGGGAGAAACTGTTCCTGCGAGGGAACGCGTTTTGGTTTTTGCAAACCACAGAACTGAGGTTGACTGGATGTACTTGTGGGATCTTGCATTGCGGAAGGGACGTCTTGGATATATTAAGTATGTCCTCAAGAGCAGTTTAATGAAGCTACCTGTCTTTGGCTGGGGATTTCATATTTTGGAATTCATTTCTGTTGAGAGGAGATGGGAGGTCGATGAATCAACCGTGTACCAACTGCTTTCTACTTTTACAGATCCCCGAGATCCCCTTTGGCTTGCCGTTTTCCCGGAAGGCACAGATTTTACGTAATTCTTAATATATTCCCTTTATCCTTCATTTTTCCTTGTGAACTTATGTTATCTTTTGATGATGTAGTTTATCTCTATCTATGTCTAGTAAATATCCTACCTTTCTTGAAGGATCTTACTGATATTTATACTCTTAAAATCTTGAAGAGATGAAGTTATAGACACATCCGTAGGCTGCAGATTGTGGATTCTAAGGGTGTCTATTACTGTGTTCTCTGTTTCTTGTATTGCTTCTAAAAATTGTTATTTATTTTATTCTCCTGTCCCGGAGCATAATATAACTTGTGTTTGCTGTGTCAATTTTTCATATCCATGTGATCATTCAACAGAGTGTTCTGTTTACAGTGAACAGAAGTGCGTACAAAGCCAAAAGTTTGCAGCTGAAAATGGATTGCCTATCCTGAAAAATGTCCTTCTTCCAAGAACAAAGGGTTTTTGTGCCTGCGTAGAAGTTTTGAGGAATTCCTTGGATGCAGGTTACTTTTTCTTTACCTGCTGATTGAAACAATTTATCGTGTTTGTGGATTCTATATTACCTTTGCTGTTCACCTTGTTTTCTACTTTTGCAGTTACAGGTTTTCACTTGTGATATAGGGAAAATGGTGTTTATTTTCTTCCTGTGAAATCATAAGTCTGCACTTATGTTGTAGTGTAGGTGGTGATAAGCATTGAAATTTGGAAAATGGTCACTGATTTGTTCTGTATTGCTATTGTAATTATGAGAAGGGTGGATGATTGTATCAACTGGTTAAACAAACTTATTGCAAAGTTATAGGGAATGCAGTGCCATTTATGGCATCTACAATAAAATGAGCCATTTTGTTAAACATCAAAAAACAGTGTGCATGAAGTTGAATTCTTTTGGTTGTGCATCCCAAGTTTGTTGTCTCTTCTCTAATCTGATTCTGCTGCAATATTCCATGGAGTCCCTTTTCCTCTTCTCCTTCATTATTTTCTACTGAATCATTGCTGTTTCCATCAATAGGATTATATTTTTAGTTGCATACCATTCTCTTTGTTTTTTTTTGGTTATACACTCACACACACACACACACACACACACACACACACACACACACATATATATATATATATGTATGTATGTATATATAGGTGTATATATATATTTTTTAGTTAGTAGAGATGTTTTCGGGTATATGTCTGTTTTCTGCTTTAGTTCTTCCATCTTGATGATGATGCTGATTGTGCCTTATTATGTTTCCAAGGCCAAAGTAAACAAACAAACAAACAAACAGCAACAAATGCATTATCCCAACTGGTTGGGGTAGGGAATTCTGAATTCATGTCATGAGCTATAACAAAAGTTTTACACTGACTGCCAACTTGACGCAACCCTCCTCATTTTCTCAGGTTTGGGACCAACAATGCACAAAGGATACTGCAATACAAGACAATGTTGGTAGAGTTGCCAGAGTAAACAAAACAAGTAACAGTTAACAGTTTTAATTTAGAAAAGATTGTCATGTTAGCTGGTGAGATGCACTAGAATTAGAACCACAGTGTGACACGAGTTTTGCACATGGCATATAATTTGGCAACCACTTGTCCATGTGTTCTTTTAGTGTGCAATCCACATACTAAGTTTCATCCCCAAGAACATTTTCTATATGGAAGAAAAACATCCCCTAAATTTAAGGTCTTTCTTCTAGAGAATTCAATGGATATTAAAACAAAACCTATGATGCCATTATATGTGTCAAAATCCTGTTCATTTGTTAAACCACATAGGTGTAAATATTTTCCACATGGCCTAATTCAAAACGGTTGCTTGAGAGGTGGATAGTCTAGACTCAACACCATCGCTCTGGGTGGCAAAGAAGTCCGTGTCTCACTAGGAAATTAAACTTGGTGACTCAGATAGTTTGTCTTACAGGTCAGATTGTATTTGAAGAGCGAGTCATTGGTTTTTCTGCCATGCAGGGGATGTGCCAATTCAAAGCATCCACTTGATGAGAAACCCTTTGAAAATGCTTCAACCCGTATAAGCTCCATTAATCAATATACATGAGATTCTATGACGTGTAATAATAGCCATTGAATTCTCGATTTTTCTTTTTGGAATTCATTATAAGAACTCCAATTTTGAATATTGGACTGGTGGGATGAGAAATTAGATCTAAGCGATATGTTTTTGCCAGGTGGCAATTCTGTTTGGGGCTAAAACTTAGTATATGAAAAGTGGCCATGTGAAACTACATCACTACAATTGGAGTTTACCAAATCATTTTTCATGTGTGAACTTCATTTCAAACTAGGGTTCTAACTCTTGTATGTCTCTTTCACCCTCAGTAATTAAAAATGAAAATTAAAATGCATTAAGAAATAATATTACACTTACGGAGATTTGGAGGTTTCGTCCCTTTAGCCATTAGTTTCAATACCAGAATTGTATAGGCAGATCGTAAAAACGATGAACCATTCATGAAAATGATTCTTATACTCTCATTTTGAGAGGGAGTGATTCTTTATCAGGACTTTTGTTTGGACTGCTTTGTTCCACAGAACAATATCTGCCATTTACTCTAGAAGAGAAGGGAATTCCTAGTGTCATCTCTGTAGGTTTGCATCATGTTCTTGGCCCAAAGTAAGTTAGGGAATCATGAGTTTCTGCATTTTTTGGTGACCAGGGAGGTTTTGTTACTAATTTTCTCTCCTGAGCAGGGATTGAATTGGGTTATGCCGGACTGGTATTCTTCAGTTATCTGCTCAGTGGAGATTCTTGGCTGTTGGTAGGAGGAGAAGCTGTTGTATTGTTCCATTCTATTATTTTTGATATTCTGTGGTCTATCTAGGGAGAAGGGAACACGAGGATTTTTGAGGAGACTTGGAGCTTGAGTCACTCATTCATTGACGATGCTTTTCCAGGCTGTTGTTTAGGTTTCGTCTTACGTAGAGTTCAAAGGCACTGCCATCTCTGATATCACCAGGGATTGGATGAAATTAGCCTTCACTTTTACCAATTATAATAGTTGTGTGGCAGCTTGGAATCCTCCTAGCGCGGCCATCGTTGAATTTTTATGGATGCTTTCCTGGCAACCAAGGTCCGTTAGGATTGGTGGCATTTTTAACGAGCATAGAGGAGTTATTATTTATTCATTTTTGGGCCCTGTTGGGGTTGAGAATACTGGTCATGCTGAGATTTGCTCTTTGGCCATTGGGTTGAGGGAAGCTGGAATCCACGGTTAGAGGGTATCACGAACCAAATCTAGAGATTTAATTGGAATCCCCAAATCTAGTTTGCAACTCTCACCCCATATCTAGATGGGAGTGGATAAATGATATGTAGACAAATTAAATTTAAGAAGGATATTATATAAAAATGAAGTATGGAAAAGTAATATTAATAAAATAATATCCATCACATAACATCCTTCAAAAATAAAACAGCGGAAATTAAAATAAAACTAGTCTCATGCTTTAAATCAAATCCCTATTAACTAACTTATTTAACTAAGTAATGAAATTACATTGAATAAAAAAACCCTACTACAAGATCTAGGAAAAACATCGAGTAAAACTCTAGTTATAATTAAAATCTTCTAAACATTCTTGTTCTCCACCTTGGTCCTCATGGTCCATGTGTCCATCAACTATAGGTCCTGAAATAGGTTGTGC
>JAUPMG010000014.1:6137984-6171956 GCA_031762675.1 Pachysandra terminalis | reverse complement strand
AGCAAGAGGCTCTGAGGTCTCGGCAACTGCAACAGCTCTAGGAGGGGGGCCATTCTTCTTTTGGAATTGTATCCTCACCTCAGGGTGAAGTTTCCAGCAAGTTTCCTTTAGGTGTCCAGTATTCCCACAGTGACGAGCCACCCTCTTTCTTCCAGAAGATCGAGTACTATACAGACCCACAGAAGTAGCAAAAGCTATCTGATCGATCACCTCTCCAGTGGTAGGTATGGCGGTAGGAGTAGATATAAGACGTCGACGCTCCTGATATATCATAGCAAAAGCATCCATCAAGGATGGCACCGGAGTTGAGTTTAGAATCTGGGTATGGAGATTCTCAAACTCGGGCTTAAGCCCCATAAGAAATGCATAAGTGTGAAGGCGGTCCATCTTCTTGACAGCCACGAATGCCATCATCCCAAAGTCACTGACTGGATCATACTAAGCCATCTCATCCCAACGAGTCTATAGATATCCAAAGTACTGAGACGCAGTCAATCCAAGGCTCTCTTGAGTGGCACGAGCAACCTCCTGGTACAATTCAAAGTGCCGAGCCTCATTCCGGGAATGAGCATACATCGCACTCAAAGCAGTCCAGAGACTATCCATAGTCTCATGGTACATAAACATGTTAAAAATATGTGGCTCCATAGATCCATAGATTCAACTCAATATTAGACAGTTATCAATATCCCATTGATCTGCCTTGAGATCATTATTAGCCGGACGCGGAGTTTTTCCCAAAAGCCAAGCAGACTTACCTCGGCCACCAATAAATAGCTTCAAGGACCAAGACCATGTTGCAAAATTGCGTCCATTCAACAGGACGCTAGTAATTCTCCCATCGGACATAGGAGGTGCCAGATCCGAACGGGCACAAGATGATTCTGCCATAGAGAATCAAAGCAACAACAACCGATGGAGAGAAAAAAAAAGTAGAATGAAGGATGCAACAGCCTTCTAGGTCATCAACAAGTCACAAAGTGACAAAGAACTGTGGTTTATTAAACCACAGGTAGCAGCATAAGAAGAAGAGCCCTAGGTTTACTCAGAATAACATAGAGCCAAACCTAGGGCTGCCAAAAAAGAAGCCGCGTGAGGGAGAGTCGCACGGTCTGAAAGAAAGGGAAAAAAAAAGGAGCTGGGCTGCTGCGCGCGAGAGAAAAAGATAAAAGAGGGCTGGCTGCGGTGGCTGTGAGCGCGAGAGAAAAATAAAAGGGGGCTTGCTGCGGTGGCTGCGCGCGCGAGAGGAAGGAGAAGAGTGTGGTGGGGCTGGGCTGCGGTGGCTGTGAGGGTGGCGGCGGCGAGAAGTGGTGGTGACGGTGACGGCGGCGGCGGTGGTGGAAAAAGATAGGGTTAGGATTTGGGTTAGGGTTTGCTCTGATACCAAATTAGATTTTGGAGAAGAATAATTAATTTGATTAATTGTCTTAAGTGAACAGTAATTGGGTTTTATACCCACAAACAGTGTGCTATTACAATAATACCCCTTTTTATTTCTAACAGTAGGTGTCAAAGGCAATCACTGAAGACTCACTAAGGCATTTAAAGGGGCGGTTGGTTGGGTGGTGGACCACATGCTTTTACTAACAATTGAAGAGCATGCTGAGCCATCAGAAGTTCTTTTCTATGATTTTTGCCTCTCTCTCTCTCTCTCTCTCTCTCTCTCTCTGGTTCAAGCCACTAACTTATTTCCATGTTTTGTTGGCTACGACTTCGTGCCTCAATGTTAAACTGAGCTCCTTATGCCTGGAATTACATTCTTATAATATATGTGATTCATTTCCTGATTTTAATCTTTGATTTGAATATTGATTCATTATCTTTGATCTTTTCTTTTAAATTATACTGACAATATTAATATTAGTTTCATAGGCATCTCTTATATGTCAATTCCTTGCCAGGAAACCCTATTGCTAAACCGTTGCCTGATAATTGGTTGGCTTCAGCCTGGAGTTCAATTGATTGCTCAAATTTATAATTTCATTGTTTGTTATATGGTGCGGCTTTCATGAGATCTTAGTACTCCATGGCATTAACATGCTCTTTTTTTTTTGATGATTTCTTACTACCGTTAGAAAAAATCTGTTACATTCCATGAGATCATGGCATGATATTCGTAGGGATGGAAGCCATGAGTCTGTACTTGTAATTCCAGAACTCAGGTGCAAGGAAGAAGTTACTTCTGGCATACAAAATGTTATTCTGGAAGAGAAACCTTATTTGGATTCCTACAGGTTCCAAAGACCACTCTTCTTTCACATTGGAAAAGTGGACGATTGGTTTGAGAATGGTTTGGTGTGGTGAGAACCTGGTGAGTAGCTGCTGTATTAGCTTGATGGTTTTGTTGACAGAAATGGTAAGTCACCTGGTGTCATGATTTGATTAGGAGACCACCGGATGGACCTCTCCATGCATTGCCTTAAATTTTGATAGAGCATCCAATGATTTTGGATCTAAGGAATTTCTGCTTCTTACTTCTTAGTAGTAATGGCTTTGCATTAATAACATGCATGGAAGAGTTGAATTTTGGAGGATTGAAACTAAAGCTGTTGATGCTAGATTTGCTTGGAAATAAGAGAACCTAGTTTTAGTAGACCAAGCTTTAGAGTGAGTAAATGAAAAATTAGAGTTATGGAGGGAGACCTTGAAATCGAAAGGTTTTAGAATAAGTCGAACAAAGGCCGAGTACATGGAATTTAAGGCTGCGTTCGGCCTGACTTGTACTTTCGGATAAGCACTCATTGGATAAGTAGTTCAATGAGAGCACTTATTCACAACAACAATAAACTGCTTACTTGAAGAAAATAGTGTTTGGTAAATACATTTATTTAAGTGCTTATGAAAGTTTAGGGGTAAAATAGGTATTATGAAAATATTATTAAAGTTAAGAAATAACATTTATTTAAGTGTTTATGAAAGTTTAGGGGTAAAATAGGTATCATAAAAATATTACTAAAGTTTAGAAATAGTTTCCTGCATAAGTGATAAGAGAAGCTGTTCTCAACAGCTTCTCCTTATGAGTGCCTTCCTCTACTACATATGGGTAAGCACTTTTTATTTTAAAAAGTGCTTTAATAAGTTATAAGCTGAAATTAGCACTTATATAAGCCAGGCCAAATGCAGCCTAACTTTAGAAAAAAACCTACGTCACGCTATCCGTGTGAATGGGGAGCTGTTCTGGTGCTCAGAACGCCCCTAATTCAGGATTAGCGTAAAAACATAAAAAAAATGTGGGTTTTTTTTGTAAATTTTTGGGGGTTTTATTAAAAATATAAAAATATACGAGTTTTATTCTAAAAAAATATTAATAAGCATGGGTTTTTTTTTTTTGCTGGGGGGGGGGGGGAGGAGATTTATAAAAATATGAGTTTTATTCTAAAAAAAATATTAAAATTAGATTGATAGAAGGTTAAATTCAGATATTTTATGGATTATATCATTTCTCTTATATATGTGGTTGAGCATAAAAATGAAAATTAAAATGTCTTTATATATTAAGTATAGTTTGTATGTATATATGAAGATGCTCTGGACCACAAATTATTTTCAAGTTTGGTGTTCTCAAGCTTTTGCTCCAGCACACTCGGCATTCTAGTGACTTAGGTAAAAACAATAGTAAGGTGAAATTGCAGTGAGAATAGAAGCAATCATTTTTGTTATCTATGATCAATTATCCATAAAGAGGGAGATATTGGTGTTGCTCATAGAATTAGAGCTGGACGGTTTCGGTGGAGAAGTGTTTTTAATGTATTATGTGATCCACATGTGCCATTCAAAGTAAAAGAATATTTTTATACGACCTCCATTAGGCTTGTTATGATGTTGGACAATAGTGAAGCAACATATGCACATAATGAATGTTTTTGAGATGAGTGTTGAGAGGATTTGTGAGAAGACTAGGAAAGATAAGGTGAAGAATGAACATATTCGAGATTGTTTGGATGTGGCTCAATTATGAGATAAGATAACTGAAAGTAAGTTATGATGATTTGTGCATTTAAAGTGAAGACCTAGGGAAGCAACTGTAACAAGGTAAGAGAGAAATTATTGAAGGTTTTAAGAGGGGGAGAGGAAGACCCAAAAGCGTATGAATGGAGCCAATAAAAAAAGATTTGCACACACGTAATTTGACTCAAGAGATGGTTTTTGACGGATTGAGATGAGGAAGAGAACTCTCTCTCTCTCTCTCTCTCTCTGTTTTTTTTTTTCCTCTGTGCGTGTTAATTTGATCAAAAGAAAAGCTAATGGCGGTTCACCCAAGGGCTTCTTTTCTTCCCCCTAAGATATAAAATCTGTCTTTATCCATTTCTATTTGGATCTTTCAACTGGTCTATCTCGCATCTTTGTAAATCTCCAAGCTTGAGCCCAACTGGATCTCTTAATGGATATCATGCCCGAGCCCTTTGGATTCCAAGGATTTTGAATGAACCGGACAACTATTAGCGATTTTTAGTTGAGCTTAAGCCTAAACTAAGTTTACGAGCACTAATAAGTCTATTATAATATTTTATCATCAGAACTATACTATTTAGCTTATAATATAAAATTATAAATTATCGAACTCACGCTCCTTAACAAACGGTGATTGTTGAGGGAGCCATGATTAATGAGTTCAGAATTGCCTCATATGTGCTTAAGCCCAAACTAGCTTAGCTAGTTGAAAGCTCCACTTCCAGAGTCTCTCGAGGAAATACAAGTTTTCTTGCTCCCACTTCGGTTTCTGAACTCCGACTCTGATAATGAGGTATTTTCACGAACCACATTTATCCGACCATTGGATTTATATGATGTACGATGAGGATTTAAACTTTGGAACCTGTAACTGTATTTTTTTTTTCCTTCAACGATAAAATTAAACAAAATTCATTCTTTTTGGTATGATCTTCCTCTTGTTTTTTTCTTTACTCTTCAGTATGTTTTTCATTCATAACACTTCCGGTATATTTCTCAATGATGTAGAGCACCTATCATCGCCCTCTCAGAATTATTACTATCGTGAAAATATGAATTAGCTTGTTCCGAGTAGGAGGAGGATGAGTGGGGATAACAAGCTTTGCGGAGCTCTTCAAACCTTGTGATATCGAAGTTGTTGATCTTCATAAGCTGCTTCTGTTTCGCACTGAATCGACTCTCAAAGAACCCCTCGAAAGAAGGGTCTCTGGAAGTCCTCAAGAAGAAGGCATAGCCGGCCATGAAGTAGGCGGAAGTGACGTAGAAGCAAATAGGCTCCATCACATCCCACGACAATTCCCAGAACGTAAGCCTCATGAACGCTGCTGTCTGGACGATCAGGAATCCCAATCCACCCCACAGCTCTCTCCGGACCAGCGACTCCGCCTTCTCGTCGATACCCATCTTCTGCTTCTCCATCTCTTCCAGTTCTTTCCTTCTGGAATCGTTTGGATGAGCTAGCGACACTGGAATTATCCCCTCGATTGCTTTCGCTACCTGTAATCCAGAAAAACGCGTCCAGAAACAATATGGGTAAATGCAGGCCAGACTACCAGGGCGGATTTAACAATTCACATTCACACATTTTTTTTTTTACACTTTTGAAAGGCCCATGTCCAAACCAAATTGGGCTACCCAGATAGTGTTCAAATTGATAAAAACTGGCCCAGGCGCGGTTTTAAGATGGGCCTGGAATTCATGTTGTGGGCCCCAGTCTTTTTCTAAAAAGAAAAGTACTTCTAATTGTTCTCTCTCTCTGTTTTTTTTTTTTGGTCAGTCTCTCTCTCTTGTTTGTTATTCTTCCCATTTTGTTTCTAAGAAATGGGTTTGCCACAATTATCTTCTTCTATTTTTCCTCATTTAAGAGAGATAGCTTCCCACTTTGTTTCTAAGAAAAGGGTTTGCCACAATTATTTTCTTCTATTTTCCCACTAATCAAAAAGTTACTCCAAGACCAGACCAGGAGTGGAAATAGGGAAAGAAAAGGGCGGGGGCAAAACAGAGAGATACAAAGAGGCCAAGACCACCACCATCATAATTAAGAAAAAGGTTGAAGGGTATTTTTGGGTATTCACCTCCCTAAAGTTGGAAAATAGGGAAAAGGCAAAAGGTTGTGGGCAACACAGAGACTCAAAGAGGCCAAGACAACCACAATCATATTTCGGACCTAGAAATCCATTTTAAAAAAGGTTCAATGGTATTTTTGGGCTTCATTCTCCTCTTAAGGCTGGAAAATAGAGAAAGGCAAAAGGGTGTGGGCAACAAATAGAGACACAAGAGAACAAAAACACCACCATCATATTTGGGACATAGATGTCCATTTAAGAAAACTTCACTCTCCCCTAAGGTTGGAAAATAGGGAAAGGCAAAAGGGTGTGGGCAACACAGAATGAGTCCCAAGAGATAGATGTCCATATAAGAAAATGTTGAAGGGTATTTTTGGGTCTTCACTCTCCCCTAAGCTTGGAAAATGGGGAAAAGGCAAAAGGGTGTGGGCAAGACAGAGACTCAAAGAGGCCCAGACCACCACCATCATATTTAGAACATAGATGTCCATTTAAAAAAAGCTCGAGGGTATTTTTGGGTCTTCACTCTCCCCTAAGGTTGGAAAATAGGGAAAGGCAGAAGGGTTTGGGCAACACAGACCCAAGGGGCAAAACCACCACCACCACCTCCATCATATTTAGGACATAGATGTCCATTTAATAAAAGGTTCAAGGGTAATTTTTTTGGGTCTTCACCATCCCCTAGGGTTGGCCATCTCAAACATGTGGGCGTTTTTAGATCTGGCGTGACAAGGTTTCGGTTTCCTGTGGAAAAAGAAAACAGGAAAAAATAATAAAAATTTATCAGATCTCGGTAGCCTCGAAAGAAAAAAAAGGAAAAACAGAATATCCGGGAATATTTGATTCCTCAGTTTTTTCCTGAGGGGTTTCCCTTCCATCAGGTTATTATTAAAGCGAGAAAGCGATTTATCATAGCATAATTACTCGAGAATCGTGGAAAAGAAATGAATATTTTTTTTTCCTCAAGGAAACTGGAAGAAAACGGTAGGGAAACGGAGCATTTACCTGCTCTGGCCTGAGAAAAACAACGTTTCCCAAAACGATAACCGTTCCAGAGTCGTCCAACATCTTCGCAAACCGTAATCCTTGATCAGGATTCGAGCAATCCTCGGCACAAATCTGAACAAACTCCGAATACGATATAGAGCTCTTTGGAATCTGTCTCAGCTTCGTTTTTAGCATCTCCAACTCCGATAGCCTCAGCAGTTTCCTCGCGTCCTCCACTGATATTCCTCCCTCCATCGGTTCCGATCTCATCACCGGAGGACTCAATCCATCTAACCGGATACGGTCTTTATAAACGTTCATCAATTTCAACTTCTCCACCAGCTTTTCCCCAACCGGAAGAGATCGGAACTCCAGCGACATCACCGACTGCTTCTGAAGAAATCGCCTGAAAAACCGATTCTCGCCTGGATCTGGAGGGAATATATTTTTCTGGAACAATGGAGAATAAATGGGAGAGTGTGTGAGGGTCAGGTTCGGAGATGAGATTCTGGCTATGTTAAAGAGACGATGAGCTAGGGTTTTCCGAAACGCCATTGATGAGCAGAAAGAGCTAAATATATTTTTTTTAAAATTAAAAAGGAAGGGCGGAGAGAGAGAGAGAGAGAGAGAGAGAGAGTAGGGTTCGTTTATACTCCGGGAAATGAGGACTTTCACATTCGAATTGCAGGAACAATGGAGGCGTCTGGATGCTTAAATAGGTCCCTTGAAGGAGGAGGAAGGAAGGAAGAAAAGTTAAAAAGAAACGGCTGAAAATACCGCGATATTTTCAAAAAATAGAAAACGATATGCGATAATAAGAAGTAGAGAACCGGTCTTTGCTTATTTTTCTTTTGTTCTAGCGAATATTCGTCCAAACGTTACGAAAAATAATGAGATGCTCCTCAATCTCTCTCAGCCACGCACTAAATGCTTACGTAAAGCTCAAAAGACGAAAATACCCTTTCTTATGTTCGCCGCATCACATGTATACGCGGCAAGGACTGTAAACGAGTCGAGATTTGACCAGCTCGGCTCAGGCTTAGTAAACCTTGAGCAAGGCTCAGCTCGGTTCTCGGTAAAAATTTTGGGCTTGGGCTTGCCTCAGGTCTGGTTCATAGAAGCTTAGCTCATTAACGCTCGGCTAACAAAGAAGTTTAGTTTAATCCAAATGCATCAATATGGATTTTATATATAAACCAAGCCGAATCTATGTAAACTCGACTCAAATTCATTAAGATAATGAATTTTTTGAGACTCAAGGTCAGCTCACGAGCCTAATTATAGAATTCAAGCTCCGCTCATACAAGCTGAATCTGAGCCAGAGCCGAACTAGCTTTGCCTCGTTGACAGCCTCTATACGTGGCTTGATAAGCTAGCGTTGCTCCACCGACCTTGACCATCTGCTGACCGCTTGATCATAGTACTCAAATTGAAAATCTTAAAAGTCGGTGAACTTGAAAAAGTAAATGGACGGCTTGATGGGGGGCAGCTGTGGATATATTTCATTGATCACTCGCTAGGCAAGCAATGACACGGACGGAGTCAGCAAAATAATATAGTTTTTTGTGACTCATTAAAAGAAAATATTTCCTAAATACAATGCTAGAAGATTCGATTTGAGCTTAAAAAACATTGCTTCTTTGATAACATGATGATGAATGCCACTTTGATTAACATTACGCTGTCGCCACATACGCTTCACATCCAAAGATTGTGTTATTTTCGCGAGAAATATAATATAACTTGCGATAAATTGAATATCAAGAGAATATAAAAATTCTTTTTTATCCTCTTCCGCTCTTTTGAATTTTATTATTGGAAACAGAATTTTGCATTAAAAGGGTTTGTTGGGTTGGGTTGGGTTCACTAGTGAAAGAGTTGTTTTCATTGGGAGGTGCAATCGGTTAGCCGATTCTCTCTGTTCTACAACACATGTAGATGCTTGGCATCCCATGACCAGTTCGATCTTATCCACACAATTCTCAGATTTACCCTTAATTTTCAAAATAATTAAGCGGTTCAACATCAATGTAAGTGAGGTGCTGTTTCGGTGGAGGTTCAACCGTTCCAGGCACGAACCGAGGAAGTTAGGGACACAAGTCCTACGGATGGGGTACTTTGGGCCTCTCCTTTGTTTGCCTAACTTTTCTTCTTGGGTGGTGGTGGTGGCAACTACAATTCTGGAAAGCCTTTTCACACGTGTTTGTGCAGCTTGACAGCTTGTAAAGAGCTCAGAAACGCTAAATAGAATAATAACCTATTACTCGAAAGATTGAGCTAAATTACGGAAATACCAGTGACGCGTTCGTTTCTTGCATTCAAATTGAACTACCGCTATCTTCTAAGTCCGTTCTCGTGAGGCGTCAAAGGAAGAACTAATTAACCAGCGCGGTCATGGTCATGGTCTGATGGTTTGATGGTCATGGTTGGCGTTTCAGAGTCCTTGAGGTTTTTTTGTTAACAATATTGGACTTTTACCTCTCCCTTTCTCTATCAAAGTTAAGAGGGAGGAACATATCATATAAAATAGTTAAAAAGATATTTATGTAATAGATATTATCATCTGTGAGATTATTTTTACTTTTGTTCTTTCATTGAGATTTATCTTTGTTCTAGGATCTTTTGTGATCCACGTCAGGAGATCGACACCTTGTGAACCCCTAAAACAGGTGTCGATCTCCTATCCTCACTCAATGTTAGGAAGTAGTAATCCAAGTGCTGCAAGCTTGGTGTTTATCTTGAGCAAATGTTATACTCATCCATCTAATAAGGCTCAAATATAATAAACTCATTCCGGACGGAATTGTTTATAATTTTTTTTTTTTTTTGTGTTGCTTATATGAAAGAAAGAAGAGACTGTCTGATAAAGCTACGAGAAAGGTAAAAACTAGTTGCTTTGCACGTTTATCATGTTGTCCATGTAGATGTAAGTTCATAATCTTCGACCTTTCAAGGGTATTTAAGTCTTTTTCAATGCTATTCTTTTTTTTTTTTAATGGATAATGATTAATGACATGGGGATAAAACTGAGCTTCAACATCATCTATCATAGTTTTGGTTTTAAAATTGGTCAAAATTTCGGTTTCGGATTAGTCGGATGAAATAAAAACCATGTAGTCTTCTGGTTCAAGTATTTCACAAAATTTTCGATTAGAATAGACAAAATTTCAGCAAAAGATTTAGCGTTCTTTTGCAGAAATTTATATACTTTTTGCCTACTTAATCAACCAAAATATTCTTTATTTTAAATATTTTTTTTTATCAAAATTTTTGTTTATTTCGATCAAAATAAATTCAACAAACATGTTAAAAAAATTAATTTCATATCTTCAAGGACTCACTTCTTTTTATCACTCATTTTTTATTTCAAAATATCTTAGGTAAAGAAAATTATATTTACCTAATTATTTTGATAATTTAGTATAAGTTTGTTATATACATACGTAATTGAAATTAATACTAATTTGAGTAGATACATTATTTTGTTAATTATATATATATATATATATATATATATATATATATATATTACTATTTTTTTTAATTTTCTTTCGTTTATACAGATACACAGATGAATTTTGTACTCGCTTAAATTGAAGAAATTCAAGAAACAAAGTTTAAGTTTTCAGCTTAAATTTATATACATTGTAGTTTTTAAATGTAAGAATTTGAATAATTTACATTCACTACTATAAGAAACTTTAACATTATCAATATTCATTTTTCATGAAAATATAATGTACTATTAAATATTTGAATTTTTAAATTTCTAACAATAAAATTAAAAATTAATAAAATAAAACATTTTAATTTCATTTATCTTTTTATCTCTTTATCAAAAGCCCCCCTTTTTTCATTTTATTTCTTTTGTTTATCTAAGATTATTCTATAGTTCTCAAGTCTAAGATAGTTGATATATAGACTTTGAATTACGGTATCAATAGATAAGAAAAATTAAATATATAAAGTTATTTAAGCCTTTGAATGAAAATAAGACATAAATAGATAAAGCTAATAAAAGATTCAGTATAATCCTTCCAGTCAACGAAAAAGCTTGTTTAATTAGTTTGAAAAAACGTGTTTAATAAGGTTTTATGAAACAGAAACGTATTTTTTGGTTGTTAAAAGGGCTGTCAACGAGCCGAGAAGAAAAAGCTTGTTTAATAAGTTTGAAAAAACGTGTTAAAAAAGGTTTTATGAAACAGAAACGTAATTTTCGGTTGTTAAAAGTCAGAATTAGGGCTGTCAACGAACCGCTCGTGAGCCCTGAGCGAAAAAAAAAAAACTCATTATTTTAACGATTTGAGCCGAGCTTAAGTAGGCTCGGCTCGATTTTATATATCATAAGTATCATATATATAAATATAAATATATAATATTAATTATTAAATATATAATTAATTAGTGACGTGTTTAAGTCAAAGTAATTAAAAAAATTTAATTAATTTAATTGAATTAGTGTTAAATTCACCAAAAAGAAAAAAAAAAGAATTATTACTAAATTATTTTTTTTCCCATGCTTTTAACAAGCCGAGCTTTCACTAGCCGAGCCGAACCGAACTTTTTACGAGCTGAGCCTTTGCTAGTCGAAACCTGAACCAAGCCTGAGCTTGAAAATTTGTACCGAGCTTGAGCCAAACCCAAACCTTGTCCAGATTTTACGATCCTGAACCGAGCTGGGCAAAGCTCGGCTCGTTTACATCTCTAGTCAGAATCACAAGGTTCAAAATTTCTCACTTATGAAATGGCAAATTCATTTTGATGTAACCAAACATAAAGGATAGGGCCACACGCAAACTCCCAGGAAAAAAAACAAATCGATTAATTTAGAGATTTCCAGCCGTGTCAGAAAGGTAATTAACGGATATTCATGGAGGAATTGATGAGAAATCAAACAAGAATCCTTGCTTCTTGTTAATGGATTCCAAGTAGAAACGTGAATTACATCCCATGTTCTTCTCAATCAGGCATATGTTGTTATTTCAGTTGAGGCTGTGCATGATACGTACGTAACAAAGAAAAGAGTTCCATGGGGTCGGAAAGCATTAGACATGCAGACACAGCCACACCAATACAAGGATCGAGTTGGGTCATCATTTAAACTTGAGCTTAGTGCGTAACTACTTTGCTGAAATGATTAGTGCCTGAGAGCTAGGCTCTTGGTGATTAAATAAATTAATAAGTTAGCCACTTACGTAAGCCCATAACCAAGTATTGTTATAGCCAACCTAACGATGATTGTGTTGAGGTGTACAGGTTTTTTTTTTATTCGTTGAGGATAATTTCGTACTTTTTTGTTCTTGAAGGTGTAATCATAATCCGGATTCTGTTTGTTTCAACGTAAACTGTTTTTATAAAAATTAAAAATTTTCAACTAATTGATTAGAAGTTAGAAAATAGTGTGAAAAATGTGTACGTTTTACTTTGTTTGTTTGTTTGTTTTTTTTTTTTTTTTTTGTTTAAATTTTAATGTTTGGAGTGTAAAAATAATAACAGAAAATGACTTGTAACTTACTATTGTGTTTTATCGTCAATTTGAATCTACTAACATATTTAATAGGTTCGGATGGATTGGTGGGTTGGGTGGGTCGAATTTTGTCGTGTGTTTGATTGTGCTTTGGTGATAATGTTGTCATTATGATTAGTATGTTGTAGTGGTGGTGCTAGTAGTTATGACAATTTGATGGTGCTATCGTTGTTTTGTTAGCAGCAACAATAGTGATGTCACCACCAATGATTGTGGAGGTGCTGATGACATCATCGCTAGAAATGATAGTGGTGGCAGTGATGATATGATAGTAATATCATTGTTATACGTGATATTCATATTGTAAATAATGATATCCCACTACCAAAAGGGATCATGGTAGTGGTGGCGCACCTTAGCTAGAAATGATTGTGATAACGATAATGTGGTGTTGATGAACATGTTAAAAGTAACGGTGTGCCACCATCAAAGGTGGTGGTGGTAGTGGTGGCGGTGGTAGTGCAATCATCGAAGGTGATGGTGCAATCACTAAAGGTGATGATGATATCATTAAAGGTGGTGCAGGTAGTTTGAGAAAACAAAATAAGAAGAAAAAACTTTAGCAGTGTCGACTTCAATAAATCTTGATTTTCAAAAAATGACATGCAAAATTTTGAAAGGTATACCACTTTCCAGAAAATTGTCTCACTTTTGAAAAATCAAATACATATAAATACCATTTTACATTAAAACAAACGCTTTTACGTATCGTATTTTATATTGAAACAAACAGAGTCCTAATTCATGAAGATTACTCATTCTCATTGACCGAGTAGTGCTTGAATAGCGTGGCGGAATATCAAGCCATTTTACTTGGGCTTGAAATGGTACTTGAAATGAAATTTTCACATCTTGAGGTGTTTGGAGATTCTAAACTGATAATAAATCAGATATTGATGCAATATGATGTCAAGAAGCCAGATCTCATCCCGTATAAATGTCCTCTGATTCTTCTCTTCGGGTTCATCGATTTAAAGTGCTAAAAATAGCTTATTCTTAAATCGGGATTCTTCTTGAAAGTAGTGGTAGATTTCACGAACCGAATCGCGGAGATTTATTGCGTAGTCTTCAACTTAATCTTTGGGCTTGTAGACTTATAAAAGACGTAGACTAGAAACTTCAACTTCGATATAAATCTATGGGCTTTTGAGCGTATTCAGAGATTTGAGAGTTTTATCTTCGGGTTTGAATGCTTTTACTTTGATGCTTCAAGTCTTCAGATCTTCGAATCTTCAAGGCAGTGAACCAGCAGGGCTTCAGAGCTTCTTCTTCTGATCCTTAAGCTTTGTGATTTTCTCATCCCTTGAATGGGAGAAGACTATCCTTATTTATAGATTTTGAGGTGAGAGTCATTCTTGAATTTGAGATAATTTCCAATTTAATTAGAGATTATCTGCAAGTGGGAGGGTAGAGTTCTACTACTTGTTCTCAACCACTTTAGGATATTAACCAATATAAGATAATTCTTTATTAAAGAATTATCTAAATATTGATTGAATATCTTTTAGATAATTCTTTTGAGAATTATCTAGAATTTTCCTATTTTGTTAGAATAATTCATATTTAATGAGAATTATTATAATTTTAATTTAATAAATCTCCGTGAATTTCATTTGAACTAATAAAAAATTCAATTTGAAAAAATCTTATTTTAGTGGGGCCCATCCTATAAGATTGTCCCATGTGGCATATTTTGATCACAAATTTTCTCCTTCTACAAGGGTGTATACAATTTAGGTAAGAGTGAGAATGTGGTGAGAGATTTCTGTAACCTTTTCCCTTTCGAGAAAGTGATGTGTTCTTTTTATTTTTTTATTTTTTATTTTATTATTATAGTTGATTTTATGTACTAGACTTAGTCGTGTATGAAATTAAGCGTCTGTTTAGTGTAACTTCCTACAAATGAAAGAGCTTCAATGTGAAGGGGTTTGTCCAAAAGGGTTCTAAATCAAAACCATTGATTAAAAATTACATTTTGTGAGAAAATTTATATAAAAGTTTGCTTTGTACATAATTGTAGGCATCCATGATATTATCTTTATAAAGAAAGTGTACTAGAAATGAAAGGATAATTTTATCATTTTAAAAGTTTTACTTAAATTTAGAATATGGTTAACGGTTACAAGTGCAGTTTTTAAAAGCATTTTCACATCTATTTAACCAAAATGAATTTCCTAAAGAAGCACTTCCATCCAAAACAATTTTCATAAATACCACCAAACACCTAAGCATTAGGAAGGAAACCTTGTTAGGTCTACGAAAGACTTCCTAACCCTTCAGACACTATACCAAATGAGACCTAAATCTCCTGATGTAGAATGTATCAGTCTGTTGTTCGGGTATATCTTGATTTCAAAACTTAATTTGGAAATTTTATTTACATCTTAAAAAAAAAAAAAAAAAGAAGAATTTAAAAAAAATTATTATTCGCTGAAATTTCTCTTAAAAATGAGAGAATTACTTATATCTTCTACTTTAAAGAATTTTTTACATATATATCCGGTGATCATGAGATATTGCCATGATAGTATTCTTTGCATAAATATAATCAAATGATCCTCTGTCACAGGGGGTGTAAATCAGTTGGTTTGGTTCGGTTTAGTGGTCAAACCTAAATCAAACCGAATTACATTACACTAAACCAAAAACTAAACTAAGTCAGATCGAATTAGAAAAGTGAAAATCAAAACGAAATAGAAACCAAAAAAATTCGATTTTTCGGTGTGACAAAATTAATATTATTTTCTATACAAAACACATAAACACATATATTTATGTATTATATATAATCTACTTCGGGTTTTTGGTTTGATTTGGTTTAGTCGAAGCCTTAATCAAAAACCAAACTAAACTAATTCGGTTATTTGTTGTCTAAACCATAACCAAACAAAACCGATTATTTTTGGTTTGGTTTGTTCGTTTTTCAGTTTAAATCGAACTAATTGACACCCCTACACCCTTACACCGCAGACTTTGTTTCTAAACACTCTAAAATATCCTCTTATTAGATTACTCTCTACCCTTTCTCTCCGAGGCTCCTGCTAGGTCTATAGGAGGGGAGATATGTGTCCATAAGTGGCCCCCATTAAGAAGGGTAACTTGTCATTTTTAATACTAAGAAAATGGTGAACCGTAGGTCGCCTGTGATTGGTTTAGAAAATAACTTTGCTTGTTTTTTCATCTAATCACAAACCACACCACAGAGTAGACCACATGGTAGCCCACAGCTGATTTCCTTTCCTTAACAGGATCCCGGGTTTTTCTCTACTCCAACGAACCTTCTTCATTCTTAACTCCAAACCTTTTCTCTCTCTCTCTCTCTAACTCCAACGAAATCACCTCTGTTCGCTGGGTATCTTCTCCCAGTCTGTTCGTTGGAGTCTCTTTTCCCTTCTCTCTCTGGTCTGTTCGTTAGGGTTTCTTCTCCCTTCCCTTTCTCTTCCTCTTCTCCCGGTCTGTTCGTTGGGGTCTCTCTCTGCTTTGTTTGTTAGGGTTTCTTCTCCTTATACGAATGTATATAGGCAGTTTTTCAAGAGCAGCCCATTTGAGAGCTTCAGCTTCTCCTCTAGAAGATCTTGAAAAAATTTCCATACTGAAGCACTGTTTATACTTAAACTACTACCCTCTCTATAAACATTATCACTCTCCATTAAACCACCACCCAAGATTGCAAAACCCATTACAAACCCCACCCAAAATTTCTTCAAAATATGGCCAAAGAGAATTATAATTCACTGAAGCTAGAGTTGAAACACCTCAAATTCAGAAATGGGCATCTTCTGTTTCTCGTATTCTTTGTTTATATTGGTAAATAACATTTCTGATTTGCGTTGTTTACAAAAGTTGATGCTTGATTAATTTTGTATTTGTACTTTGTGTGAAGAATCTTGTCCCATATTAGAAACTTAATAATTAGAGAGATTGTGGCCTTTCTTTTTGGACGAAGTCAGAACTGTTTTTATAGTCGCTTAATTCTACTGCATCACGTGTGGCTAGTTGGCCGGCTCAAACGTGCATGGACCTATCTTTTTGGACAAAGTCAGACCTTTTTTTTTATAAAATTTCCAAATAGTTAGAGACTGTGGCCTTTCTTTTTGGACAAAGTCAGACACGTTTTTATAGCCGCTTAATTCTAGTGCATCACATGTGGCCAGTTGGCCGGTTCAAACGTGCATGGACCTATCCTTTTGGACAAAGCCAGACCTATTTTTTTATAAAATTTCCAAATGGTGTTATTTTCTTTTATAAAATACCTTGCTCAAAACGATTTCAATAAAACGACTACCTTTGTTTTTCTTTTATGCGATTTTTGAAACTATTATGCTATTTTTATGTTATCTGCAATTTCTCTTTCGATTATTATTTTTATTTGGGCAAGCATTGGTGAGTGGATTTCGAGCTTGATCAAGTTGTACAGATTGATCAAGCCGACCGTGATGGATTATGAGATATTATATCCTAGGGGTGTGACGCAGTGATTTCTCGTGACTATATAGATTCTCCGCAAAGGTGTAAATCACCTTAAAGATAGCGACCTAATCCGTGCCACCCTCTCTACTACTTTCTTTGATCAAAGTCTTCTGTTACAGCTACAATAGTCGAACAAATACAATAATCAGGTACCATTGTTCCTTCACATTTACATTATAAAACCAATAGTTTTGTCTTACCTGACGGAGAGATCCGAAGCTCTCTGCTTCTATCTTTTTCATTTCTGTCAAACGGAAGTTTACGAGGGTTTTGAGAGTCAAAGATCGATATTTAGAACAAAAGAAGTACAAGGGATTCATGCTTTTCGTTTGGTATATTCATTTATTTTGGTCAGCAAGTATATTAAAATCTGCTCTGAAGTTCTGATTACAATCACAGGAAAAATGGGAGGGAAAGTTGGTTTTCATATATATTGGGACACTGCTGGCCATATAAGTTTCTTACTTTGGTAATTTCCACCACCTTCAAAATCCTAGATTCATCCTTTATGACCAAATTACCACTACCTCATGGCTCGCTGGGTTCCCTTACTAATCCGGTCGGGGCAGATCCGACTTAGTTCAATAATGAACAAATATATAACAAAGGAGATTTTTTGAAATTGAATTTTAATGGAGCATGTACTGCTGTTGTACATGGAGATTTGTTTGTAGAGTTGCAGTAAGAGTGGCTCAAATAAAAAGCAATATTGTAGAAGCAATGGCTAAAAGGCTCATCATTGAGGGTGATTCACAATTGATTATAAATCTGTTAGCAAACCAGAATATAGATCCACCATTGAAGCTTCAGTCCATCATTGAAGGCTCCTACCTCAATTTGATTTAGTCCTTTTTGAACATTCTTTTAGAGAAGGGAATCAAGCCGTAGACTACTTAGCAAACTTTGCCTTGGATACCTTTGAATGCTGTTGGATTTCAAAACCAACCCGCTGTATTAATGGAAATCCTAAAGGATGATGTAATAGGGAACTTTGTTGTTAAACTCTTATAATTCATTATATGAATCTTACGATGATCAAATCAAATCAGTAAAGAAATCGATTTATGTTTGAATCTAATGATCTATACATAAAATCTTATGATTTACAATTTAATCGTAAGATTCAAACGATTCAACTTTGCAACAGCAAAGAAAAATAACTTCTTTTCTATTTTTATCATTGTTTATATAAAATATAGTACTCTAAAACAATTCAATGTACATAAAGAAATATTGTTTATATTTTAAACAATAAAAAGCCATTTTTCTAATAGAAATCCCATAAACTAAACCCCAAACCCTACTTCTAATAAAACTACTATGAATCTTACAATTTGTGATTCAAAATTACGATTCGATTCTAAGTGGCGTCTAACGATTTGACAACCTTGATAAGAGGGAACTATGAGAACTGTTACTACCTTGATAGAGAGAACAACTATGAGAACTGTTACTGTATCTTAACTCATAATTTTAATACATTCAGATCCCATTACCCAAAAATAATAATAATAATAAAAAAAAAAAGTTAAAAACTTGTTCGCAATCAGTAGCATCATCGAGTGAACTCTCTGTTAAACTCTCGGAGTTCAGTCCAGATTTTGAGTTTTCCAACTGTGTTTCTCATATCAAATTGGTTATGATATGAGAAACAAGAAACTTCAAGCTTAAACTGAATCACATCATTGGAGATTCGAACTCATGAAATCGCATTGCATTGATCGAAGAATAACGCTCCTCGTAGCAATCACAGGCCAATCACCTGAAAATTGTCCTGAGTTCAGTTCTTTGGATCAGAAAACCCATCTGACAATTCCCTTCTCACCTTTACTTGATGATCTCTCTCACAGGTCTCACCCATTTTTACCACCTAAGATATCCCTTCTGGTCTTTTCACAAAACTTTTCTGGATGATCCATCCTTACATGGCCAATGATTGCTTTTATGATATCCCTTATGGGATCGAGATCAATCTACTTGTTGATGCCCGCTAAGGCCCTGGTCCTCTGGGGTGATCCTTGAGGTTCACTAAGGCAACAAGCTTTGATGATGGTGAGCAGAAGATGAGGTAGGCACAGCACATCGCTTCCCTGGCTAGGTCCATCCCCATCTCCAGCTCTAAGTTTATTTTAATAATCTCAGCCTACCAAACTTTCATTCCAGTTAGGGATGTTAAATGGGCTGGGCTAGCTCATTATACATAGAACCCAAAACCCTCTAAGAGCCAGTGATGTCAAATGGACTCTTACCTGATAAGGCATCCCTTAATGGGTAGGTCAGTATAAGATCTTCTACATATCAGCCAAAAGAGAGCTTACCCTTTTTGATCTACGTTCCCTCCTAAAAGGTCCCTCACTAGGTCTTTATATTGTAACCATCTGAACCTTTATCTTATATCCTATTAGGACAACTCTAACACTTTCTCAGATCTATTCATGCTTTATCTTCTTTACCATTTCCAAACATTCATCTCACTGACCTCAAATCAACTCCTAACCTAAGAATACATTCCTTGTTACCAGACATTCTACTTCATACATCATAACTGTTCTTATAAAATTTGCCTTTGAGCTTAAGTAGAATATATATCAATCACAAAAAATTTTTAGAAACATCTTTCCACTTAAGCCATCGGATTGGACTAACATCTACATATGCTATGTGAATTACAAATACAAAATGTAGTCCTGAATCATCACAGCACATGAGCATGGTTGGAAACCATTGCAAAGTGCAGCAATTACAAGGTAAATGTTTAAACAAAACAAAAATGCAAGACAAGAAAATGTGATTGATGATGATAAACAGATTAGATTATAATATTTAACCTCTACCATATACACAGTAAACATGCTTCTCAAAGTGAAAGGATGGGTCACAACTTGAAAATCCCGCAAAACCAGTATCAGTTGATCACATGATTTCAACTATTCATTCAATTGCAATGTTCGAAAAAAAAATGCAAGAAAGGTAACTGCAGAAGGCCAATTTATCAGGTTCCCTATTTATGCATACACATATCTATGATCCTAAATAGCAAGCATTACATATATCAAATCATTCACCCACCAAAAATTCCCGACGGTTACCCAAGGCACCGAATCAATGAACAAGAAAGTTAGCATGCTGAATGATGGGACACTAACAAGTACATAAGACGAGAGAAGGAATATACAATGACAGAAAAACCCACTTCCCCCAATATAGTCAGCAATGCGAAACATACATAGAAGCCATGAGGACTTCTTAAAGGTCTATTCACCAGTTTACATATATCTACATAATTAGGACTGGTAAGACAGTCAATTACTCTGATGACCCAAACTACTAACACAAAGAAAAAGGACAAAGCAACCAAAGGATACATATGTTACAGATATAACTAGAAACCGAGGGAAGAGTATATAATGGTACCAGTATCTGTTAGCGCCAATAACCAAAGGCAAAGCTCTCTGATCCATCTCAAGGTCACTTGCTGCAGACAGATTTCAGTCTCTTTGCAGCCTGCACAAAACCTACAATCACCTGCAACTCATCCAATTGCTTCAAGAACAAAAGCAATTGGATTTAACATGTATCAGAGAGAAAGTCAAGATCTTTTAAGTGATAAAGAAAAAGTATCAGAAATCTGAAAACAAGTGACCTTCCTCTCTTCCAGGATTCGTTAGATACTAACCATATAATGGTAAGGTACTTCCATCTATCTATACAGGTAGTTGCTAAATGTTAATTAGAAGATATGAATTGCAAAGATATGATTTCATGAAAGGAGTTGTCGGCATAGTGTTAAGTATCAGGTGCTCTCAAGTCGGATCGGCCAATACAACTCGGGATCGGTTTGGAAAGAGTCATGATCCCAAGCCGATCCCGAAAATTGCTAAAGTTCTCCGATTTGGTTTCGGACGAGTCAGATTGGACGATCCAATATGGATTGTCCCACATCTCCTCAAAATCTTATGATTTAAAAAAAAAAAATTAAAAATTGGGTCATGTTTGGATCGGCCGATCCCCGATCCGATACCGAGTTTAAACACTATGGTTGGTGCATTTTGGGGTTTCGTGATCACCATCTCTGACATATCCATGTTATGTAGATGAATTACAAATAGAAACAAATAGATTACCCAAGTTACCTGTGACATAAAATGCCTCTGAACAACATCAATTAGCTGCGCTTTAGACGGATTGGGAATGGCATCTACCTGGATGAGAAAAAGAACCAATTTAGGAGAAAGATGCTGCAAACAATGTGGAATTGATCCAAACAAATGCCGTCACAGAGCTCACAAGATTGAAGTGTCGCCAATATCTCCATAGTGCCGCCATCTCTAGTTTGCTGAGGTCAACCATCTGTATAGCAGGTAGAAGACAATTCGATATAATCACCCCATATCTCTTACAATGTTCACTAACACAAAGAGAGAGAAATAACAAAAAACAAATATGAGTGCAGAGGTAATATACAGTGGAACCCCGAGCAGACGATATAGATCCCTTGGAATGTGAATCACTAGAAAGAGAGCGGCTCATAGTCTTGTGAGATGATCCAACCGATTTATGGAACCGATGCCTTGATCTGTGGGACTTCTGAGTGTCAACTGATGCTGCAGAAAAAAAAAAGCACACAGTTAACAAAAATAAAGAAGGAACACCAACAGCACACAAGGAAAGTGTACAAAGTGTAAGGTAAAACCCATATACATTTCATCATGTGACAAGCAAGCCTTCAAGCCCTAGTGTTAAGTATTGGTCGATCCCGAGTCGGATTGGCCAATAAAACTCGGGATCAGCTCAGGACGAGTCACGATCCCAAGCCGATCCTGAATTTGCAAAAGTTCTCTGACACGGTCCGAAACCAAGTCAGATCGTCCGATCTAGATGATCTGACTTGGTTTCGGATGAATCAGATCGGATGATCCAATATGGATCGTCCGACACCCCTAAAATTTTTTATGATTTAAAAAAATAAAAAATAAAAAAATGGGCCATCTTTGGATTGGCCGATCTCAAGTTGGATCCGCGATCCAACTTGGTATCGGACCGGGACAATCCCCGATCTGATACTGAGTTTAAACACTATGCTCATATCAGTGTTGAAATGAAAACACTTATGGCTGTCACCAAAAGCCAGAGCAGATAGAAAATCAGACGTAATCAAAAAAGTTTTCCAATGATTGATTTTCCAGCTGAAAACAATTCAATCAGCTAATTAGCATGCATTGGTCATTGTCTAAAGCAGGTCAATTCACAGATCGGGTGCTACTGTATTTTGTGTTCAAAATTTGCCAGTCAATAGAAACCATGACAGGGAATAAATGCTGTATCATGTTACACTCACCAATATCTGAGCCATTCCATTGCATGTTATCGCAGTCAAAGTCTTCATCCTCTTCATGACCGGTCGGAGCTTCAATCACACTTAGGGCGTTCCTCTGTAGCTTCACTTCTATCCCATTTGTTAAAACCTGTAATTTAATATATTTGGGCAATCAGTCTTATTGATGTCTAAAATCCAAAAGCTTAAGGACAAACTGCCCACCAGTGACCGGATATGCAGTTTAATTACAGCATATTGGACAAGCAAAATCCAAATTAGGCAGACAATGATAATACAAGTAACATTTCCAGGAAATAAACACATTGGACTCATTTGAGTGACGACCCTATAATATTTACTTTGAGTAGGCATAAAGGGTATGGTTATAGATAAACAGGGAAAGAAAATGAGGAAGCTTAAGATTTAAGATAGAAATATGTTACAAAAATAAAAAACAAGAAAATAATTGAAGTTTCATCATAGGGAAGAATAAGCATTCCAACCATAACTGAGGAAGCCGCCATAATTGAAATGTTTGACTAAGAATCAGAATCCACTAATGATATAATTAAATACATAAAATGAAACAGTAAAAAAATAGCTAGATATATAAAACGGAAAATCATATACTTTAAGCCTAATGCTCATTTATGCTAATAAAATAGTAATTAACTAGTAAAGAACAAAAAAAAAATACTGAAATTTCATCACAAACTGCTTGCACTTTTATCCACTAGTAATGCATGTAATGAAAAATGCGAATTGGATCACAAAATGAAACAAAACTCTAATAAGATTCAGGAAAAGCTATAAATTCAAGAATGAGCTGCATGCAGATGACTGTCAGTTACAATCAACAACAAAAGAATGTAGAATTCATGAAAGCACAAACGTTTATGAAATAGAAATTGTTCACAAACAAAAAAATTCCGTATAAATTCTGTTCACATTCAACCCAATAAACAACAAAAATTTCTATCTCATCACAACAGAATCCAGTAGGAAGAAAATTAATCTTGAAGAAAAATAGCAGAATCCCTTCAATAATCCAAAGCTAACATAGATCAACACCAGAAATCCCACCAATCCAATCCCAACCCCATTGGAACATTCAAAATTTTCCATAAACCCATCATGCAGATGAAACCCAATCCAATGTTCAAAAAAGTGCAACCTAAGTCCATGCAACAAAATATACTTATAGAGAAACCCACAAATGCAATGATAAAACAATAGCAGCAACATCAAATTCAATCCAACTGAACTCAAAACAACAAGATAACAGATGTTACGAAAAGTAACAAATCAAAAATAAGAAGAAAGCAAATAGTAGAATCAACAAGACTAGAAATTCATGAAGGAAAATCAATAATCAGTCCACATTATAAGAAACCCACCAACATACCAGATCCACATATAGTTTCCTACATGAAAAGAACAGAAATTCAAGGCAGATCTTTATTTGAATCCCGGATTTTCAACCAGCCAAAATCCACCACGTGATAAAACAAATGCAACAGCAATCACAAATCCAAAACCAAAACTACCCAATTACCCCACATTGCTTCAAATACATTGAATAGATCAAAACGCCCAAAATTTTCTTTTACAAACTACATTTCAAATCCAACATCAACACCATCACAAAATCAAATTCCCCCTTAAACCAAAATTCAAGAAGAAAATTACCAGCCAATGCCACCCTCCAAGCCCAACAGCCTTCTTCACCACGCCTTGGAGGCCGACAAGCACCGACTTTGTTCGATTGTTACCGGTGACAACGACTTTAGTGTGACGAGGAAGAACGGAAAGCTCCTCCTCGCTACTCTCTCCACAGCTCTGCAATTGCGAAAATCCACCATTGACGGAACTCTCTACTGCTTCCAGCATTTCTCTACCCAATTTCTGCGAATACTCAACGAGAAAAATTCGAAGGAAATTCGAAGATCAGAGCTCTAAATTGCATGTAACCCCAAGATCATGCATTCAGTAACTCGTTTTCGATCCTCTCGATGACAGAAAATTAGAAATTTAGGATAAAATTGGGGATTTTGGAGAAGAAAAACACATGGATAGAGAGAGAGAGAGAGAGAGAGAGAGAGAGGAGAGAGATTATGAAAGCAGATGAGAGAGACTGTGGCTTCTTTTGTCTCTCTCTTTCTTTTCCGGTCTGAATCCCGATGACCTAAACATATCCAATAACATGTCGCCACGTAAGCAGGTGAGTTCGTGTTACTATGGTTACGGGGTTTTGAGTTGACTGAATTACTTAAGTGTCAAGTTAGTAATTAGATTAAATGACGGAATTACCCCTCTTATTTATCATCACACGACACAAATGCGAATTGGCGAAATGGTTTTTGAGTAATTTTGTGCATCGACGAGAACGAGGGTTGTTGAGTCGATGAAGGAAAAAACAAAGAAAAGTAAAGAAAAGAAAAGAAGGAAGGAAAGAAAGAAAGAAAGTAAAAGAAACCCGAAATTCGTACAGAAAAGTGGGTCCCACGTGTGACGGGTGTGTTCCATCTGTCTTTTAGAATGGTCTTATCCGAGAAGCGGCTACGCCCACTTTTCTTCCTCCAACCGAAAAAAATTATAAAATGAAATATATCATGGGCTTCTTCTACTTTGGTTTCCCGCCATAACTGGCGAACAGGGACCGTTGATATATCAGTGTAAGTCTATTGATCGTCAGATTATAGTGGCAGGGTTTCTTACCTTTTCTTTTGGTAACAGGACTTCTAACCGTCAGATTGGAGAACTAAATTTAATTAATTAGGGATACGTGTAGCAGTGGGCCGGGTGCGATGTACGGCCCGGTCAGACCGGTTCGTTATTTGGATGATTTTGGTCTTTTTAAAGAATGTGTAATATAAATAAAAGGATAATTTGTCTTATAAAAGTTGTACTCAAATTTAAAACCTGACTATCTGTTGTACTCAAATTTAAAACATGACTATATGCTTCCGCAAACGCAACATTTAGCAGTTTCACACACACTTCACCAAAATAGACTTCTTGAAAAAGTACTTCCATTCAAAACCACTTTCAAAAGTGTCACCAAACACTCAAACATTGGGTAAGAAACCCTTTTTAGGTCTAGGAAGGACTTTCTGATCCTTATCCTTAGGAAACTGTGCGAAACGGGACGGGACCTTATATATTTGTGGATTGGTTATTACAGAATATTCCACAGAATGAAACGAATAACAGTTGCTTATCATCATTTCAATACATATTTTTAAACCAGAGATCATTATCTTCGGAATAACAATCAAATTACCACAGAGCTTGATGAGTCACTCGACCAAACCCCAAATTATTACAGAGCTTGATGATTCTCTCTATGAGATTTTCAGAAGAAAATAGAAGCAAACAAGACTACATTGATGTGTATTATACTCTATCCTGAGCACCTATAAAATTATAAAATACGACCTTCCCTAAACCCTCTCCTACTTTGAAGGAACCATAACACATTAACACTCCTTACATAACCCAAACATCCTTTTATTCAACTTTGTTCAACACACAGAAAACTGCATCAGCTGCTATTTTTTACTCTCTGAAGGTAGAGTTGCTTTGCCGCCTTGAAAGTTGGTTCCGAAACCTCGCCTGGCTGCAATATTTGATTGCCCAGATGCACTTCAGTCGCTATGACCTCTGCATTCTAGACGATGACCCTGCTGAAGCATTTCTTAGTTAGGTGATGCTGAAAAATCTCATGGCATGAATATGCGATAATTCCTGGTTACAAGGTCTCTAACCCACAAATTTCCTCATCCATATTACATCATATATAAGGTTATCCTCTGACCATTCTTGCAGTATAAACTATAGCTTATTTCAGGTTTACAATGATTTTAAAATGAATCTTCCATCAGTCAGCCACCTTGTTCACAAGTAAGTTATATTGCAACTTACTAATGTTTTTATACTATTACAAAGCTAACCAGAAGGAAACGTCAATAGGATTTTTTTTTTCTTTCCTAACATGGACTCCTGACAATGCTCTCCTGATTCCTTTCTGTCCCAGTTTCAATATCATAATGTTGATCATTCACCTTGTTAGTCTTGTACTTGAGGAGATTTGGGATAGAATTTCTTTAACGATACTGATAGCTATAGAGACATATTAGAGGAAAGCACATAGAAGTCCGGTACATGTGAGATGCACGTTATCATGTGTATCTCACCTACAAGGAAGTTGCAGCTTTGATGGAAGAATTGATAAAGATTTGCATTGATTTGGAAGATATGGATCTGGTTTTAAAATCTTATCAAATTGGATTAGGTTGATTTGGGATCTATTTTTATCTCTGTGTATTTTCTATTTAAATCCCTTGAGAATATCAATAAATCAGTTTCTCTTCATTAACCATCACTGGGCTGGATAGAGATTCACTTATCATATCATACAATACTCTTTGTTCCATGCTGGATGACCTACATTGTGCTTATATTTTTTTTTCATTTAAATAAGCAAATTTAAGTGCAGTGGTTAATGGATTTTCCATTTTAATTGTATTAGTCTATGGAATGTAATTGACTTAATTCATGGAAGAGCAAGAGGAGAGTCTGTAACACATACCAGCATGACATAATCCTGCAATGGCATACACTCCCAAGATTATTATGTGGGTTCTTATCTGATTTATGAGTTCATTCACACCTATGATGCCCTATCTGCATAGTCCAACAGTTGCATGATTTGCTTGTAGAACATGACCCTATTGTTACTAAAGTATTGGACTGTTTCAGTTCGATATTCCCTCTTTGAAGCTCTTCATGTAAGTTATAACATCGACTGTGGTTAGAAAATTACGCTGTTTTCTTCAGGGAAGGCTCCTCTCTTTTTCTTAAGAATCTCTTTTAAGTGTAAGTGATTGCATATGGAACATCATATAAAAAATACTAGTGGGACAATCACCCAATTATTGAATTACAATTTCTACTCTTAAAATCAGGCTACTAAAAACATTCCAATCTCTATAAATAAGTGATTCAAGCAATCCAAGAATTCAAGAATCAGATGCAACATATAAAATTGAAATCTTTAAATTTTCTTTGCCAAAAAGCGAAAATTCAGAACATATCCAAGTTTAAACTTGAAAGTATCAATTTTTTCGCCTATTATTATTCATAAAGAGAGGGATCCAATGCACTGGACCCAATATACAATGTTAGCATTTCATAGTGAAATATAGTCTGATATTCCCTCTTTGAAGTTCTTCATGTAGCTTATAAATTGCTTACAAGCTTATAACATTGACTGTGTTAGTAAATTACGCCGTTTTCGTCATAGAAGACTCCTATCTTCTTCTTAAGAATTTCTTTAAGTGTAAATGATAGCATATGGAACAGCATATAGAACATACTTGGAGGGATAACCATGCAATCATCGAATTACAATTTCTAGACTCTTAAAATCAAGCATCTAATAACATTTCAATCTCTATACATCAGTAATTCAAGCAATCCAAGAACACAAGAACCAGATGCAATATATTAAATTGAAATCTTTAAATCTTCTTTGCCAAAAAGCGAAAATTCAGAACATATAAACTTGAAACTATCAACTTTTTTTGCGTATTAATCTTCATAAAGAGTCGGATCCAATGCGCTGGACCCAATATACAAAGTTAGTATTTCATAGTGAAATATAGTCTGATATTCCCTCTTTGAAGTTCTTCATGTAGGTTATAAATTGCTTACAAGCTTATAACATTGACTGTGGTTAGTAAATTACGCCATTTTTGTCAGGGAAGACTCCTATCTTCTTCTTAAGAATTTCTTTAAGTGTAAATGATAGCATATGGAACAGCATATAGAAAATACTTAGTGGGATAACCATGCAATCGTCGAATTACAATTTCTAGACTCTTAAAATCAAGCATCTAATAACATTTCAATCTCTATACATCAGTAATTCAAGCAATCCAAGAACACAAGAACCAGATGCAATATATAAAATTAAAATCTTTAAATATTCTTTGCTAAAAAGCGAAAATTCAGAACATATCCAAGTTTAGACTTGAAACTGCCAAAAAGCGAAAATTCAGAACATATTATTCTTCATAAAGAGACGGATCCAATGCACTAGACCCAATATACAAAGTTAGCATTTCCTAGTGAAATATATAGAACATGAAAATCTCAGTAGAACATACCTAGGAGATTCTTCACTTGTTAGAATGTTTGATGATCCTCTGCAGAATGACGGTCCTCGCCCTCCTTATATCTCCGCTGCACTTGTCAGCTTCTTCACCCAAATCCTCAATGCTTTTCATAAATGTCCCAAGCTTCTTCTTGATCTCCTCTATCCCAAACTTCACTGCCTCCTCTTCTCTAAGAGCAAAATCAGCAGTCTGCAATAGCGAATCGATCTCAATCTCCAATCGATCAACAAGAACACGGATACTATCCAAGTCCTTGATTGCAATGAAGGTGCCCACTTGCATTGAACTAATTACCTCCTTATTCCCTTTCATTGCATCCTCGTAACCCTTCCAAAGCGAATCGAACCATTTCCCCATTGAACCTAAAGGTACGGAAGTTGCAGCAGCCAAAGCTGCGGCAACCGGCGGTGCCGCCATTGCTGCTGCAACCACAGAGCAAATCAAAACAGCAGCAAAAGAGGCAGCAAATATGATGAAAGAGACCTTCCTCCATGCCTTGATCGATTTCAGCTTCTTATCAAGCTTGTTCTTTCGAAATTGCAGTTTCTCTAACATCGACAGCTGCTGTTTATAAATCGATTGAAAGACCTGGAAGAATTCCTCCGTGAACGGATCACCACAAGCCTTGAAATTCTTTAATTCCTCCAATGTCCTCACATATTTCTTCCCGTCTACACCATCTGAACCTTCTTCCTCTTCGAACTGCTGGAGGGCGACGTGGATAATCAATTGACTGTCTCGGGCTCTCTTCAGGCATTTCTCCAAGGCAGTACAGAAATCTAGGGTTTGCAGACTGTTCTCGAAGTACTCTTCGACTAGCTCGAATAGTTCTTGATTCTTCCAGATATCTTTCTCGCATTCTAAGATGATCTTGACGACCTCCTGGTTCATCTCGAGCAGACACTCAGTGACTTCTTTCAGCGAATCGAACGAAAGGGCTCGAACCTCGACGCCGACGGCGAGGGTGTTGATGGCGCGATTGGTCCGGGCTTGGAGAGTCGTGTCGAAGGATTGCAAGTCTGGATCGAGCCTGCATGCAGCTTCGTACGAGCTCAGCTCGGCCGAGTACTGCAGATTGTTCTTGAGTTCGAGAACAGGCGGAGCTTCGCTTGTCTTCTTGCTGAACTGTGCTCCCATCTATGCAGATTCTCAGATGCAAATGGGAAAGAGAGAAGAGATCCAGATTCAAATCAGTGAACTCTGTTTCTAATTTCAAGTTTCTTGTCGAGAGAGCTACCTGAATTTGAGCGAAAATGCCTGAATTTCAGGTGAAAACAACAAACGTAGGATGACTTGCCGATTCGATACTTCGCTTCCGATGAGCAGAAAACCTAATCTTCAAGCGAAACTCCCTATAATGGAACTGAACTAATAATCTCCGTCACCGAAAGCCAGAAAAAATCCCAAATTCCACTTAAACAGGAGAAAGAAAAATAAAATAAAGGATGATCATGGATTAAAATTTTCTAAAACATAGCTGAAGAAAGCCAGAAACTCAGATCCTATCTCTTGCTTTCTATCTACTATAAATATTGGATAACTCAACAAACTAATGAAATTAAAATCTCTATTTCAATTATAAAAAAAAAAATTCATAAATTGCAGAGTGGAGAAAATATTAGAGAGATTGATTGTTGAGAACGAAGAATACAGAAGCTTACATAGAACTAAAACCGTTAAGAATCAAAAAAGATTGATTTGGATTGAGATTGACTTGCACGCATGAGAAAATAAAAAAAAAAAAAAACAGAGAGAAGAAGAGATAAAAGAAAGAGATGATGAAAACGCGGGAAGCAATGTCTTCTCTCCTCTTCTATCTCTCACAGTTTCAACGCGGAAAGCAACGGTTAGCAATTACGCTTAAAGAGAGAGAAAGAGAAACAGAGGTCGGACGCAGAGGCTTAAAGACTCAAACGTCGTCAAGAAGACGGAGAAAGAGAAGCGAAGATCAGAGGAAGCTACTAAATGACTTCGCTTAGTTACCTTCTCTGGCCAAGTTTGACTAAATATTTATGTTTACTGATATATCCCCCAATTTTTTAACACTTATAAACATTAATAATTTATTTATTTTTATTTGTTTTTTATTAGGGAAACAATATAAGAGCTAGGGGTCAACTTGGTTCGGGTTGGTATTGGTGATGCAAAATTTGTAATAACCTAATATGTGAATATTTTATTCAGTAAAGTTTGAATTCATTATACAAATGCATCAACACACATATAGTCTGAAGAGTTTGTTTCAGAATAATCTAAACTGTCGTGCAATTGTTTCTATCTAGAGCGTTTTTTTCTAAAATATGATCTATAAATAAGATAAGAAAGAGTCAAACAGAAGAGAGGTTGAGATTTCAAGTGTGTCAACAAAAACGCACATCACAGAGCAAGATAACCCAAGTGTTCGAAGGATACTAATATTTTGTCTGTTTCTTTGATAAAATATCACTCCTGATCTTTCAAGTATTTGTAAGTTTTACTTGAAGGTGATAGGTTCTTTTCAATGTTCCAACAGTTATTCAGATTATGTGTAAGTCTACAAATTTCTGAATTGTTGAGTCATTGATTTTTGGGCAGGCTCTGCTATTTATAGAGAAATCATCCAATGACATCCTCTCTTGACTAGGACATATGTCAATTAGACAATTGTCCAAAGATGAGCTTGAAAATATCCCATGTCGTAGTGCATATCCAAGTATACGCGTTTTCAAAGCGGCTAAGTTATTTCCAGAAGGAAATCGTTGTGAGTCATTCAATCAAGTGAACTTGCTCTGTGATAGGTTGCTCTAAAGTTTAGAAGATCAATAACTGAATGACATGCGTTTTATGTATAACATTTCATAAAGAAACGTTGCGTTCTTATTACCGTCATACCTGATAAGACAAAAATCTCTCAAATAAGATATACATCATATATATTTATGCAGCTGAGGTTTTAACACGTGAGTGAAATTGAGGATTCATTGCAATCTTCTTTACAGAGACGAGTCATTCGAATTCTGCAAGCATTCCTCTGGCTTTGGTCCTCTTCCACAGTATCCATTTTTGGTAGTTCAATCCATATTCCTTTAGAAGAAACTGGAGTAACCTTATACCTTTTCCAAGGTGATCAATATATTTAACGAATTTACCTATTTGAAAATCTTAATGTATAAGAGTCCCAATAGGTGCTTCGATTTTCATGATCAATCATCTCTAGTGAGGAAAAGTTACCTTAGGATCTTTCAAGGTTCTGGGTTAAGTAACTAATTCGAGTGCCATTGAATTGGAGTTTAGTAAGAAACCCGCTTCCTTCGAAGTACTCTTAAAGTAAAGTATACAAGTAAATTCTGCGAATTTTCGTATGTCATTCGAAGGAGACATACGGGAAAGGTAATAACATGCCTTCGAAGTACTCCTTTCTGAGGTTACTTTAAAGTCAGTAAAGTCTGCAATCTATAGGTGTTTCCTAGGGATGAGTAAAAAGTGTACTTCGGGAGTTCCTTTAATAAGGACTCCTTTGAAGTCAACCAAATGCCTGGTCTATTGTGGGTGACTAACCCTCGTTTTATGTCATTCGAAGGAGACATAACCCTTTAGTCACATGAAAAGGGTGACTAACTTTTAGTCTATTTGAGCGTGACTAACCTTTGACGAATTGATTATCTCAGAGTGATTAGCCTCTGGTTAGAACGTGCGGTAGCCGCCTCTTTCTATAAGGTTTCCTTCATTGCAGGAGTTAACCTTTTAACCAATGCTTTAACCTTTAATCAGGATGAGGTGACCGCAAATCTCATATCAGGCCAAAAGACCATCAATATTGCTGATGTGGCCCAATAGGGGCTCGAGTCGCCGTTTCTGCATTCACATGCGGGAGTTAGTGGAGGGAGCATGTAACTGCTTTATATATGATGTGGCATATGCGGCTATATCATAAAAGCGTACACACGCGTTTTAGGATCACGCTGCATGTCCAAAGGAATTATTTAGACTGCCGGATCATCAATATCAACCTAACACCAAACTGATATTGGTAAACGTTAACTTAAAACCGAACCAAACCAAACCGAATTTAGAATCAAACTTCCTAATCCATAAATCAAACCAAATTGAAATAAAAAACCCTAAACACAAATCAACCCAACCCAAGTTGTAGTTTTGGTTCGATTTGAATTGAGTTAAGTCGAGCTAATACAATGTCTTTTAGAATTATATATATATATATATATATATATATATATATCGACGAAATTTAAAACTATAATGAAAGGTCCTACTCAAATGGATGGTTTGGATTCTCATTGTCATCTCTCTTCTTGAACTAAAACGAAATTAGGTCTAGCAAAAAAAAAAAGAGGGATAATATTTTTCCCACCTTAAATCTGAAGGAGGGTACTCCTGACTTTTTACCCAAAAACAGTGACAAACAATGTGAAAAGGAAAAATTCAAAATGAGATTTGACTTGATAGTGGCAATCAAATGATGTTAGGGATATTTTCAATTCTATTGTAACTGTCACCTACGTGGCAGAGGGAAAGTGGAAAACCCAATTTTTTTTTCTAAGACCGTTTCGCGTGCTTTCGACCTGCTTCTATAACACCGGCATTGGTCGGAGGTGACACGTAATGGGTGTTCAGTACGTGTTATTTGTTCATTGGTTGCCGACTATGTGAGACTTGAAAAGGATTTTACGTTACGTAACCGGAGTCTCGTATAATCCATATAAGGGTTAAATATTTTTTGAGAAGGTCAATTCGTTAAGGTTGGTCATCTTCAGAGAAATAAGGGTTGATTATCCTTTTAGAAAGATTGCTTTGTCCCTATTCTATGAGAGCGTTTCGTCTGGTTTACGAGCCTCGACGATTTGTTGCACCTCTTGTTGAAATGCTTGTACCCTGTGTTGAAATGCAACTTAGAGTATAAGCATTTCAACATGGGTGCAGCAAATCTTCCAAACAAAATTTCAGAGGAAATGCTTTCTTATTCTATCACCCTTAATAGAATTTTTTTTGACTTTGAAAGAATCTTTATTGGAGAGGCTTTTGAAGACATGTTTATTTACCCATTCTCAGATATCGTCTCTGAATGACATATACAGACTGTGAGACTTATTACTGTACTTTATTTTAAAGGCATTTCGAAGGAAACACATTTACATTTGATTTCACTGAGTTCAATTCAAGATTAAATTCACTTGAATTGGTCGCTTAACCTAGAGCCTTGAGGATTCTAAGATAAGATAATTGATCATGAAAACGGATTGCCTGCTGAGAAACTTAAATCTAAGGTCTTTATATGGGTAATTCGATAATATACTTGTCACATTGTGAAATGTATGCAGCTGCTCTGACTTCCTTCGAAGAAATATGGATTAATATACAAAAAGGGTTCCCTCAAAGATGAACGAAGGCTTAAGGGTATTTTTGTAAAATTCGAATGACTCCTTTATTTAAAAATGATTACAACAAATCAATCTCTCTCTCTCTCTCTCTCTCTCT
>JAUPMG010000014.1:6127466-6137884 GCA_031762675.1 Pachysandra terminalis | reverse complement strand
AAACTTAACTTTATGTAAATTTTTGTAAACTTTAACCTCTAAATGTTTTCAAAATATCTTAATTTACCCCGTTTTATCATTCACCCCTCTATTTTAAACTTTATTTCTAATTGTTTTAAAAATATCTAAAGTTTTCCCATTTTTAAATATCAAAACTCACCCATTTACCCAATCCGTAGATTGACTTTTTATATCCGTAGATTTGACTTTTCAAATCTACAGATTGGTGACGTTCTCGCGGATTTGCGTTCACTAGAACGTCACCCTTAATAAGCGGATTGTGTGACTTAAGTAAGACATAGATGATATAGAAATAAATAAGAAAAAATTATCTGTAGATCGAAGCGTGTATAATTATTCTTATATATTGATATAGATATTATCAAATAATTTTATACCCATTTATTTATATGTGTGTGTATATATATTTTAATTTTAATCTTTTAAAATTATATTCTTACACATATTTTCTTAAAATTTGCATTATAGTATTATACCTATTTATAGGAATGTCAACGAGCCGAACTTGAGCTTTATAATTAGTCTCACGAGCCGAGCTTGAGCCCGAAAAAAAAAGCTCATAACTTGATGATCTTGAGCCAAGAGTGGGTAGGCTCGACTCTTTTAAAGCTCGACTCAGTTATATATTTATATTCCTATATCTTATATTATATATTAATACTAAATATATATGTTAATATATTATAAAAAATACTATATTCTATATAATAATAATCATCAACTATAAAATTAATGTATTTGGACTAGGGTAATTAAGTTGTTTGCAAGTCGAGCCTTTTACGAGCCAAGAGTTTTGCGAGTCGAGCTTGAACCTAAAATATTTTAATGAACTTGAGCCGAGTCCGATCCCAAAATTTTTTAACGAGCTTGAGCCAAGTTTTAGCCTTGCTCAAGGTTTACAGACTCGAGGTCGTAGGTCATGAACTCAGGGCATGATATGGCACTGTAAACTTATCATTAGGGGTGTCAACAAATGAGGTTCGAGATAGGTCGAAAAAATCCTAGAATCAAATCCTATTATATAGGACGGTTTTTGGGTCTTATCGGTTTGGGGTTTGGGGTTGCCATCCTTAGTCCCACACAATCTGTTAAATATGTTATCAAAATATGTTCTCTGGGAATAAATAAATATACATTCCTTTGAAGGCCTTTTCTATAGGGATTCTTTAAAGTCGGTAAGCTTTTAATGAGGGTGATTAGCCCTTAGACGGATTGACCATCTTATAGTGGTTGATTCTTGAATTGACTATCTTAGGGTGGTTAGACCCTTATGACGTCGCCCAATAAAAGAGTGGACGTTGTTCGGAGAGCAGTTGTATTGTTTCATGAATGATCAGAAGTTATTGGTCACATCTTATAAATGAGTTATCATTCATTAAGATCATGGCACGTGTCCTAAGTGATTAATCAAACTGCCTCTATTATAATTTAGAGTTTAAGGTGGAGTATGGTTTATGATGGTCTAGGGTTTAGATTTTGAGGAGATTTATGACTCGAGTACGATTCACTTAATCATTATCTTTTTTTCAAACACATAAGTTTGTTTTAGGGAGCTCATCTTGTTAAAAAAAAAAAAAAAAGCCTACACTTTTCTTACAATTATTGGATGTGAAATAAAAAGGATTGTACAAAACAAAAGCTTTCAACAAAAAACTAAATCAGAATAAATCACTTTAAAAATATTCAACAAGTTAAGGTTAGAGTTTTAAGATATGCTTTGAAGAAATTAAACTTGCTATCACAAACAACACAAAATGCTTTATTAATTGAGATGATGATCTCCCAGGCTTGGGTTTATCTATGATTGAGAAGCAAAAAGGACACTATCTATGATTGAAGAGCAAAAAGGACACTGCTAGTTCTTACGTTATCTTCCATAGCTAGCTATTATAATTATTCTAAACATTAACGATCTTTCTCATTGGCATCTCCCCTAGAAAAGCTGGAATCCCGTTGGCAGCAGCTGCAGCTGCTGGTTCTGGATTTTGGCCATGGTTGAGGAACTGACGTACCATCAACGTGCTCGGCCCAACCACTAGCTCCTCCCATGCTTTGTCTGCTTCTTTGCTGTTCTTCTTATTGAACACCTCTGTAGCTTCAACGCGGTGCAGGTCCCATCCCTTGAGGTACTTGAGCCTGTAGAGCTTCTCCAATTGCCTACACACCAACTTGAACGTATTTGCCTTTGTTTCGTCAACCGCAGCCTTGAGCATTTTCGTTCGCGTCTCCTCATCCACCATCTTCTCAACTCTCAGGTACTCATCCAATTCCGGAACCCCAATTGCACGGCGAATACCTCGATCGTAGTCTCCGTCGGGCTTGAACACTTGCCTCACCTCGTCCACCAGACCCGACTCAACCATTTGGTCAACTCGTTTCGACACGAAAAAATGGAGCACCGGTAAGGCTACATCAATCCATATGAAGCAGCAATCGTACTTGGACCGGAACCTGTTTTCCTCATCATCAACTAATGCTTCGACGTAAGTGTTCGATCCTCCTACGATGATCGGAAGACCACCGGACCCTGTTATTGATTCTATAGCAGAATGCACCCGGCGGGAGAAATCTTCGGGCGTGAAGTCGGCTTCGGGGTCCACATCCCCTAACAGATGGTGTGGGACACCCTTCTGCTCAACTTTTGTGACCTTGTTGGTAACAATGTCGAGCCCTTCGTATATTTGAATTTTGTCTGAGTTGATGATCTCGGCGGAAAAACGGGTTGCGAGATCAACGGAGAGCCTAGATTTTCCGGTACCGGTTGCTCCCATCACAAACACAACCTTCTGTTTGCGGTTATGAGCATTAATGGAGTCCATAATTAATGATGATCAATTAATCTGCAGGCTAGAAAATAAAATATATATATATATATATATATATGGAAAATGAGTTAAAAATATATCCTTAAATCATTTTAATTTTGGTAAGTAAGTAATACGATCCATTTCCATGCAAATAATTAAATCAGTAGATAGGGCGGATCACAAAATATTAGCTTATAATTAGTTAAAACAAGTTATATATAGTTGGCCTACAGAGTAGTGGACAAGTTATATATAGTGATCAACAGGTGACTAGTCGTTGGTGCCCAGCTTGTCTACTGGACATGAGAGCATTTTCTCTGAAATTTTGCCTGGAAGATTTGCTGCACCCGTGTTGAAATACTTGTACCTGCACTGAAATGCAAGGCAGGGTACAAGCATTTCAACACCAGGTGCAGCAAATCGTCCAGGTCCTAGACCAGACGAAATGCTCTCACTGGACATCCAACCGATCTAAGCGACGACGTAAAAATAACATTAGGTGACCAGTCATGTTGGTGGATATGTGGACTGCGTCTGCGTATGTCAAGTGTTTAGAGGCATGCACATATGCACGCCACCCATCTAAATTTTAATAGACTTTCTAGAAGTCTAGACGGGTGAAGTCATCCGTGTGCGCTTGTAGACACATGACGTGTACAGACACATTGCAGCCATCTCGCTCCAGACGATATCCACCGTATTTTGATAAATTATTTAAAATAAAGATAATGGATATATAAAGAAATAACTACCAAAAATAAAATGGATATAAAAAGAAACATATTAATCAGTTGATCCTAGTATGATGTTTTCGGATCCGCCGATCTGTATGATAAGAATATCGCTTTAAATTGGATTCGGTAGGAGTATATCCGAATTCGATCCGACTAAAACTCCGATCATATCTGATGACTTATAATCGAATCGTTGGATCATAAACCTCTTACCAAATCCAATTTCTCAGGCCATGCCTAGGTAAACCCAAACTCTCGGGTTGAATCTAAGGGTTATGGATCTATCAGGTAAGTATGATAGCATGGGAAGAGACAACCCACAGTAAGTACATATAAACCCAGACAAGATATAACACTATAATACCAGTTTAATGTGAAAAGATGATGAGAAATTACCTTAAAAAAAGAAAGGATGCTGAGTGATCAAACCAGACAAGATAACACTATAATACCAGTTTAATGGAAGCCTATACCTGTCTGTTTTGCTTTCAACTGAGGTGTATTGGGGAGGAGGAGGAAGGAACAGTAGTAGTTTATATAGAACTCTGAAGAGAGTTGGCAGCCACAAAATGACAAATTAATTTACTATATTCCTTGAGAAGGAAAGATCATAGTATCTTAGACCGGATAAGGCAATTTAATGGTGTCTATCCATGGATTGTGCTCTATATAGCTCTTTTGGAGAGATCTATAAACAAGGAAGAGAAAAAAGGAAAGCTTTTTTAAAGTATAAATGTTGCCTATATGAATCTAACCTTCATCTTGTCTACATGAAACTATCCATTAGCCAAAATTTTCTCTTGTTATCAAGAGTTGATCTTCTGGAATCAGAATCTTAAATACCAATTTTGAAGAGGAGATTTCGCGGGATGCCGCATCCATCATATCGAATCTTGTATTCATTGATATGATCATAGTAAATCACAACAATAACTTGTTTATGGGCTGGACTAGCCGGAAGCAAATTAAGAACAAAAATTTGTAACCACAAATTGGTCTATATTTTTGGACCATACTGTTCTTCAATCTCATTTTAATTGAGGATATATTATTGGTAATCCTGATATTTTATTTTTTGTTTGTATAAAGTACATTCACATCCCCTTGGGTTGGGCAATTGGCATGATGGTCACAAGGTTTAAAGCCTCGGGATCAGGGTTCGAACCAATCACAGCCGATCCCGATCCAGATCGACCATATCATCTGGTTCGAAACAAAAATTAGACCCTACATCTTTTTTATTAAATTATTTTTTTGTTGGATCAGTCGGACCGGTTGTCGGACGGTATGAACCAGATTGATCTGATCCTTAACAACCTTGTATCCCTCAAACCTTGGCCATTACTATAAATTGAAAGTATGTTACAATAAACTCCTTCCCTTAGTAATAGTCAATAAAGTAAATGAATATTTGGTTTTATGCTTATATGGTAGCATATTTTAAGGACGAATATACCCTTATGTATCTTTAATAATCTTTAAGAGCAAAATGAATACTTATATGGAAGAAGAAAGATGCCTCTTAACATTGAAAATTGTAAAAATCCTAACATTCTCTTATATTTATAATTATAGATTAAATTAATAATTTAATTTTCCATCTTTTAATGTAACAAATGATAGATGAGTATTATGGTCAAATGATCAGTTTCTTTCTGCTACAATCGTTATATCCCCTCTAGTTTTTCCCAATAAAGGTATTGGCTTGTAATGGCCATAAGGAGTCTTTATTGCCATTTTGTAAACCTTAAGGGGATGTCAATGTAATTTATATATTTTTTTCATTTTTATTTGTTTTCCTCCATAAGACAATGAAAGCTGTGTTCGCCCCATTGGTTTTTTTTTTTATCCTAATATGAGAAGGAAAGAAAAGAAAAGAAAATATTGGAGAAAACACATTTTTTTTTTTATTTGGGATAGAGATTTGAAAAGAAAATGATTTGAAATTTTTTCTCTTTTGAGATCAAAACCTTTCTTCTTTAAAAGATAGAGATTTTGAAGGGGAAAAAAAAAAGTAGTGTACTCTCCAACGCTCCAACCTAAATCATAATATATCTTGTATTTTTTTAACGGTCAATCAACTTTGTCGAATCTATGAAAACTCACTGAAAAATCATCGAAATCACCGAAATTTAATTTTTTTTCTCTTTATATTTTAACCAAACAACTGATAGAAACACTTGTCGTTTCTTCTTTTTCCTTTTTTTTTTTTTTTTTCCCATTTTTTATCGAAGGATTTTAACGGAATCCCTATGGCTATGAAAGGTAAGAAGAATTTGTTTACTTTGGTTAGACTGGGTGATGTGAAACAGTGAACACATTGAGGAAGAGATTATCTGTCTTCATTCATCCCATATTTATACAAGTTCCATATTTTATTACAGAAGAAGAAACAGTAAGAAAGAAAGTCTATATATAGTTACTAAATATGCAAATATCCTGAGATGCAATTGCAAACCATCCTCATATTCAACGTTTCTTTTTCATTTCAGAAATACTAGGAACAGTCTCTCGATTTCTCATTTTATTTTTAAATTTTATAATGTCTTTCAAATATTTAATTGCTTTTTTACAATAAACATATGAATTGCTACCAAAAACAAAAACGAAAAAAAAAAAAAAAAAAAAAAATTCAAACTTTAAGAAATTTCGGTTTAAGCTCGGGCCCGCGAGCTGGTACGGCACACAGCCTGATTATTGCCTAATTTTGTCCCTCCTGACATGGCACGAGTAGGATTAGAAGTTTTGCCCGGCCCACCCAAATCCAACCCAAATAAGAGCCCGAACTTATGAATTAGTTTGTGTTTGGATTTGGGCCGGGCTTAATTTTATCCGAAATTGAGTTCGGACTGATGGTTGTACAGCCCAAAAAGCTCAGCACGGCCCGACATATACAATGAATATACTTAATATATGTGTTGTTACATTACTTCACAAAAATATATATATTTCTTCTTCTTCTCCTTTTATACCTTTTTAGCCTTTTCGAATGGCCCGACCAATCTATATAAAGAATACACACTTACACACACAAGCACACAACCCGCCCTATTTCCATTCTAATTCTTAGGCACGAGACCATGCTCATGCTTTTACATACAAATTTGACCAAAATCCAATCGTGCCCGTGCGCAATCATGCCATGAATCCAGCGCCCGGTCCGGCACTGTAAACTTATCTTGTCATGCCTGGACAGTGGACACGGACCGAATAGTACTAGACTAATTTTATTTTGTCATGCCATGCAAGAAAATATTTTTGAAGACATAAATGAAATGACGAGGGGGTGGTAGAATCATGTGCGAAACTAATTTTATAAATTTCTTCTACAAAAAACATATAGATCGATGGGACAAATAAAGTCTATATAGGAGATGTAACCGGTACAATTGGCTGGTGCAAGCTAGCCTTCTTCAGCTTTAGACACTTGTTATTAGCTAATTGCAATATTGGAATCAAAATCCTAAGATCAAAGAATGAAATTTTCTTAGATTGAAGAAGAAAAAAAAAACTCAAGACTAAAAGCAAAAGAGAAAATAACAGTCAAATCTGTTCTTGTTGAAGAGCTTCTATGGATTTGATATGAATGAACTCACATGATTACCATGAAATATGTTTATAAATAACTCCAATTCTCCAAACCAAAACAACAGATTCAGTTTTGTCTGTAAGCAATATACTTTGAAAGAGCAATTAAAGGAGCAGCCTTAACCGAATCAAACCCAGAAAGCTGATCTATCGCTTCCTTGTTGAGTTTCTCTGCAAACTGTTTCGATTTCTCGATCCCAATCAGTTTCGGATAGGTAACCTTGTCGGCGACCAAATCTTTTCCGGCCGTTTTCCCCAATTCTTTCGAAGACTTTGTAACATCAAGGATATCATCCACGACCTGAAACAGCAATCCAATACACCTCGCGAATTTCCTCAGCTTCTCCACTTCCTCATCAGTTCCGCTGCCCAATATCGCACCGAGAACAACCGATCCTTCAAGCAACGCCGCCGTTTTATGAACATGGATGAACTCAAGAACATCCAATCCGATCTCAGATACTCCGGTAGAACCGATATCGACGACTTGCCCTGCAACCAAACCCTCTGCTCCGATCGATTTCGCCAATTCCCCGATTGCTCGGATAATCCTTGAAGCAGGAACCCTAACCGTCGCAGTGGCGATGTGCTCGAACGCGAAGGCAAGAAGCGCGTCGCCGGCGAGTACAGCTACGTCCTCACCGAAGACCTTGTGGTTCGTCGGTTTTCCTCGTCGGAGATCGTCGTTGTCCATACAGGGGAGGTCGTCGTGGATCAAAGACATGGTGTGGATCATTTCGACTGCGCATGCCGACGGCATCGCCGTGGATTCATCGCCGCCGACTAGTTCACAGGCAGCAATGCAGAGGATGGGACGCACGCGCTTGCCGCCGGCGAGGAGAGAGTAACGCATCGCTTCGTGGATCTTATGAGGGTATTGAAGTGAAACGGCACCGTCAAGTGCTAGGTTAACGGAGTTCGCTTTCTGAAGCATGTAAGTCTTGAAGTTAAACGTCGTTGTTTCCGTCAGGGTTTGTTCTTCTGGGGTTTCTCCTTCTTTGATTCTCTCCTCCTTTGTTAGAACTGCAGACACGAAGACACCAGAGGAAATGCCTCGTTTTTTTCTATGAGACGAAAGGGAGATTCGTCTCCTTCTCAACGGATCAAACATCGAGCTCGACGGAAGCCCGGATTTTCCGGCATGGTCGAACATTGAGCAGGATTGAACCCATGATCCCAGATTCACGGAACAACTCATATTTTTGTTCTAAATTCGAGAGAGGGAGAGACTAAAAAGTAAAAACTGAAAATTTTGGTTTTGAGTCTTTGTGAGACCATGAAAAACTCCGCCGGAGAGAAGACGGGGATTATCTGTTTCTACTTTTGCTTCTGCTTCTTATCCTTTAGAACTAGAAACATCCAAGGCCAGCTTTAATGGAAAATTTGTGAGAAATTTGGAATCTCACATTTCAGATGCACAAGGAAAGATAAGAGAGGGAGATGAGATTTATATACAAGGGGAAGTGAAAACGAAAATCGAAATAAATATATTTAAATGGGAAAGACAGATAATAAGGAGAATCTTTAAACTGGGGGAAAACAGTAAACCACCGTCTATACGATTATGGGATGTGATGTAATTCTACATAGGAGTCAAGGGGTCGGTTCTATTTCTGTTTCACTTTCACCTATGCACGAAACCATATCCTAGTTAAAAAACCTCTCGCTAAAAGCACGATTCGTGAAAGGATTTATTTATTAAGACGTTATCTAATATTATAATTTATTATTAGTATATATATAATATATTAATATATAGTTGATCAGCGCGTAATGTAACTTCTTTACCCGTGGTGCTTGATTACGAGTGCGTGTATGCGTTTTGGGTATAGTCGCATATACTGAATTATTTCGAAAAGTTGTAAAGGCTGTACAATCGTCCCTTTCACGTGCCAGCTGTCAGCAGCTGCGTACGGTGATTAGACCGTTTTGTGAAAAAGTAAGATTTGAAGTGACAGAGAGATATCTGACCGTTCTTATCACCAAAAAATGTAATAGCTTCTTAAGGAAGTTACCTTTTTGAATTTCAGCTTGTGGGAGGACGCCACGTGTCCCAAACCCTAACAAACTCGTCATTTTCTCTCTTTTGAAGTATTTAAAGGACTAAGGACTCATGTTCCCGTGGCATACTGCCTTCTAGGCACCCGAGGGAAGGAGAATCTTACTCTTTCCTCGGCGAACCTTACTTTACTCGGAGGACGTATTTAGGGGCATGCTACCCCTAATGGACTCCTCAAATAGTTATGATCTCAATGGATCCTCGAAGTCACGTCTACTTACTCTCTAGAACAGACTTCGAGTTATTTTATTCCATACCTTCATGTTTTGAAAGATATTTTTATGCAAGAAAGTACCCTCGGGAGAACTTTCTGTACCTTCTAACTCAGGAGTCATACTTGGATCATATCCATACTTTCAAGGACTATTCTGTGTTTTGTTTTGAAGGATCACAAGGCAGGTATATTCAATCCGAGGGACAACCTCGACGGACATTTCCGAGTGACAACCTCGACGGACATTTCCGAGGGACAACCTCGACGGACATTTCTGAGGGACAACCTCGACAGACAACCGAGTGACAACCTCGACGGACATATACGAGGGACAACCTCAACGGACATTTCCGAGGGACAACCTCGATGGACACAACCTAGGGACAATCTCGACGGACATTTCCGAGGGACAACCTCGATGGACAATTCCAAAGGAAGTATTTTCCAGGCTAGCCACCTCCAGACAGTCAATTCGAAGGAGGTATTTTCCTTCCCGCTAAGGATGAATTCGAAGGAGGAATATCCCTTTCTCCTGAGACGAATTCTAGGCTAACCACCTCGAGAGGGTCAACTCGTCAAGGGATTGTCACCCCAAAAAGACTACGGATTCCGTCCTCCCTCGGAGGACGCAGATTTGGGTTTACCCCCTCGAATACTGTCTTTTATGCATCCAACTTACTAACTGGGGCTTGAAGTCACTTTCGTTCATTCTCAAGAACTGACTTCGAGCCATATCTTGGGACTTTCACTTCCAGAAAGCAAATCCTCAGTGGAAAGGGCTCTAGAAGTTGAAAGAACGCCATCTTCAGACGTACTTCCTAAAAGACTGGTTTTCCCCGGACTTTGAGAACGCCATCTCTCTTTACCTTTAGGGATTCACCTGTCAAACTCTGAATTCATCCAAGTAGAAGGCACTCAGATTGGTTACTGTAGCTATAAACCTTAATGAATTTCAAGGTAAACCCCTCCTTACCGGGACGATTGGTTATGAAAAC
>JAUPMG010000014.1:6098568-6108735 GCA_031762675.1 Pachysandra terminalis | reverse complement strand
TCTGCATTTTTTGATGTATTTGGGTGCATTTAGGCCTTAATTAGACATGTTTAAAGTTCGTGACCAAAAATCCATCAAAAACCCATGGTTTCCCCACATTTCCCTGGCATTTCCCCTTTTTGACACCATTTCGCCGACATGTCACCGATGCCACCTTGTGACATGACTGATGACATCAACATCGTAAACCTTGGTATCAGGTTGATAGTTGGTGTAAGACTTTTTCTAAAATCCTGACTTGACTAAAGATATGGTTTTTGACAATTTGAGATGAAGGAATTGTTCGGATTGGTGATATAAAATTACCACTCTTGGCAATGGTGATATTTTTCTTATATAAAGGGGGTTCTTTAGAATTAACTCAAATGATTTTATCGATGGTTTATTTGGTCTACTAAAGGGGTTTCTTTAATTGGGGTTTTCTCTTCTTTAGAGAACTGGTGAAGAATACAAGTTTTCTATGCTTTCCAAAGGTTTTTCTTTTTCTCTTGTAAAATTCCATAATCCTAAAGTATTAGGAGTCTTGTTCTCAATGTGGTTTTTCGGGTTTGGGAAGACTGTGTATCTTGTGAAGGTTGGGTTTTGCTAGAGAAGGTGTAGGAGGTGGGATTTAACCTGTTTGTTGGAGAGGTAAGGATTTGTACTTCATTTTTGTATTTCTTCATCATTGATAGTAGATTTGCTTGCAATATTGCCGTGCACGTAGCCCTTAGTGGTGAACCGCGTAAATTAATTGTCTTGTGGTTTGTTTAATTTCTTTAAACTTTCAGTTTTTTGCATACACTCATTGAGGCATTTCCATGGGTTTGTCGGAATCATTCATTGTTGTTTGGGGTGTTTGAATTCTAATGACTGGATTATTGGTGTTGGGCTTTGACATTACAAGTGGTATCAGAGCTTTCGGATTTTGTGTGTGCAAGGTCTTTGTGAAATTGCCTATGAGGCAATTTGGAGAAAATTGCGAGTAATTAGTTCGAGGTGGAGAGTTTGATTGCTGAAAGAATTTTGAGTTATGAAAATTGAAGGTTCATGACTTGCTAGTTCAACAAGGACAACATAAAGCACTACTTGGAAAAGACAAGTAGCCGAAATCCATGACGGAAGACATATGGAAAGATTTGGATATGAAGGCACTATCTATTATCTGCTTATGTCTAACGGATAAAGTCTTGTTTAATATTGTTGGTGAGAAAACAATTGTTGGCTTATGGGCAAATCTAGAAAGTTTGTACCAAACGAAGTCACTAATCACATTTTCTTAAAGATAATTTTATAATCTTTGAGGATATTGGAAGGTACAAAAATTGATGTGAGGATGGAAGAGGAAGACAAGGTGGTGACATTGCTATGTACATCGCCAGAAAGTTATGACAACTTGGTTATAACTTTGAGTTGTACCAAAGATGATTCTCTTTGTTTGGATGATGTGTGTAGTGCTTTATTTGCCGATGAGCTCCAGAAAAAAGGCATCTTTGGGGAGTTTGGAGGAGGCAAGGACAGAGGCTCTTGCCACTAGAGGTCGGTCAAATGAGCGTGATAGCTCATCAAGAAGCACTTCAAGATGCAAGTCCAAGGTTCAGTCAAAATCCAGAAGTGTTGACAAAGGCCCTTGTTGGAGTTGTCTTAAAAGCTGTCACGTGAAGAAAGATTGTTGGTTGAGAAAGAATCCTAAAAAGGATTCAAATGCGAGTAAAAAAGCAAATAAGGTAAAATGTTGAAGCCAAGAATGAAGGTAACCAAGTGGAAGAATCTACTTCCGGGTTTATGGAAGATGAAGCATACATGACTAAATTTAATGCTATATTTTATCAAGATTGGATCCTTGATAGTGGTGCTACTCATCATATGTGCCCTCATCGGTCATGGCTTAGTAAATATAAGTCATGTGAAGGTGGTATTGTTTTAATGAGTAATAATTCAATTAGTAACATGGTTGGGATTGGAACGGTACAATTAAGGATGTTTGATGAGATAATGATGATACTTGAAAATGTGAGGCATGTGTCGAAATTGAAGAAAAGTCTACTCTCACTTGGTGTATTAGATTCGGGTAGATACAAATTCACCGTATAAGGTAAAGTTCTCAAGGTTTCTAAAGGTGCTTTGGTTGTCATGAAAGGCATCCGAGTTGGAAACTTATAAAAGTTACTTGAAAGTACAGTGGTAGATGATGCACACATAATAGTAGAAGATGATGAGCTTCCAATTCGGTTATGGCATATGAGGCTTGGTCACATGAGTGAAAAATGTATGAAACTATTGATGAAGAGGGAAAATTTATGACAAGAAATTTTATGAAGATTGTGTTTATGGCAAGCACCATAGGAGAAACTTCAAGACTGAAAGTCATACAAGTAAAGGTATACTTGATTACATACATTCTGATGTATAGGGGTCCTCACCAATTCCATCATGTGGAGGTGCATTATACTTTGTTTCTTTTAGTTATGATTTTTCAAAAAAGGTGTGGGTCACATTCTTGAAATCCAAAGATGAGGTTTCCACGACATTTAAGCATTTCAAGGCCGAAGTTGAAAACAAACCGAGTGGTATATTAAGGTGATTCGGATGTATAATGGCATGGAGTAAACGAAAAATGAATTCTTGAGATTTTGCCAAGATAAAGGCTTCGTTGTAGATAACATTGTTGTTCATACTCTACAACAAAACGGTGTGACCAAACATATGAACATGACATTGATGGAGCGTGCTCAATGTATGTTGAGCAATGTCGGCTTTGGCCAAGAGCTATGGGCCGAGTTGGTGAATATGGCTTGTTATCTCATCAACCGGTCTCCAACAACATTGCATGAGAAAATACAACAAGAGGTGTGATCCAAAACTTCTTATAATTATTAAGATTTAAGAATCTTTGATGTGATGGTTATGCTCTATTCTTAGTTGTTTGAGAAACAAGCTTGACCGTAAGTCAAAGAATTGTGTTTTTGTTGGTTGTGGTAAGGATGCAGGGTTTTCAATGTCATCGACATGTTGCCACATGTTGACAATTTTTGAAGTGTCGTCATGAAATCCAAGGGTCCAATTGTTTCAAAGAAATGGAATTGATGTCAAGAATTGTAATTTTAATTCTAATTCATTGAGAATTGGAATTGTGTAGAATTGAGATTTTCATGATTGGATGTCAACAAATAATTGGAATTTGGAATTTGATTTTTTTTAATGTTTTATTTTTTTAAAATTATTTTAGTGTTAATTTTTTAGTTTTTAATTTTTAATTTTTAATTTTTAATGTTATTATTTATTATTTTTATTTGTGTGTTAAAGATAGATGTAAATCCAACCGACTCGACATCCATTTGAAATCCACGGGGTAGAGAATTGCAATTAACAACCTTCCCCATGTGAATTTGACAACTTCAAAATAGCCTACAAATGAATTCCGTGGAATTCATGTAGAATTCGAATTCCAATTCCTTAATGCACTCCCAAATGTAAAAATTGGAATTGGAGGCCCCAATTCCAATTCTAACCCTAATTCCACCTTCAATTCCAACAACCAATCGAGCCCCAAGGGAAATCGCAAATTTCCCTTTTCCCTGCGATATGAGGGGAAAAATTTATTTTTTTTAAAAAATCCTATAAAATTAGGAAAACATAAATAAATAGTTAGTAAAAATTATAGGAACAATCTACTTTTATAGGAACAATCATACCTTATAGTAGCTTGAGCTTAATTGGATGTATTACTTTTTGTACAACTGGAGTCTCGCACCGACAGTTCGATACTACAGCATCAACTCTAACCCCCCTTAACTAATGGTCTTGATTAAGGAATGTTTTTTTTTTTTGCATGTTTTTATGTATTAAGGTGTATTTAGGCCTCAATTATGCTCATCTAGGAGTTGGGATCAAAATTTCAACAAAAAAAATAAAATTTCCTTCAATTTCCCATTTTTTCCCCAGATGTCGCGATATGTCGTAGGTCTTACTGGTTTGCGACATTTCTTGCAATATCGGCATTGCGAACCTTGCACGGATGTAAAAGGTTATCGTCAGTGGGATCTAGTGTCCCGCAAAGTTATAATTAGTCACGATATTCACTTTAATGAGTCTCGGGTTATTGTCAAGTACATAAAAAAGGAATCTACTAAAAAGAATCCACATGAGGTTCAAAATTTTGAAATTCAACTAGGGCATTCAATTTCGAAAAGTGATATTCCCATTGAGAATAGTACTAGTGAGAGTGATGAGAAAATTGAAGATCGTGACGAGCATGTTGATCAAGTACCATCATCATCATCACAAATTGCCCAAGGCGTGGGAAGCGTATATCGGCACGCTTCAAAGATTATGCAGATCTCGTCACAATGAGAGCTTTGATAATAGAAGATGGAGAGCCTAACACACGCAATGAAACAATTGAAAACTACTCTAGAAGTTGGAAGCAAGAGATGGATGAGGAGATGCATGCTCTTCATAAAAACTAAACATGAGATTTGGTGGAGCTATCGAAAGGAATAAAGGCGGTTGGATGCAAATGTGTTTATAAGATCAAGTAAGGCATTGGTAGTAAAATTGAAAGATATAAGGCAAGGTTACTTGCCAAGAGTTTTTTTCCAAAAGGAAGGTGTTGACTTTCTTGAAATTTGTGCACTGGTTATGAAGTTAGTCTCCATTCGATTTGTGCTTGCTCTTGTTGCCAAGTTTGATTTAGAACTTGAGCAAAAGGATGTAAAGACATCATTTTTACACGGTGATCTTGATGTAGAGGTTTACATGAAAAACGTCAAGGTTTCATTGAACAAGGCAAGGAGAACCTTTTTTGTAAGCTCAACAAGTCTTTGTATGGGTTGAAACAAGCATCGAGGCAATGGTACACGAAGTTTGACTCATTCATGAAAAGTCTTGGATACTGGAAAAGTATGACCATTGTGTCTACTTGAAGTTCTTTGAAGATGACACTTTCTTGGTGTTAGTATTGTATGTTGATGACATATTACTAGTTGGAAAGGACAAAGTCAAGATTAGTGAATTCAAGGAATAATTGAGCAAGTCTTTTGAGATGAAAGATCTTAGGCTGGCATCACATATCCTTTGAGATGAATTCAAGGAATGAAGTCAAGATTAGTGAATTCAAGGAACAATTGAGCAAGCCTTTTGAGATGAAAGATCTTGGACTGACATCACATATCCTTGGCATGCAAATACAAAGAGATTGAAACAATAAGACACTTTTTGTTTATGAGTAACCAGCAATATATAACTATCAATAAGAAAAAGAAATATAGCAGAAATAGAAAAACGCCAGGAACTCAAGATAAGAGCCAAGGCCCAAACAGAAAAAACCGTACAAATACAAAAGACCTAAGAAAATCAAGTAGATGACCATCAACGTCCAACATCAGTAGCGAGGACTCCCAAAGCCGAATCATGCTCCATCGTCAACCAGCTCTTCATACGGGAGACCCACGAACAAGCCCTCTCTACTAACCCCGGTCCTAGCAAGCTGATTAGCCAGGGCGTTACCACCTCTCAGAATGTGAGTAAAAGAAGCATGAATCAAACTGCCAAGATACCTGGCTAGCCTGACAAGATAGGAAAATCTCCAAGGACAACTCACATCACCTAACATCCAAGAAATCACTGAAGTGGAATTGCCCTTGACCACCACTGGAATATAACCCACACGATTAGCCTCCTTAACCCCTGTCAGAAGGGCCAATAACTCAGTCCTTGTAGAATCCCCAAACCCAACTGGACCAGAAAAGGCATGAAGCACCTGACCACTATGATCCCAGAACACTCCACCAATCCCTGAGCTCCCCAGATTACCAAGGGATGATCCATCAAAATTCACTTTGATGACCCCATCCTCTGGTACCTGCCACCTAGTCACCGTCTGCTCTTAGGGAGATGATATAGCCACATCAATCCATCCAAAATGTCAGACATAGAAATCCCTCTGAACTCATGGAGAGATACCATCCAAGAGCAAACCAAGTGCAAAATAGCATCAACAATCAAACCTATCGATCTTCGTTTATCCTCAAACACTCTCTGATTTCTTTCACCCCAGAGGACCCAAAGGGTAGAGTGCCACACTCCCTGGTACATCAACCTGCCCCTCACACCCAACTCTGGAAACCTCCATTGTACAAGGCTCCCGCCAACATCCTCTGGCATCACCCACAAAACTCCAAGCCGGCGAAGGAAAAAAGACTAGACATCACTAGCCACAACGCAATGCAATAATAGGTGATCCACATATTCCCCCGCCTTTCTACACATACTACACACATGGGGCGAAAGTGCTCGGGATGGCCACCTTCTTTGAAGACGATCGCAGGTGTTGATCTTGTGAAGTATAGCAGTCCAGACGAAAGCCTTAACTCTAGGAGGGAAGGGAAGCCTCCAAACACAACAATGAGGAAAAGAGGGGAGGACCGACTGTGGACGTAGAACGGAGAAGAAAGATCTATCTAAAAAAACACCACTATTACAAGGACTCCAAATCCTCCGATCGCTTAACTCGGACCCCACAAGGACATCACTCAAGTCAACAAAAAGAGCCCCAAGATCCGTGACCTCATGAGAGCGCAAATCCCTCCGAAAAGAGAGATTCCACACCAGACCAGAATCAGACCAAGATAAGACCTCAGAAACAAGGACATCCCAACTAGAGACCACCCTAAACAGACAGGGAAACCGAACAGGTAAAAAGGACTCACCTCACCAAAGGGCATACCAAAAACGAACCCGACAACCATCTCCCACACAAAACTGAACAAGACTCGAGAAAGAAGGGAGAATCAACGACACCTCTTTCTCAATGCATGCTCTTGAGCCTCTAACCTAAGGGTTGCAGTCCCAGTCGTTGGAATGCTCACCAAACTTACTATGAACAACCAGCCGCCATAGAGCATCTTGTTCATTGCTAAATCTCCACAGCCATTTGCCCAGTAGAGCAGTGTTACGATAAGCGATATTCCCTAAGTTGAGTCCCCCATCGTCCTTCTTCTTGCACACCAGGTCCCACTTAACTAAATGGTATCTCCTAGGACCTGCCCCCTCCCATAAGAAGTCTCTTTGAAATTTTTCAAGGCATTTGACAATCCTCATAGGAGCCCTAAACAGCATAGTAAATAGGTAGGTTAGCCAAGGCACCCCTAATCAGAGTGATCCTCCCTCCTAAGGACAGGTAACCTTTCTTCCACAACGCAAGCCTCTTATTAACTCTTTCCACCACTGGATCCCAAAAACTAAGAGATTTAGGGTTGCCACCCAAAGGCAACCCAAGGTACATCAACGGCCACTCTTGGGCCTTATACCCCAGAACTGACGCAAACACCTCTATCCTATCCACAGACAAATTTAAGCCCACTAGACTACTTTTCTCCAGATTCACCTTTAAGCCTGAAACCATTTCAAAAAATCTAATAATAGACTTAATCCAATGAGTCTGACATTCATTCTCATGTAAAAACAACAGGGTGTCGTCAAAAAACTGCAAGTGAGAGATGCTCACGCTCCCTACCAGCCTTAAAGCTTGAAATCAACCCGATGTCCTCACCTTGGGCCAAAAAACAATTCAAGACGTTAACAACCAAAGTAAAGAGAAAAGGAGATGGTGGTTCACCCCGTCTCAAACCACGAGTTGGGGCAACCTGACCAGGCACCTCCCCATTCCATAAGAAGGAAAAAACTATATTACGAACACACCCTGAAATCCATTTCCTCCATTTAGCACCAAAACCTTTCCAAGCCAACACTTGGTCTAATAAATGCCACTCCACCCTGTCATAGGCCTTCTCCAAATTCAACTTCAACACCATCCCCTTTTTACCCAATCTATTCCATTCTTCAATCACTTCATTTGCTACAAGAGCACTATCCAGGATCTGCCTACCAGCAATAAAAGCACTCTGATTCAAGGACACCAAATCCTCAACAACAACTTTGATTCTAGATGCCAAAATCTAGGTGATGATCTTACACACTGGTAGTCAAACTGATAGGCTTGAAGTCCTTGAGTTCCATAGCACTAACCTTTTTGGGGATAAGAGTAATAAATGTAGTATTTGTAATCTTATTAATCTCCTCACTCGAAGAACTCATGCACCACGCCAAAAAGGTCCACTTTCACCGTCTCCCAACACTCCTGAAAGAAAGCTAGAGTGAAACCATCCGGGCCTGGGGCTTTTTCTTTGTCAAGCTCCCAAACTGCATCCCTGATCTCCTATTCCTCAAAGGTCCTTTCCAACCACACAACCTGCTCCTCCTGTAATCTTTTCCCACCTAAATTAGAAACGTTAAAACAATAATCCTGATCAGAACTGTATAACTCAGAATAAAATCTAGAAATCTCCTCAATAATCTTGGATGTGTCCTCAACATACTCGCCTGAGATCTGCAAACCCACTCTATGATTGGTCCTCGCTCTCCCATTTACTAACTTATGAAAAAATCGGGTATTTTCATCACTTTCCTTAAGCTAAGTGGCCCTAGATTTCTGTCTCCAACTGATCACTTCTTGTCTAAGGACCACCTCAAGTTGGCTTTTAGCCACCCTTCTCTCCACAAACTCCTCCCTAGGAGTTTGTTCCGTGACATCAATGCGGCCAATAACCTCACTAAGAGTTTTTTTCCTTAAGTTCAGATGTTCGAATACTCTTTGATTCAACTTTATGATAAATCTCAACTCTTCCCCTAAAATCTCCCTTTGTCAGCCACATTCTCAAAACGAAAGGGGAAGGGACCTCGTCTCACAGTATCCGAAGCAATAAGAATGGGACAATGGTCAGAAGTAGTTCTCTCCAAAGCCGACTGAGACACCGAAGGATAATGGTCATCCCAACAAGACGACACCAAAAATCAATCCAGCCGACACCACAATACGTTCTCTTAACAATTCTACCAAGTATACCGCCCCCACTCATAGTGTAAAGGATTGGCCGGTCCAACTCGGGATCGGCTAGAAACGAGTCACGATCCAAGACCGATCCTAAAATTGTTCAAAATTTAATGACTCGGATCGAGTCCATGACGGATCGGTCTGGATTGGCTGATCCATCATAGACTCGGTGAGTCGGACCAGACGATCCAAATTGGATCGTCCGGTCCAAATCTTTCTTAAAAGAGAAAAAAAAAAGACCAAAGAAGTTTATGGAGAATCGTATAAAAACAAAATAACAAAAAAAAAAAATTACAGATGGCGGAGAAGAAGCTTCAGAGAAAGAGGTCCAAATTTTTCTTAAAAGGGAAAAAAAAAGACCAAAGAAGTTTCTGGAGAATCGTATAGCAACAAAAAAAAAACAAAAAAAAAAATTACAGATGGGGGAGAAGAAGCTTCAGAGAAAGAGAGAACTCTTTTTAGGAGAGAAAAAAATTGAGAGAGAGAGAGACTTACCCGTTGTTTTGTTGTTTGTGCAGGTATCGACAATCCGCAGGGAAGCCCTTCAGAAATGGTGCAGATCGAGGTGAATGTGCAAGACCTGTTCTCGTTGAAGGACGCTGATCGTCATTGGGAAGTTTTGCTAGGTGGGACCAGACAAGATTGAGGCTTTCTCCTCTTCTTCCTCTTATTCTCCTCCTCCTTCTCCTCCTCCTCCTCCTTCTTCTTCTTCTTCTTCTCCTCCGATTCTTTATTTTAGGGTTCTCGAAAGGTTGTATCAAGAAAGAGAGAATGGGATGATAATATTTTTATAATACCTACTCGTGAGGCTCTATTAAAAACTTTTTTTTTTTTTTCTGATTTGTTTAAGTGTTTTCAAAAGCTATATATTCGTATAACTAATTTTAAAACGCTTTTTTTTTTCTGGTTTATTTGTTTTTTTTTTTTTATTTATTTCCGAGCCATGTTTGGATCGGCGATCTGACTCGGTATCAGACCGGGACGATCCCCGATCCGATACCGAGTTTAAACACTATGCCCTCACTCATAGGATAATCAATAAGGTTCAATTTCCTAATTAGGGAAGAGAAATCACGCATACTCCTAACCATCATCCAACCTCTACTCCTTTCATCCAGATTCCTAACAACATTAAAATCCCCAGAAAGACACCAAGGACCACTCCAAGAAGCTTTGATATCCCTGATTTCAACCCAAAAATCCCTTCTGTGCCTTCTGCAGTTAGGACCATACACCCCTGTTAAGACCCACTCGAATTGATCCACCAAATCAGTGAATTTGACAGAAACCGAGAA
>JAUPMG010000014.1:6083012-6098468 GCA_031762675.1 Pachysandra terminalis | reverse complement strand
GGCCCTTGCATCTATGACCAGCAGAGAATTTGTCATCACAGTTGAAACACAGGCCCTGTGCACGTCTTCTTTGCATCGCATCCCAAGATAGTCTCTTGACAGGTGTGTTGGGTTAAGCTTTTTGCTTTAGTTTGAGTTGGTTATGGTTATGGCTTGGGTTGTATGTAATGCTTGTGTATTGTCCACATAGCTGTGGCTAGTATCTGAACTTTGTACATTCTTATCTTTTTTATACAAATCACCACTTTCCTTAAAAAAAGAAGTATTTAAAAACCTATTATATATGATTTATTATTTAAGGATAAAAGGCACATGAACCGACCTTCCTTTGCCTTTGTTTTGGTAAAAAGATGAAAATATATATATTAAAGAAAGTTACTCAGTACAAGGCGTTTTAACATAACGAATACTGGTTCGGCCTGAGTAGTCATCTTTGAAAACCTGCTATAAAAAAGCTGGGGACCTATTGAACCACGTACAAGAGAAATTGTCAAGAGCAAATTTGGCTAATTGTTCTACCGTCTGGTTGGCCTTTCTATAAACATGTGAAATAATAAAAGTGTTAAAGGAACTGAGTAAGGAGCGAACTCGAGAGATAGGAGCTGAGAGGTTCCAAGGACATCGGAAAGATGAGTCACGGAATAGTAGGAAGATCAGCTTGGAATCTCCCTCAATAACCGACTTTTTAAATCCACGTGCATGAGCCATTTCGACACCTTCAAGCAGTGATAAAGCCTCAGCGAGGTTGTTGGAGGTTTCCCCAAGCCGGGAGGCAAAACCACAGAGGAAAGAACCAAAAGAATCTTTACATACAGCACCAATAGCAGCAATATCACCATTACCCCTATTGGTGCCGTCGAAGTTGAGCTTGATAAAATCAACGGGGGAGCGGCCAATGCACAAAGATTGGTTCGTTAGTACACCTATGAACTTTTGCATTAACAATCGCAAAAATCACCCTCCAGACGTCTGAAAGTCTTAAGATTTCTCCAATAGCTATATAAGGATTGGGTGTAGTTCCCTCAAAAATAGCATTGTTTTTGGTAATCCATATCACCCAATAAAAAATCGCGAAGGATACCACAAGGTTCGACTCCAGCGGGAATGCATGGTTGGAAGAAGAAGCCATCAAACTTTTAAGGAAATCTTTGTACGAGTCTTTAGCACTCCAGCCATCCAGCTTTCCACATGTAGCCCCAAACCAAACTGAACGAGAAAAACTACAATTAATAAATAAGTGCGCAGCTGTAATGACCTAAAACCCCTAAGAATTTTTTTTTTCTTAATTGTTGTGTTTATTTGGTTGTTTTAATTATTAAATATGCATAAGGTAGTGTGTTAAATTGAGAGTAGGGTGTTTTCGTAATTAAACATATTTTATTAGTGACCCTTTGGTTATTAACCTTTCTCTTTGGGTTAGCTTTGTAAAAAGCTTTCTCCCAATTGTTTTGAACGCACAAACTGTGCGTGGAATCGGTCGTGGGGACGTGCCCCTTGTTGGAGCCATTGAGGGAGAGAAACTAGGGAGACAATCCCTATTCCTTCTTCCCCTCACATTGTTCTTCTCATTCATTCAAACTGAGAACTGAACTATCTATGTCTTGAGAGAAACCGTGAGAGAGAGAAGAGACTCTGAATCTGAAATTCATCATTGTTTCAGATTAGAGGAAGGAGAGAAGGAGTACCCTATTCGGTGGTTCCCATTTGCGTGGCTGTTACTCGAATCCAAACCGGGAAGTAGCTTATCCGGTTACAATTTATATGATGATATATGATGCATTGTTTTCACCATTCGTGAATGAACATATCGTTGATTTGACATAGATTTATGACTTAATCTTGGAAGGTTTATTCTGCTTATGTTAGGATGATCATGTATTGACCATTGCCATATATATATATATATATACATGCTTGATTTGGTCGAATTACATGATTCATGTTTTTCTGCATATCAGTTTATAACTCTGTTTTCATGAAGTTGCTGAAACTACTTGATAATTATAACAGACCCAAGATTGGTATTTAGTATGGTTTCGTTTGATCAATGCAATTGCTTTAGATATGAATTTGCCAAGAAATATCCTATAGATAGTCTGTTAAAACCCTGGTTATGAGAACCCAGTAAAACAGAACAGCAGTGACTTATGTGTCACTGTCTGCAGACAGTCGATCGAGTGCAACTGTTGTGCGATCGAGCGTGGAGTGCGATCGATCGCAGGGAGATCGAGGGCAGTTATTGCGATCGATCGTAGTGCAATCGAGCGCAGTGCAATTGCGATCGAGCGCAAATGCACAAAGACAACAACCAAGTGTTAGATTTGGAAGAGGGTTTGGATGTCTTTTGGGTTCGGGTTTACTGGTGCTTACTTATGGGATCAAGTGGGGTCTAGGGTCGAGTACCTGCAATGACTGTAACCTACTTGTTGCCCTTAGCATGTGCAACGTATTAGACACACTCCTCAGTTGGTCTACACTTAGGTGATGATAGATATTGAGACCTTTAGTATAATTATGTTTTGACATCATAGGAATGTGTAGGATGGGTCTTTCAATTTATTATTCACGTGTATGAGAGCGTGAATAGCTTCTGAGGGGATCTATCATCCATGTTCCATAAGGGAGTGCATTCATATTATGTTCATGTGAATTGTTAAGTGCGCTCGGTTGGTGGGAAAGACATGGTTGCCTAATCTCGTAGGTTGAAAGTCCTACAGAATAAGTTATGAATCATAGTTGGTTCATAAGGTCGACCTAACCTTGGGTATTGTACACTCTAAATCAGCGTATGGTGGGCTTCGAACCATGGGTTAGCGCCCGGATCTGAGATGGGACAGCCGGATGTTCCTGGGACACAGAGCCCGAGATCGTGGTGAAGCTGCAATGAGGAGCACTTAACAGATCATATGAACATAGGCATAACCATATCGCATTTCATTCTTGACTGAGCATACATTAGGCCATCTGATTGATTATTTTTGCATCATACTCATATCATATCACATACTATTGATTCCTGTTGTATTATCATTTTATCCAGAATTTTGGTCCTATATGTTGTATAAATTGTTGACTGGATCATGCTTGCAGAGTATTCAAAACTCACGCAACTTTCATGTTGCAGGTCAATATTGATGATGGACGTATGCAATCCTTGATGATTTACTTATCGTTTCAGTTCTTTTATTTATTTTTGTACGAACATGGTTATAACATTGTGATGTAATAAGGCTCTTCTGAAGCCGTTTGTTTAGACTTTGATTTAAGTTTCATTTTGTACTTGCTTCCTTTACTATGTGAGATGAATAAAGCAATATTTATTTCATCCATTGGTTTCGATATTGTAAATCCGCGGTCCAGAAATGGATCCCGAAGGTTATGCCTCGTGATCCGTGACATCCCGCCTAGGGATTCGGGTTACGGGATCTGAGGCGTGACAGAATATTTTAGTATTTTCTTTTTTTCTTTTTATTTTTACTTATTTTGATTTTCTTTTCTTTTATTTATTTTCTATTTTTATTTTATAATTATTATCATTTTTATTTTATTTAATTTTTTTTAATTCTTTTAATTTTAATTTTAATTTTATTCTTTTATTTATTTTATATTTATTTATTTTTTATTTTATTTTTACTTCAACTAGTAATAATGCACGTGTGTTCCATGTGAATTCAAAAATTGAGATTAACTTTTTTTAACTTCAATAGATAAATAAAAATTATTTTTAGATTATAGAAATAACTTCAAAACAAACACAAGAATTGAAATTGTGCTTGTACGCAATGGTTATATCAAATAATCAAAGTCAACAATATCTATAGTTTGAAGCATTATCATCTTAAAAGAAGAAATCTCTAAAATTATCGATGTAATAATGAAATGAAGAAAACCAGATATGTATATGTGGGCAATGGTCTGAAACCTTAGTACATAAAATAATAATAATAATAATAATAATAATAATAAAGATTCTCAGTGGGAAAGAAATATAACTTCCATTTAAAAACCAAAAAAAAGCAACAAACAAGTTTGCATCCTTTTCTTGAATCACAAAGTCCTTATCAAGACGGATCAAACGAGAATTGAGAAAAATGTTTGGTATGCACAAATTTAGGAAACTCAATCTAAATGTTTTTGATTTTTTGTTGAGTATATGATTAAATATTGATATCTGGAATATGATAGCTATAATCAATCTAATTTAAGGGAAAAAAAGAGAGAGATTATTTTCATATATATTTCAATAATGGGAATCACAAGTTTTTTCCCTAAGAGAACAATGTACCATGGCGTTAAGTTAAGCATCCAAGAACATAAAATCAACAAATATAATACCAAGTACAAATTAGAGACACTTTTTTAGTCACATCACAAGTGTGTTGCTCGATCCGTTTGTATAACTGACTAATGCACCCATTAAAAGTCGAGAAATAGAAATCCTTGAACCAGAGATCATAATACCAACATACATTTGTAGGAGTAAATAATGTAGTCTCATATATTAAACAATTAATGAAGACAAGTCACAAAAATATGAACTGACCTTGCCCATCAAATGTATAGCTCACATCATTGACTTTCTCATGCAAATCATTCCAATCAACAACTTGGCCATCTGGAATGCTCCATTGCAAACCTCAATATCTAGGGATCAACTACATAAGTATCCATCATCAACGGAATTAAAATGGATGCAAGTCACTATGACAAGAGGAAAATCCAAACAATAGCATTGCAATTATCCAATGAAAATACCACACTATGGAGAAAAGAGAGTTTTATATATAGGAGATACCATTTTAGATGGTGAAGATAGCAACATAAATTTGGTGATCATGTGAAACTTACTACAATGATGTGAAAACACCTCACACAAGAGTTGCTAGACATGCGCCATGACTATATTGTTTTGTCCATTGAGGATGAGATCAAATACTGAAAACAAAGGAAGTTAAAACTATAAGATATCTGGAAAAAAAAATATTTTTGTAATGAAATACTTGATAAGCTGATTCTAAGAGAGGCACTATAGTTTAACCCGAGTGCACATACATAGTTTTGTGAAGTTTAACAACAAATGGAGCTTTTATATATATTGACAGCAAGTTAGAATCACATACTTTAAGAGAGCAATGAAAATGCATGGTCTTAAAAAAGAAAAGAACTCTACTTAAAAATATGATCAATGAATCTCTATTTTTTGTACATTTTTTAACTCGATGATCAGCCAATTACAATGGTAGCAGTGCCAGATCAGGAGTGATGGTGGTGTACATCTCCGATTGGGAACATGAAACTGTTAGGACCAGTACCGTCTCTGGCCAAAATGTTGTTCATCAAATCGCTTAATGCCTGATTAAAGTTACTCTGTATCGCTTCTGAAATGACGATGGGTTCAACCAAAAGATCAAATTGCTGTTTAGTATTTTTTTATTTCAATTCTAAAAAATTAAAAGAGCATGTAAAAGATTGCAAAAGTAACTGGGTAAAGGCACCAGTTTCTGTTCTTGCTTCAGCCAGAATCAGAGTCAACTCACAGAGGATCTTACCGCCCTGCCCCTACTGTTATCATCATCATCATCATCTTTCTTTTTACTAATTATACCTGAAAAATGATTGTTTTGAGACCTCAATAAGAGCATTAACAACATTATAAATACTATAAACACACACATTAAAAGGTTGACCAAAGAAAGTACCATATGGTTGCATCTTTTTGGTTGGAGCATTGCTCTATGATCCATCGACTCTAGGCACTGTTGCAGTCCCAACACATGTTGGAAGCAACCCTACTCTACAATGAAAGTTGTTGTATGTTGGGATTGGTGATATAAAATCACATCCCTTGGATAAGAGTGTTATTTTCTTTTATAAAGGGGTTTTTGAGAATTAATTCAAGAGAGTTTATGGATGGTTTATTTGGTCTACTGAAGGGGTTTCTTTAGTAGGGGGTTTCTCTTCTTTAGAGGGGAAGACTCTGATTCTGACTGAAGCAGGAACATAAATTGGTGCCTTTGCCCCTACTCTACAATGAAAGTTGCCATATGTTGGGATTGGTGATATAAAATCACGTAAGAGTGTTATTTTCTTTTATAAAAGAGGCTTTTGAGAATTAACTCAAGAGAGTTTATGGATGGTTATTTGGTCTACTGAAGGGGTTTCTTTAGTAGGGGGTTTCTTTTCTTTAGAGGGAAGATTAGAGAAAACAATTTTTTCTTGCTCTCCTAAGGTTCTTCTTCTTCTCTTGTAAAATCCCACAATCCCACAGTGTTGGGAGTCTTGTTCTCAAGGTGGTTTTCCGGGTTTGGAAAGATGGTGTATCTTGTAATTAAAGGTTGGGTTTTGCTAGAGAAGGTGTAGGAGTTGGGTTTTAACCCGGTTGTTGGAGAGGTAATGGTTTGTACTCCATTCTTTTTTTTTCATCATTGATACTGGATTTGTTTGCCAGATTGCCTGTGGATGTAGCCCTTAGTGGTGAACCACGTAAATTGGTTGTCTTGTGGCTTGTTTAGCTTCTTTAAACTTTCCATATTACTTGATTTATTTGCATACACATATTGGGGCATTTCTATGGATTTGCCGGAATCATTCATTGTTGTTTGTGGTGTTTGTATTCCGATGAACGTATTATTGGCATTGGGCTTTGACGCTACAAGTAGTATCAGAGCTTCCGGATTTTGTGTGTGCAAAGTGTTTGTGAAATTGCTTGTGAGACAATTTGCAGAAAATGACTAGAAGTTTGTTTAAGGTGGAGAAGTTAGATGGTTGAGTTATGAAAATTGAAGATTCGTGACTTGCTAGTTCAACAAGGACAACATAAAGCATTACTTAGAAAATACAAGAAGCCGAAATCCATGATAGAAGATGCATGGGAGAGTTGGATATCAAGGCATTGTCTACTATCCGTTTATGTCTAGTGGATGAAGTCTTGTTTAATATTGTTGATGAGAAAACGGCAGCCGGTTTATGGGCAAAGCTACAAAATTTGTACCAAACAAAGTCTCTTACTAATCGCATTTTATTTAAGAGAACGTTATACTCTTTGAGGATATTGGAAGTTACAAAAATTTTGGAACACTTGGAACACTTTCAACAACATCGTTTGTCAACTAGAAAGTATTGGTGTGAGGATGAAAGAGGAAGACAAGGTGGTGACATTGTTATGTACGTTGCCGGAACGTTATAACAACTTGGTTACAACTTTGAGTTGTACCAAAAATGATTCTTTTTGCTTGGATGATATGTGTAGTGCTTTACTTGCCGATGAACTCTAGAAAAAAAAAGGCATCTTTGGGGAGTTTGGATGGGGAAAATGTAGAGGCTCTTGTAACTAGAGGTCGGTCAAATGAGCATGGTAGCTCGTCAAGAGGCACTTCAAAAAGCAAGTCCAAGGCTCGATCAAACTCAAGAAACCGTGTTGACAAAGATGCTTGTTGGAGTTGTGGCAAAAGGGGCCACATGAATTAAAGAAAGATTGTTGGCATAGAAAGAATCCTAAGAAGGATTCAAATATGAGTAAAGAAGCAAACAAATAAAGGCAAAATGTTGAAGCCAAGATTGCAGCTAACCAAGTGGAAGAATCTACTTCCAAGTTTGTGGAAGATGAAGTATGCTTGGCTAAATCCAATGCTACATTTTATCAAGATTGGATCCTTGATAGTGGTGCTACTCATCATACATGCCCTCATCGATCATGATTTAGTACATATAAGCCATGTGAAGGTGGTACTATTTTAATGGGTAATAATTCAACTAGTAAGATGGTTGGTGTTGGAATGGTACAATTAAGGATGTTTGATGGTATAGTGAGGACACTTGAAAATGTGAGGCATGTGCCGGAATTGAAGAAAAATCTACATTCACTTTGTGATTTAGATTTGGGTGGCAACAAATTCACCGGGTATGGTGGAGTTCTCAAGGTTTCTATAGGTGCTTTGGTTGTCATGAAAGGCATCCGGGTTGGTTACTTATACAAGTTACTTGGAAGTATGGTGGTAGATGATGCAAACATAGTATCGGAAGATGATGAGCTTCCAATTCGGTTATAGCATAGGAGGCTTGGTCACATAAGTGAAAAAGATGAGGAAATATTGATGAAGAGTGATTTTATTCTCAAGTTGAAAATTGGTGAATGAATTTTATGAACATTATGTTTATGGCAAGCACCATAGAAGAAGCTTCAAGGCCGGAAGTCATACAAGTAAAGGTATACTTGATTACATACATTCCGATGTATGGAGGCTATCACCAATTCCATCATGTGGAGGTGCATTATACTTTGTTTCATTCATTGATGTTTTTTCAAGAAAGGTGTGGGTCACATTCTTGAAATTCAAAGATGTGGTTTTCATGACATTTAAGTATGTCAAGGCCGAAGTTGAAAAACAAACTGGACGATGTATTAAGGTGATTTGGATGGATAATGGCATGGAGTACAAGAAAAATGAGTTCTTGAAATTTTGCAATGATGAAGGCATCATTGTACATTAGACCATTGTTCATACTCCACAACAAAACGGTGTGGCCGAATGCATGAACCGGACATTGATGGAGCATGCTCGATGTACATAACAAGGATGAAGGCACCATTGTATATAACACTGTTGTTCGTACTCCACAACAAAACGGTGTGGCTGAACGCATGAACCGGACATTGATGGAGCGTGCTCGATGTCTGTTGAGCAATGTCGGCTTAGACCAAGAGTTATGGGCCGAGGCAGTGAATATGGCTTGTTATCTCATCAACCAGTCTCCTTCGACAACATTACATAAGAAAATACCACAATAGCAGGGGCGGTGGGGGGCCATGGCTCCCCAAATCCCCGAGCAACTGTTGTAATTGCGTCACTCCACTCATCTTGAGTGGAGTGGCGCTATATACCCCCCCCCTAAATTTGTTTTTTTGTTACGGTTTTATGTTTTAAAAATTATAGGGCAAATATCACTTTGACCACCTATAGGTTCTGACAATTGCAGACGGATACCCTCTTGTTTCTGAAATCCCTCTGTCCCCCCTTTGGTTCATTGTCTGGTCTCAGATACCCCCTCACTAACAGAACCGTCTGGTTCATTGAATGAGTAAGTTGAACTTACTTTTAAATGACTAAATTACTCTTCGTATAATGATGGGTATTGGGCATTGACAAAAATGTCCTTTTTTACTTTCCCAACTTTCTCTCAACTCAGTTAGATTTAGAACGCGACTATGACACCTCAAGTGGGTTTCCTTGCTCAACAATGACTCTTTCTCAACTCAATCGGCGACATTCGGTCTCAGGTTAAAGCTTGACGATGGAAGCCCTTAAGCTTAACGACGTCCGATCTTAGGCTGGAGCTCGAGTTCTCTGTAAACCTCTCAACTCAATCGACAACGTCCTGATGTCTAGAACCTTCAACTGAGGAACTTCAGCTAATCTTACAGGAATCGAACCAAAGAAGCGATTGAAGCTCAAATCTAGTCTTGTTAGCACCCCCAAATCTCCTAAACTGGCAGGAATTGCACCACTTAACTGATTATACTACAATGCAACAACACTGAGCTTCTTCAAAGATCCCAATTGTCTAAGAATGATTCCTGTCAACTGGTTACAACAAAGCTGTAAAACTACAAAACAAGGAAACACCCACTTCAGTTATATGACCAGAACACCAAAATCCCTAATTAAGAAAAAAAAAACACTCCTCATTCAGTTCTGATTTTGTTCAACACTACCATTACTGTAACAAAATAAAGAAAATCTAGACAGGCTAAGTTGAAAGTGTAGCCAAGGTTGAAAATTTCTTTCATCTAATTTTTCAACCAACTTGGGAAACTACCTATACTAGCCCAATAAAAGAAAACCCATATAAGCTTAATTCAGACAACCAAACTTTAACCAGGAAAAAAAAAACTCAGAGACTGCTTCTCCATTTCATTCAGCTCTGATATGTTCAACACTACCATTACTGTAACAAAATAAAGAAAATCTACACAGGCTAAGTTGTAGTGTAGCCAAGGCTGAAATTTCTTTCATTTAATTCTTCAGCCAACCTTGGAAACAACCCATACCGGCCCAGTAAAAGAAAACCCATATATGTTCAAAATCGTAGATGAGGAAACCCAGAAGCTGCTTCTCCATTACATTCAGTTCTGATAATGTTCAACACTACCATTACTGTAACAAAATAAAGAAAATCTAGACAGGCTAAGTAGAAAGTGTAGCCAAGGTTGAAATTTTATTTCATCTAATTCTTCAGCCAACCTGGGAAACTACCCATACTATCCCAGTGAAAGAAAGCCCATATAAGTTAAATTCAAAAAACCAAACTCGGAAGAAAAAAAAAAACAGAGATAACCCAGAAGCTGCTTCTCCATTTCATTCAGCTCTGCAATGGACTTTGTAGACAACCAAATTTCCCAAAGAAATAAAACTCAGATGTCCTAATAGAGCAATAGAGAAGAAGAAGTAAAGGGGTGATATTTTTTTAACCCTTATGATTTGAATGCCCTCACTAAAGGGAATTCTTGTCATTTGATAGTTCCGGTTCAACCATGGGTTGAACCACAAGTTTAAAACCAAGGATTTTTTCGTCTTTTTACAAGAAAAACTAACACTATTAATGGTACTGTCAGTGGAGGGGGGTATTTGAGACTAGACAGTGAACCAGAGGGGGACAGTGGGATTTCAGAAACATGAGGGTATCTGTATACAATTGTCAGAAACTATAGGGGTCAAACTGAAATTTTCCCAAAATTATAATTCAGGTTATATAGTTTTTAAAATTACAAGATTATACTCCTATCTTTTATAAATAGTTGTTTATAGTTTTATAAAATTATATTCTGTACATATATTTTGATAAAATTAAAATCGTACACCTATTTATTTTTTAAAATATCTATTTATACCCTAAATTTATATTGTGTGCATATAATCTCTCTCTTAATCCTTTTATACGAAGCCGTATAACCTTATATTTTATTATTTTTATTTTCTTTTAGTATTTAATTAAAATTTTTAATGCCAAATCAAAACTATAAATTAAAATTTTAATTTTTAAATTTCAGCAATTGTTGAAAATTTTCAATTTCGTTTAGGTAACCAAAATCAAAATCATAAAATTTTGCTCTAAAAGATTTCGGACAATTTTGACAATTTGTTTTTTAAAATTATTGAAATAATTAAGTTTGGTTAAAATAATAATTTTAAAAAATAAATTATTTTGTTTAAATCATAAAAATTTCATTGTAAAATTTTGATATTTTAGATGAAATTTTGTTATTTATTTTATATAAATAAAAAATATATATATAACTTTTCTACCAAAATTTGATTTTGGTCTTCTAGACCAAAATCATCGAGCAATAATTAGTGAAGCGCATTAGAGCTTTTTTTTTCATTGGTAATTTAATTTGGCCCCCCAAGAAAAATTTTCTGGCTCCGCCCTGCACAAGAAGTATGGTCCGAAACTCCTTATGATTATTCGAATTTAAGAATTTTTGGTTGTGATGCTTATATTATGCTCTAATTCTTAGTTGTTTGTGAAACAAGCTAGACCCCAAGACAAAGAACTGTGTTTTTGTTGGTTATAGAAAGGGTGTAAAAGGTTATCGTTTGTGGAATCCGGTTTTCCGCAAAGTTATTATTAGTCAGGATGTTCACTTTGATGAGTCTCGGGTTCTTGCTAAGTACATGGGAGATGAATCTACAAAAGAAAATCCACATGAGGTTGAGCATTTTGAAATTGAACCGGGGCATTCAATTTCGGAAAATGATACTCCCATTGAGCAAAGTACTAGTTACAGTGATGAGGAAATTGAAGATCATGATTAGAATGTTGATCAAGCACCATCATCATCACAAAACCGTCCAAGGCGTGCGAAACGTTTACTGGCATGCATCAAGGATTGTGTGGATCCCATCAAAATAAGAGCCTTGATAACGGAAGATGGAGAGCCAAGAACATTCAATGAAGTAATTGAAAATGACGACTCTAGAAGTTGGAAGCAAGCTATGGATGAAGAAATGCATGCTCTTCATAAAAACCAAACATGGGTTTTGGTGGAGCTACCAAAGGAAGAAAGGCGGTTGGACGCAAATAGGTTTACAATATCAAGAAAGGCATTAATGGTAATGTTGAAAGATATAGGGCAAGGTTAGTTGCCATAGGGTTTTCCCAAAATGAAGGTGTTGAATTTCTTGAAATATTTGCACCGGTTGTGAATTTAGTCTCCATTCGGTTTGTGCTTGCTCTTGTTGCCAAGTTTGACTTAGAACTTGATCAAATGGATGTGAAGACAACATTTTTACATGGTGATCTTGAAGAAGAAGTGTACATGAAACAACCTTAAGGTTTCATTGAACAAGGCAAGGAGAACCTTGTTTGTAAGCTCAAGAAGTCTTTGTATGGGTTGAAACAAGCATCAATGCAATGGTACAAGAAGTTTGACTCATTCATGATGAATCTTGGATATGAGAGAAGTACGACCATTGTGTCTACTTGAAGTTCTTTGAAGATGATAATTTCTTAATGTTAGTATGTTATGTTGATGACATGCTACTAGTTGGAAAGGACAAAGTCAAGATTAGTGAATTCAATGAACAATTGAGCAATTCTTTTGAGATGAAAGATCTTGGACCAACATCACATATCCTTGGCATGAACATACAAAGAGATCGGAAAAATGAGACTCACTTTAACAAAAGAGCTTTGTGGAGAAGGTGCTTAGTATGTTTGGCATGAGTGAAGCAAAGCCCGTAACAACAATACTAGTGGCACACTTTAAATTTTTTATTTTATTTTTTGCAATGCCCAAATATGGAAGATGAAATGAAGAAAATGGATGGTTTTCCATATGCTGGCTTGGTAGGAAGCTTGATGTTTTCCATCGTATGCACTAGACCGGACATTTCTTATGCGGTTGGTGGTCTAAGTCGATTTATGAAAAATCTGAGTAAGGCACATTAGGAGCCCGGAAAATGGGTGCTTCGATATTTAAGAGGCACTAGTAATTATGTTATCACGTATAGCAAGGATTCGGAATCAATGCATAGGTTTGTTGATGCAAGTTATGCTAATGATCTTGACAAAGGAAGATCAACTACGAGTTATGTATTCCGGATTAGGAATGGTACCATTAGTTGGATGTCAAGACTTCAACCTACGGTTGTATTGTCTACATACCGAGGCCGAGTAAATGGCATTGACGGAGACTTGCAAGGAAGCGACGTGGCTTCAAGGATTAATGAGTGAGGTCGGTATGCATACTAAACCCATGGAGTTATCTTGTGATAATATGAGTGTTGTTTGCTTAGCAAAGAATCCGATATATCACAAAAAGAACAAAACACATTGCGGTCCAATATCACTACATTCGTGAGATTAATGAAGAAGGTAAGGTGTGTTTGTTGAAAGTTGGAACAAAGGAGAACCTAGTGGACATGTTAACAAAGGCAATTCTTGTAGGGAAGCTAGAGTTGAGCTTGACTTCTCTAGGTATCATGCCAAGGTAAATTGGTGGCTTGGCAAAAGCAAGTGGTAATTTTCTATCAAGGTGGAGATTCTTGGGATTGGTGATATAAAATCACATCCCTTGGGTAAGAGTGTTATTTCCTTTTATAAAGGGGTTTTTTGAGAATTAACTCAAGAGAGTTTATGGATGGTTTATTTGGTCTACTAAAGGGGTTTTCTTAGTAGGGGTTTCTCTTCTTTAGGGGGAGATTAGAGAAAACATATTTTTTCTTGCTCTCCTAAGGTTCTTCTTCTTTTCTTTTAAAATTCCACAATCCCAAAGTGTTGGGAGTCTTGTTCTCAAGGTGGGTTTCCGGGTTTGGGAAGATGATGTATCTTGTGAAGGTTGGGTTTTACTAGAGAAGGTGTAGGAGGTGGGTTTTAACTCGGTTGTTGGAGAGATAAGGGTTGGTACTCCATCTTTGTTTTTCTTCATCATTTATAGTGGATTTGCTTGTCAGATTACTTGTGGACGTAGCCCTTAGTGGTGAACCACGTAAATTGGTTGTCTTGTGGTTTGTTTAGCTTCTTTAACATATTACTTGATTTCTTTGCATACACATATTGGGGTATTTCCGTGGATTTGCCAGAATCGTTCATTGTTATTTGTGGTGTTTGTATACTGGTGAACATATTATTGTCGTCGGGCTTTGACGCTACACCGTAAACCTTATCCGAGTCTTGACTGGAGGTGCCATTGTAAAACCTGTTGTGTATTGTAGCATTGAAGGACAAAAGAAAGGAGGTTGTTGAGGTTTATTCAATAGCTACTATTAGAGATTAGTCACATGTACCAACAAACAACTGGAAGGGGTAATAATAATGTCACGAACCAACTCAAAAATTTAGAATTTTCGGATTAAGTTGCGATCTTCACCCCATATCTCTATGGAGGTGGATCAACAAACATAAGCAGGAGATTTAATAGTTTTAGTAAGATATAAGTAACTACTAAAAATATGCTAAACTAACAAATTAAAATGAAGTAAAGTCTACATCTAACTATACCAAGTATACTACCAGAGTACGCTACCCAATTCGAGTCTTCTCGTGTCGTGACTAAGCTCCTGAACGTGAAATATTAAACAGCATCCATACGCTGAAAGCCCGGATGAGTAAACCTTCGATGAAGGGCATTCACACATGTTCCAGTATTTGAGAAAAGTGCAGACGTGTACAGTTGTGTAATAAGTATAATATGTGTGTGAAGTGTACAGTTGTATCACACAATAATAATTCTCACCCATCCTCACAAAGTAATACTCAGTGGTCTGTGATCCTACACTACATGCATTGATTTTAAAGTATGAGAATTAGGCCAAGTGCTTCATACAAGTGGCACTCGCAATAATATCAACACAGACGTGCAATGCAAGAGAAATGTTAAGCTGTCTAAGTTGTGAAATATCGTATGATCCTACGCGATCTCGATCTCTATCCAGGGTGTCCCAGCAACCTGAATGCTCCCCAGGATGTCCTAGTAACCTGAATGCACCCCCCGTATGAACGGACTAAGGAATATGACCATTCTATGGGCACCACATAGTTTTAAGGGTTTTCAACCTAGGAGGCACAATCCCCCCACTTATTTTTTATCACGGGCCGTTCAGCCAAGACTTGCAGCCACCTGCGGTATCCCTCAGCGATTCATAGATCTTCACAACCCAACAGAGGGTACATATATATGGCCTAGCTGTCTCCCAAGATTACACCAACGTGCAGATCCTTGGGATAGCATACCATCTTCCAAGCTTACACCAACGTGTGGATCCTTGGGCATTGTCTCTCCACAAGACTGATGAGGTTCCCTACGTGGGTTCGCTCTCATCTTGGTCCGACCATAATGTCCTCTCTTAGGACTAAATAGTTATCAAGTCAATATCCCAAATGTTAGTCTAAACCCTTTGTGTCATGAGGGGTATAAGACCAGGCTATCTCAGCCGGAAAGTCCATATGCAACATTCA
>JAUPMG010000014.1:6064625-6077989 GCA_031762675.1 Pachysandra terminalis | reverse complement strand
TTGCTTCTTCTCCTACACCACATCCCTATTTGTGGGGAAGCCAGGTGATTATTTCCAATGTTGCTTTAATAATTGGCCGACTCTTTGACTATGTCAAAGGAGGATGTTCTTATTTTCCTATTGTTGGCTGTTTTTTCAGCATCCTTTAATGCCAGCATATGGGACCCCACTTCCATACCCTGCTATGTATTCTCATGGAGGACTTTATGCTCATCCGAGCATGTCTGTGGTAATCAATCTGCTCTTGATCACTTCACATTTTCTGTCTTGTGTCTGTATTTTGTTTTAAATCGAACAACCAAGATTCTTCCTGTTCTTGGTTTCTTCAAATAAAAATAGTTGAAGTGGGAGTCAAAATATTATTTCCTTTTTTTTTCTTAATAATGATTTTTATATTGCCAAAAGTGGAAACATTTTTTCTAGAATGGTCCTTCCGTATTGCAAATCACCTTACTGGTGCTTTGCATCCACTTCCTCTGTAGGCTCAGGGTGCAGTGCCTACAAGTACAGATATGGAAGGAAAAGCTCCTGATGGAAAAGACCGGACTTCAATGAAAAAGTTCAAGGGAAGTTCAGGAAATACAGGTTTAACTGGTGGAAAGTCTGGAGAAAGTGGAAAAGTGCATACTGGTTCTGGAAATGGTGGTGCATCACAAAGGTGCAATAGTGGTTCTATTTATCCATTCTTTATTTTTCATAAAGCATTCCTGGGTCCATCTCTAACTCCTAGTTCTCATCATCGATTTTCTTTCTTCTTTGTTATACTCTTAATTGTAAAATTTGCCTGTAACACAGTAACAGTGCTGAAAGTGGAACGGATGACTCATTAGACGCAAGTGATGAGAATACTAATCAAGTACGTATTTGTGTGCATTTATTTATCTTCATGTTTTGTACTTGAATCGAATGTTTTTTTTTATCAGTAAAAAATAGACTTATATTAATGAGAATATATGTAATCTGTACAAAAATACATTCTGTATAAAATACCCTTTTCTGCAAGTATCCTAACTAATCCTAAAATAAGCCTCATCTACAATTAAACTCTTCAAATCGAGTTCCTTTAAATTCAGCATGGATCGAGACCCAAAAAAATAGAAGTGATACAGCCTTCTCCACCAAACTCTGAACAGAAGACTCCTTGCCTTCAAAAATCCTTCTTTTTCTTTTGCTCCAAATTGACCAAGTAATGACAATTGGACAACAATTCCATAGAAGGTCGCTTTTCCTCTTTCCTTTCCTCTTCCTCTTCCACCCCCAGTTACCCAGTGTGATCATCCCACGGTCAGGTGGACCCTAGGTCGATCGGATAAATATGAAGTCGCTACCATCCATTGAGTTCGGGTGTGAATGGTTACCCATGATATGTCAATTAATCAAAATAAACCAAGTGTGAAGTTATAATGGTCTAACCAGAAATTAAGGTAAGAAGGTTTATTTGAGAGATGGGAGGGTGTTAGGCTCCCATCTACTCGGTTCAAGGTTATTTGGCCAATTATTTAAAATCTAAGTTTAAAACTTAACTAAAATTAATTAAAATTCTAGAATATTCCTAAAAAGTTTCTAAAAGAAGAAATTATTAAAATAATTCTAAAAATTGTTCAAAATTCCTAAAAAACCTAAATGTACTAAAAAAAATAAAAGCGAGATAAAATATATTTACATGAATTAATACCCTAAAATAATATGAAAATACTAAAAATCCTGAAAAAAAAGTCTAGAAGTTCATCAAAATACTAAGAATTATAAAGCCCTAAAAATCCTAAAAAAAATAAAAGCGAGATAAAATATATTTACATGAATTAATACCCTAAAATAATATGAAAATACTAAAAATCCTGAAAAAAAGTCTAGAAGTTCATCAAAATACTAAGAATTATAAAGCCCTAAAAATCCTAGAAATAATATATTTTAATAAGATAAAATCCTTAAAAAAAGGGAATTAAAAGTTTGATATACTAAAGATCCCAAAAATACAGAAAAATATAAAAATAAAGATAAATCCTAATGCTAATCCAAAAGTGATAGAAATACGCAGCAGATTCACACATAGGAATACGAGCAAACATCAGTTAGTGATAACAAATTGAACCTGGAAACTACATTAATTTCATAACACAATATTATAGAAGAAACTAGGATGCATCAAACCAGAACATCTAGGCAAGTGATTCTGCAAGAAATCGATTCTCATTAACAGGAAACACATACACATCAGAAGTATGACAAATCTGAACATTCCCCAAGAATCTGCTCTAACAGTGATCACTATGGCCATGGTGATCTGATTCATCACAAGTTGGGCTTCTAATAAGGTGTTTTCAGCACTCATCACCATCATGAGAGATTAAAAATAGAAGAGAAATCATACAAATAAATCTGCAAGGCAAGACCAATACCTGTAGCTGTTTGATCTCCAATGGCTCTTCTCCTTTTGCCTTTGAACTCTTGGTAGACTTGGCTTAAAAATAACACCAGTGGGATGGAGAAAGGGTTTTGCTCCAATGATTTAGATGGATTCGGGTGAGGTTAGATGCAGGATTTCTGGGTTGGTCGAAGAGAGGGAGTTGCTCGGTTTGATGATTTTTCTGGGTTGCTTGGGTGTTACAGAGATGGTTGTAATGGGGTTAAAGGTGGAGGGCGGAGAACAAGGGTTCAGTTTCAGGCGGTGAGGGTCTCCTCGAGGAAGAAAGGCGTGAGAGGGAGAACCGAGCTCTCCTTCTATTTATGAAACAAAACTTTCTTCTTTTTTTATTTTATTTTTTATTTTGAATTTAGAAGTTTTTCTTTTTTTCTTTCCTTTGTTTGAATCCGAATTAGAAACCCTCCCTTTCTTTGAGAAATTACCTTTAGAATTTAGATACCCCTTTTGAATTTAGAAACCTCCTTTTTGATTTGTTTGAGAATAGAAACCGCCTTTTTAATTTGAATTTAAAAGCTTTATTTATTTTCTTTTTGGGGATTTGCTACATGGCAACTTCTAAAATTGATTCTTCTTATTTCTTGGAATTTGACACATGGAAATCTTCCTCAAATATTCTCTTAATTATTTTATTTCAATTTCCTCCCTAAAATGTTTTTTTTATATTATTTTTTATCCCATTATATTTTTGTCATTTTTTGATAATTTTTTAAAATACCAAAAATGGCCCTTCGACTCCCGAACTCAGAATTTTACACAATCGCAGTTGTTTTGAAGGTATTTCAGTGTGGAATCCAAATTTGATGTCGAAGAAATAGTTTGACCCTCGGATTTAGCTGTTTGGCCCAAACGATCGGATTAGGGGCAAAATTGTCATTTTTCCAACAAACTTAAAATTAGCCCAAGATTTTACTTATGCTAGTGCATTTTGGCCCCAGGAATTCAAATTTGAGGTTAAAAATGGAATTAGGGCTGAGATGAATCAGGTGGGGCTACCAGGGGTATTTTTGGTCAATTCACATGATTTTCGGGATTTTTAGAGGAAATTGGCAATGTGATTGAGGGTTGTTTGGAGATATTGGGAGATAGGAAAAGCCAAGCTCAAGCCTCCAGGAATTGCAAAGATCAAAAGAAAGTCACTCTCGTGCAAATTGGGGTGTCTACACGCAGGATCTCTTTCAAATCCTTATTCATGACCCAAACCAGCTTGAATCTTTGAATAAAGGCGTACCAAATACTCTGGCCGTACAATGAAGAAACAAGTGAGAAGTGGATTCCTCCTTGCACAAACAACACCTAGAAGCCAAAATCCAACCTCTCCTCTTTAAATTATCTAGTGTAAGTACACTATCATCTACCGCTGTCCACAGAAAAAATGAGACCTTAGAGGGCAAACCAGTCTTCCAAATCAACCTCCACGGTCCTTCCCACGGTATCCCATCTTGCAATGAATTGTACATGGAACCCACCAAGAAACTGCCATCGTCCCACCAAACCCAAGTTACAAGAGACCTGATTGTAGTTTTATTTATTGATCTCTTCCAACAGTCTAACCACTTCCTCCTCTCAATCTAATAAATTTCTCCTAAAAGTCAGGTCTCATCTCCAACCCCTATCTTCTGTAATCATATAGTCTTTGGCCCAAACATTGGGATTAGAAACTAACGCTGCTGCCCCTGGGAAACTTTGTATTAAAGGAATATCCCCACACCAAACATCCTTCCAGAATTTTATTCTATCCCCTACTCCCACCTTGAATCGAACTACTTTGTTGAAGCTTTCCACCGTACTGCAATAGCTTTGCAAAACCCTGTCCCATGAGACCCTCTACCAGATCTAGTTCACCATCCCCCCTCCTCCGAGCCAAATTTACCATTGATCACCAATCTCCATAAATTCTTGTCCTCCACTCCAAACCGCCAAATCCATTTGGCAAGGAGAGCAAAATTAAAACTGGTAAGACTTCTCAATCTCAATCCCCCTTTCTCTTTTCTTGCACAAACTTGGGCTCAGTTTATTAGATGATATTTGTGACCCTCCTCGTTACCTTTCCAAAGGAAGTCCCTTTGCAGTAATCTCCTTGCCACCGAAGTGGGAATCTTCATTAACGACATATAATACGTTGGAGGTTAGATAAAGAACTCTTTATCAAGGTCTGCATACTGTTAGATATAATGGGTTATTTGGGTTATTCATAATTTACGAGATTAAGAAATGGTATTATAGTAATAGCTTGTTTTTTATTTTTTGGGTATAAAACCCCCAACTTGTGTAAACCAATATTGACTTGATACAATTTTTCCTTTCTTTCTCTAATTCTAATTTGGTATTAGAGCCAAACCCTAACCCTAATAGTCGTCCACCACCAACCACCGCCAGCCGCCAGCCACCAGCCACCACACTTCTTCTCTTCGTGCGTGCGCCACCTCTTCCTCTCTTTGTGCGTGCGCCACCACCTCATCTCTTCGTTGTGCGCCACCAACCGTAGATCTCTTCGGGCTGAACAAATCTAGGGTTTTACTCCTTTTGTGGATTGCTATGGTTTGAAGAACCACAATTTGGTGACTTTGGTGACTTGTTGATGATCTAGAAGGTTTTTTTGTGATCTCCTTTTTTGTTCTCTCCATTGGATTGCTTGGATTCTTTATGGCAGAATCTTCGGGCTGAACAAATCTAGGGTTTTACTCCTTTTGTGGATTGCTGTGGTTTGAAGAACCACAATTTGGTGACTTGTTGATGATCTAGAAGGTTTTTTTGTGATCTCCTTTTTTGGTCTCTCCATTGGATTGCTTGGATTCTTTATGGCAGAATCTTCAGGTGCTCAGTCTGATTTGGCACCACCCGTGTCCGGTGGGAGAGTAACGAGTGTCCTATTGAATGGACGCAACTTTGCTGCTTGGTCTCGGTCCTTGAAATTGTTTATTGGTGGCTGTGGCAAGTCTTCTTGGCTTTTGAGAAAAGCTACACGTCTCGCTAATAATGATCCCAAGGCAGATCAATGGGACATTGACAATTGTTTGATCTTGAGTTGGATGTACGGATCGATGGAGCTGAATATTTTTAATATATTCATGTATCATGAGACCGTTGACAACCTTTGGACAGCCTTGACTGCGATGTATGCCCATTCACGGAATGAAGCTCGCTATTTTTGTTTTAGGAGGTGGCTTGTGCCACTTATGAGAGCCTTAGTTTGACCGTTTCTCAGTTTTTTGGGTATCTTCAGACTTGTTGGGATGAGATGGCTCAGTACGATTCGGTCAGTGACTATGGGACGATGGCGTTTGTGGTGGTGAAGAAGTTGGACCGCTTCCACACTGACACTTTTCGTATGGGGCTTAATCCCGAGTTTGAGCATCTCCGCACCCAGATACTCAACTCGACTCCGGTGCAATCATTGATGGATGTTTTTGCTATGGTTGACCAAAAGGAGCGAAAGCGCCTCATTTCTGCTCCTACAGCCCTACCTACCTCTGGAGGAGTTTCTGATCAGATGGCTTTTGCTGCCTCTGCTGGTTCGTCTAGTGTTCGGCCTTCTGGGGAATGAAGGTCTGTCATCATTGTGGTAATACTGGGCACATAAAGGAGACATGTTGGAAGCTTTACCCTGAGTTGAGAGCACAATTTCGAAAGGCAGACCCCCTCCTAGAGTTGCAGCAGTTGTCAAAACCTCCTACCCCGCTTTCTGCTCAAGTGGCAAAACTTCAGGCTCAGATGGCCTCGATGATATCACGGAGATCCATTCTGGCTCCAGTGCCTCTCACACCCTCGCCTGCCTCCTCTGCTACTGTATCATCAGGTATTCCCACTGCTTTCATGTTCGCTCTGGGTCTCTTTCATGGGTTCTAGACTCCGGTGCGAATGTTCATATGATGGGTGAGTTGTCCTTTTTTTCCTCACCTTTGACTCCTGCTCATACATCTGTTCGTTTAGCTAATAGCTCCGTTACTACTATTAGTAATAAGGGGGAGATCATACTCTCCCCTGATATTACTCTTTCCCCTGTTTTTCATGTCCTCAAATTTGCTTTTAATCTCTTATCTGTTAGTCGTCTTGCCAAATCCTTTGATTGTGCTGTCATTTTCTTATTCGATCGTTGTTTCTTACAGGACCAGACTTTGAAGAGGATTTTTGGCAGGGGATATGAGTGCGATGGGCTATACTACTTCGGGGACCCACCACCTTCCCAGCCTCCTGATCATGCTTTGCAAGCAGCTACCACGACCCTATTTGATTTCCCTATTTCTGTTTCTGTTAGAGATCTTCATTTGTGGCATGCCCTTTTAGGCCATGTCAATTTCCAGTACTTGTGTTTGCTATTTCCTAATTTTTCTATTGCTTGCAAACAATTTCAGTTTAAATATCATGTGTGTGAACTTTCATAACATTGTCGAAAGCCTTATATTTTCCGTATGCAACATGCTCCTGCAATTTTTGATTTAATTCATTCTGATGTCTGGGGGCCTTTCTTAGTCACTGCTAGATCTGGCCATAGGTATTATATCACCTTTATCGATGATATTTCTAGGTGCATTTGGGTTTACTTAAAAAAAAATCTGATTTGTTTGATATCCTTTGCCAGTTCCTTACAATGATCAAAACTCAGTTCTCTACTATAGTTCGGGGCCTTCGGACTAATAATGAGGGGGGGAATACATTACATTGATTTAGTGGCTCATTTGTCCAAACTTGGGATTCTTCAACAACTCACTTGCCCTTATACCCCTGAGCAAAATGGGGTAGCTGAACGCAAAAATGTCAAATCATGGAGGTTACTCGTTGTCTTCTTCAGGGGATGTCTGTTCCTAAGCCTTTTTGGCATATGGTTGTTCTTACAGCCACCTACTTAATTAATCTGGTTCCTAGCAAAATCTTGGGAAGGGCTTCTCCTTTTAGCATCCTTCAGCCCAATAAATCCTTGTTTCCTATTCCCCCTAGGGTTTTTAGGTGTGTCTGTTTTTTCAGGATATGCGTCTGTCTCGAACAAAGCTTGACGATAAATTAGTTCGGTGTGCTTTTATGGGCTATGCCTCTCAATCTAAACACTAGCAAAAGCCCACATACGACGAACATTTTTTGTTGCCGTCGGAAAAAAAAAGAAGTCCCATTTCTATTAACATAGGAACTGGAAGTAGAGCTAAGGGTATGATCCATGCATATTGATATGTATGTTCCATAATAAAATCAAACTTTTTTATTCTTAATTAATTGTTTCCAATTCACCAGCTCTTATCTCTTTCGTAAGGAGTCAATCAAAAAATCAAGATATAAAAGAACTAAAATAGAGTTTTCAATTCTTATCTTATTCTTTCCAAAATACTTCAAATATTCAAACCAAGAAGTTACAATTGTTCAAATGATACGACCAAGTCACTATTGAAAAGTTACTACTTAGTTATTAAGTAAGATATTTATTAAGATACAGAATATGAAAATTTCAATCATTCCATTATTAGGAGAATTTATATCCATAGAACAAGCATAAAGAATTAGACCAAAAACTGTCCTTGATTCGGATATGCATCATAGGATCCACCAACGCCAATAGCTTGACTCAATAAAAATAAAATAAGACCCAGTTATTTTAGTTAGTTTATTCGGAATCATTAATTAGTCCATTGTGGAACTGATTGATTGGCTTCTATTCCAAGGGGTATCGTTGTTTTGATCCTTCTTCTGGGCGTATGATGAACTCTCTAGATGTAATTTTTTGGGAAAATACTCATTTTTTTACCAGTTCTGGTGACACATGCAGCATGTACTCTCTACCCGATGAACCTGTCCTTTGTCCTATTCCTATTTTTGATACTCTATCTGGTGTTAGTGATGTTTCTCCGACTATTTTACCCCCTGTTGCAGGTTCTCCCGTTCTCTAGTAGAGTCGTCGCCCTCGGCCTCCCATGCCTGTCTCCTCTCTGAATGAAGGTACTCTCACTCCTCTTCCCTTATCTCCTCGACGGTACCCTCTCCGGGACCGTCGTCCTCTTGTTCGTCTTAATTTATCATGTAACACTAACCATCCTATTGAACGTCATATTTCGTATAGTGCTTTGTTGGATTCTTTTTAGGCTTTTCTTAGGGAGGTTGATTCTACTCCCGTTTCGAGGTCTTTCGGGGAGGCTCTTTTAAGTCTAGAATGGATTGCCGCTATGCAGGAGGAAATGGGGGCCTTGCAGACCAATCATACTTGGAATTTGGTCCCTCTTTCTCGAGGGGAGAAAACAGTGGGTTGCAGATGGATGTTCAATGTCAAACATAATGCGGATGGGACTGTCAATCGCTATAAAGCTCGACTTGTTGCCAAGGGTTTTACTCAGGTACCTGGCAAGGACTTTACTGCTACCTTCACTCTTGTTGCCAAACTCGCCACAGTTCAGCTGTTGACCTCTCTTGCTGCTTCTCATTCTTGGTCCCTGCATTAGATGGATGTTAAGAATGCTTTCTTAAATGGGGATTTGGATATGACTATTTACATGGATCCTCTTCCGGGTTTTTAGGCTGAGGGGGAGTTTTCTGATATGGTTTGTCGATTGAAGAAGTCGTTGTATGGTCTGAAACAATCCTCCAGAGCTTGGTTTACCCGATTCAGTGATATAGCTCTCAATCTGGGTTTTTCGAGATGCCATAATGATCATTCCTGTTTTTTCCGGCGCAATTCTGTAGGACAGTGTGTGATGTTATCAGTTTATGTTGACGATATTATCCTAACTGGAGACGATGACTTGGGGATTGCCCAAGTTAAGAGGGATCTCAGCTCTGCCTTTGACATCAAGGATTTGGGGGGTTTGAAGTATTTTCTGGGTATAGAGGATGCACGATCTAAGTGTGGAATTTCCCTTTCTCAACGAAAGTGCATGCCTTAGATCTATTGAGTGGTTCTAGGATGACAGGATGTAGACCCGCATCTACTCCTATGGATCCAAGTATCAAGCTGTTATCTGAGTCTGGTGATCTTTTGCCTGATCCGTGTGCATATCAGTAATTGGTTGGGAGGCTCATCTACCTAACCAATACCCGGCTGGATTAGCATTTGTTGTTAGCTTGCTGAGTCAGTTTATGCATGCTCCCCGGACCACTCATATGGATGCAGTCTACCACATTGTGAGATATCTTGAGTCTTGTCCGGTTCTTGGTTTGTGTTACGACTCGAACATTTCTCATGATATCTCATGTTTCACTGATGCAGATTATGCTGGGTCCAAAACCGATAGAAGATCTACCTCTAGGATTTGTTCATTTTATGGGAACCGTCTTCTTTCTTGGAAAAGTAAGAAGCAGTCAGTGGTTTCCCGATCCTCTGCAGAGGCAGAGTATAGGGCTATGGCCCAAGGCACTTGTGATATCCTATGGCTTCACTCTATTCTCGGGTAACTAGATTTTCCAGCTTGTTACCTTAGACACTGTATTGTGATAACAAGCCTGCGATTATGTTAGCTTAGCTTCTGATTCAGTTCTGCATGAGAGGACTAAACATATTGAGATTGATATTCACTTCATTCGAGAGAAAGTTAGATCCGGTGTTATATTTCCCAAGTTTGTGCCATCATCTGAATAGACTGCAGATGTTCTCACAAAACCTGTGGGACCTTCTCTCCTTAGGACTTCACTGCACAAGCTGGGCATGATTGATATCTTTGCTCCAGCTTGAGGAGGAGTGTTAGATATAATGGGTTATTTGGGTTATTTATAATTTACGAGATTAAGAAAAGGTGTTATAGTAATAGCTTGTTTTTATTTTTTGGGTATAAAACTCCAACTTATGTAAACCAATATTGACTTAATACAATTTTTCCTTTCTTTCTCTAATTCTAATTCCTACCACCCTTCGACAAGTAACGAGTCTTCCACGAAGCCAACTTCTTTTCCGATCTCTCCACCACCTTGTTCCATGCCCCAATAGACTTATAAGGAGCTCCCAAAGGAAAACCTAAGTACAAAGAGGGGAGAGATCCCACCTTATAACCCAATCACCTAACCAACTGTTCAAGATGTTTAGTCACCCCTATTCCAATCAGTTCAGATATAACTAAATTGATATGTAAACCCAATACCGCCTCAAAACACAAGAACACACATCTCAATGCCTTCAAATTGGTTTGCTTGGCCCGACAAAAAATCAATGTGTCATCAGCAAATTGTAGATGAGAAATATTGGGAGCCGATTCAGCCATCTGAACACCTTTGATGAGACCCAATTCTTCTGAATTTTTAAGAAGTTTCCCAAGACACTCCACAACCAAAATGAACAAGAAAGGAGAGAGGGGATCCCACCTTATAACCCAATCACCTAACCAACTGTTCAAGATGTTTAGTCACCACTATTCCAATCAGTTCAGATATAACTAAATTGATATGTAAACCCAATACCGCCTCAAAACACAAGAACACACATCTCAATGCCTTCAAATTGGTTTGCTTGGCCCGACAAAAAATCAATGTGTCATCAGCAAATTGTAGATGAGAAATATTGGGAGCCGATTCAGCCATCTGAACACCTTTGATGAGACCCAATTCTTCTGAATTTTTAAGAAGTTTCCCAAGACACTCCACAACCAAAATGAACAAGAAAGGAGAGATGGGATCGCCCTTTCTATGCCCTCTAGAAGAATTGAAAAAACCCACCGCAGTTCCATTCACCAAAACAGAAAAATGAGGGGATAAAATGCAGAATCTGATCCAATTAATCCACTTAGCACCGAGACCCATTCTTCCCATAATATACAGCAAAAATTCCCAGTTTATATGATCATGCGCCTTCTCCATATCTACTTTACAGATCAAGGCTCTATCTTTCTTCTTAAAAACCGAATCAATACATTCATTATCGATCAACACCCCATCTATAATTTGTCTTCCTCCCACAAACGCACTTTGAGTATTACTAATAAGCCCCCCAATCACCTTCTTGATTCTATTAGATAACGCTTTAGCCATAATCTTTTATAAACTCCCCACTAGGCTAATATGACGGAAATCCTTAAATCCAAAGCACCTTTGTTAGGAATGAGGGCTAAAAAAGTCGCATTGACATTCTTAACCACTTTTCCTTCAGCAAAAAATTCTGAAAAAAACCCCAGCACATCAACCTTAATGATCGCCCAACAACTCTTGTAAAATGCTAGTGTAAAATCATCTGGACCCGGAGATTTATCATCACTCATCTCCTTTTTAACCCGCCTCACTTCTTCCTCAGAAAACTCCTTTAAACTATCCACCTCCAAAGAAGACAATCTCTTCAACACCATTCCACCCAACTTAGGTCTAAAACTTGATTCCTCTTCGAATAATTGTTTGTAAAACCCTTACACAATTTTTTTGATTCCCTCCTCCTCTCCATTCCACCCCATCTAGCACCAACTTCCCAATAGAATTAACCCTATTTCTTGCATTTGCCATATTATGAAAGAATTTGGTATTACTGTCCCCTTCCTTCAACCATAAAGCCCTAGATTTTTGCCTCCAACTATTTTCCTCCAATCTAGCTACCATTTCAACCTCCTTCTTTAAGTCCTCCCTCTCCGTCCTATCCAATATCCCTTTCTCCTCTTTCTCATCTAACTGTTGGATTTGATCCAGAAACTTGCCCAATCTATTCTCCACCCTACCCAACTTCTTATTCCACTTCTTCAACTCTTCCTTCCAACAATTTGAGTTTCCTACAGAATATAAAACTCAGCGACCCAAATACTCCGAAATTATCCCACCAGTTCCTTACCAAGTCCACAAAATCAGCTTCTTCGAACCACATATTCTTGAAATCTGAAAGGACATTTTCTGGTCACCTTATCCTCATTCACTAGAACTATAGGCAAATGATCTGGAGTAGGTCTTGCTAAAGCAAAAGCATCCTCCCATTCAACTGACATAAGGAATCTATCCAGCTTAGAATTAATCTGGTTATCCTGATAATTTGTCCATGTAAATTCCGCCCCAGAAAGAGGAACATCAATCAGCAGGTTCCTGTCAATAAAATCCGAAATTTTTTTGCATATAGGTATCTATCCTGGTACATCTAGTCTTTTCCGTACAGAACCTGATCATGTTAAAATCTCCACCAATGCACCACAGTATATCCCATCCTCCCACAGCTCCTTCAAAGGAGAATGATCGTTCAGTCCATACACCGAGGTTAAAAATTTTAGGTCCACTCCATTATTGCCACTTTCCTTCAAAACTACAGAAATGGTGTAAGAACCAATAACTGAATGAATAAGCTCATACAATTCCAATCTCCACTCTAGCAATTGACCCCCGGAGGCCCCCGCAGCTGATTTGAACACCATCTCAGCATTCGTTCTTCCCCAAAGTTGTAGCAAAACCTCTTTGTTGACTACTTCCATTTTGGTTTCTTGAAACATAATTATATCAGGCTTCCATTCTCCCAATGATCTTTTGATAACTACTCTCTTCTCCTTATTTCCTCCCCCTCTAACATTCCAATTCAGAACTTTTATCTTCATTTAAAACCTAATAAATCCCCAATATTGCCTTTACTCCCTCCTGACACTGCACCTTTTGTTCTGTTATGGCTAACTTTATCTTTCAAGTTCCAATTCAATCTATTCAGCTCCCTCCGAACTTTCCTGTTGCTCACCAACCTCTCCAGTTTTATATAGCAGTAAACAATTCAATAGCTTCGGATTCAGACCCCTCTCATGAAACTCCCACAAACCCTCCAAAACAGGATATCTTGTTCAAAACCCACTCAAATATACCTTCTAAGTCAAGCTCCTCACTATCTGCAGAAAAATCTGAAATCAACTCTTCAAGCCCCTTTGACTTGACTTGTCTATATTCTGCTTCAGAACAACAAGCCAAAGGAGAAGGCTCCAAATCCCTGATCCCCCATTCAGGACCATGGTTCGCATTTCGCACCCTGGCGACACGAAATCTGGGGGTAAAATCCCAGGTTTCGTTTTTACCTGGGTGTCGCTCCATGTCG
>JAUPMG010000014.1:6042401-6058079 GCA_031762675.1 Pachysandra terminalis | reverse complement strand
TGAAGAGGGGCTAAGACCTGAAACCTGAAACGATAGTGAGAATGATACATTGAAAGAGAAAGAGAGAAATCTTCAAATCCGTGAGGTTTTACTGCTCTGTGATTGCATTCACTCCCCTTCCTCAGTTATAACAACACTTCCCTTCTTTCTACTCATTTCTCTGTCTTCTCCTCAGATCAAAGATTGAAAAGGAACGCTCTTGACAGAACGATTGCGCGACGGTTTAGGCTGTCTTGAGACAGACTACCTACCTTATTCTCTGGTTGATGATTGTAATTAGTCCCTCTTAATACATTTTATCCTTTTACAAATCCGTCATCATCAATATATATTAGGATGATGCCACGTGTTATATGAGATTAATTATGCCCTTTGATCACCAATATCAAATTAATGAAATTATCAATCATAAACATCATCGATATAACATCTTATACATTTAACAAATATTATCAAAAATTAATAAATATTAAAAAATATATTTTTAACTTATTAAATATAAAAATAGTAAAACACGTATGAATAAAAAAAAGAAAAGATTATACTTTGACCCTTGAGGTTTTTGATAATTACAATTAAACCTTTTAAAGTTTTTGAAACTACAATGAACCTTTTGTTGAAAAGCTTAAAGGGGTTAGTCAACCAACGATATTGAGTCATTAACTGATATACTTCTTATAAATCCATCAATTGTTTAATGTCTTCTTCGTTTTTCTGATGAATGATTCAAGTGTGACGTTGGAGCATGATGATTCTTTAGTCGAGAGATTAAGAGGGATATTTTAGACCTAAGATTTATCTACTTTATCTAAAGTCATTCAATTCTTTATAAGGGATATATCATCAATGACCCAATGTCGTTAATTGAATGATCCCTTGAGGTTTCCGACAAGGATATCATTGTAATTTCAAAAACTTCAAAAAGTTTAATTGTAATTATTAAAAACCTCAGAAAATCAAAGTGTAATTTTCTCAATTATAAACTACGTTGGAAAAGAGTTCGGACGCAGTCCATGAACGAACATTCTTATTATTACAACAAATCTTCTGCTAACAATCGAAGTCCGGAGTCCGGATTATAGGGAGAGCATTTCATCTGATCCACATAGTTGGACAATTTGCGTTGAAATTCATTAGAGTACAAACATTTCAACGCAAGAGTCAAACATAGATCATGCGATGCAGCAAATTATCCAGTTTGGTTGACTAGACGAAATGCTACCGTCCAATGACGGAGTCTCTGTCACGTGCGAGCCATGCACGCAGGCTGCAGCACTGTGACCGGGAATCTCTAACAACTCTTGAGTGGTATAAGCATGCCTAAGACGCAAGCACGTGTCAATCTGAAAGTGTACGTATCAAGAATAAACAACACGTAGCTGACTAAATCCTTATATAATAAACCCACATCACCACCACTGCAGCTTCAGTTCTATTTCTTTCTGCAATTTTCATGAAATGTTGAAGAAAGCTTCTTTAATGAACAAAATTCCATCTCTCTTCTTCATCGTTCTACTTTATTTCTCTGTGAATGTTAAAGCTTTGATCAACAAGGATGCATCGAATTCGGGATATCTGGTCAAGAGTGATCAGAAGAGGCCCATTGTCTTGACGGAAGATGGCCGGATCTCAACAGTTGAAATCAGTGATGGAACCGGAGGACCTTACCATCTTCAGTTCTTCACCTTGGAACCCAATTCCCTGTTTCTTCCTGTATTACTCCACGCAGATATGGTGTTTTACGTCCACACAGGTGTCCTTTTCTTTTTTCTAATTTGTCGTCGTGATTCACATTCTTATTCTGTTTTTCTCATGAAGTACTTAAATTCGTCTCTCTGCTTGTAGCTGCAAACTATGTTTAGAGTGTAATTAATCTTGATATTTTTTGAGTGATGAGAATCTTTGTTTTCTCATGATGTGTGTGTGTGTGAAAGCAAAAGGCCCTTTAATTTAAGTAAGGTGGAAGCTAGTTATAAGTTGTCTCATCTCAAGGGCCTTGTCCTGCTAATAGTTTTTTCTGGGTACAGGGAGTGGGACCCTGAACTGGGTTGATGAGGAGCATACATACAACACAAAAATAGAAAGAGGGGATATCTTTAGACTTCGAGAAGGCTCTGTTTTCTTTGTTCAAAGCCATTTGGAATCAATGAGACAGAAGCTCAGAATCTATGCCATCTTCACTAATCCAAAGAGCGAGTATCACTCATATGTATGATCACAGTAAAACACTACTTTTGATTCTCTGATAAGCTTAATATGAACTAAGAATCAATCCAAAGTGTGCAGGATCCATCTGCTGGGGCGTACTCAAGCATCAACGACCTGGTAATAGGGTTTGACATGAAAGTTCTCCAATCAGCTTTCGCGGTATATATAATTCCGACTTGTAATGGAATTTTATAATTTAAATTGATCAAGAAATAACGAATTAATTATGGGTGTTCTGTAATTTTTAAGGTCCCGGAAGAAGTGATAGTAGGGTTAGAAAGTGCAACGAGGCCGAAAGCAATCGTGCACTCGCCAGCTATGAACAAGACGGCTCACTTCAACTGGAAAGCTGGCCTCATTGAAGCTATTGTAGGAGGAGAAATCTCGTATGGGGTCAACAGCAAAAGGAAACCTTACAATATTCTGAAATCGAAGCCGGATGTTAAGAACTGTAATGGGTGGAGCACGATGGTGACCAAGAAGCACCTGCATGCGTTGAAAGGTTCCAACATTGGTGTTGATGGTGAACCTAACCAAGGTCGGTTCAATTCTTTGTATGGATGAAATGAATTCAAGCTTCTTTGAAGTATATATATATATAAATATATTTATAAGTGCAACACAAGTATGAAATCCTGGCGGTACTCTCGTCTTTAATCAAGACCCAGATAGAGACTGATAAACAAATAGAAAATGCAGGATAAAATAGAATGGAATAAGGAACCTATCAGCAATATGACATGATCAAATCCAGAATATCTGTTCTTTATTGTTTGTTTTTCAATTGGAAGGGCTCGATGATGGGACCTCATTGGAATCCAAAGGCGACAGAGTTAGTGATAGTAATAGAAGGGCAAGGGATGGTGCATGTGGTATGTTCAAGTAGTGCTACTGATCAGTCAAGAGTGCAAGGAGGACATGAGATTTAGGGTGAATGAAGGAGATGTGTTTACGGTTCCAATGTTTCATCCCATGGCTCAGATTTCCTTCAACAATGACTCATTTGTTTTCGTAGGATTCAGCACTAATGCAAAGGCAAATCATCCTCAGTTTCTTGTCGGGAAACGATCGGTGCTTCAGACCTTAGATAACGGTGTTTTGGCGATGTCTTTTAATGTTACCAATGTAACCATCAATCGCTTGTTGGGAGCTCAGAAACAGGAAATAATACTGGAGTGCACCTCTTGTGCTGAGGCAGAAGAGAAGGCAATGTTGGAAGAGATTGAGAAGGAAAAACAAGAGGAAGCTAGGAAGAGAGAGGAGGAAGCCAGGAAGAGAGAAGAGGAAAGGAGGAGAGAGGAAGCTAGGAAGAGAGAGGGGGAAGCCAGGAAGAGAGATGAGGAAAAGAGAAGAGAAGAGGAAGCTAGGAAGAGGGAGGAGGAAAAGAGAAAAGAGGAAGAGGAAAAGAGAAGAGAGGAGGAAGCTAGGAAGAGGGAGGAGGAAAAGAGAAAAGAGGAAGAGGCAAGGAAGAGGGAGGAGGAAGAGGCAAGAAGGAAAGAAGAGGAAGCTAGGAAAAGAGGAGGAAAAGAAGAGAGAGGAAGAGGCCAGGAAGAGGGAGGAGGAAGAGGCAAGAAAATAAGAGGAGAAAAAGAGGGAGAAGGAAAGAGAGGAAGCTAGGAAGAGAGAGGAGGAAGAGGCAAAGAGAAGGAAAGAAGACGAAGATGCTAGGAAGAGAGAAGAAGAGAAGAGGCAACAAGAGGAGGATAAAAGAAGAGAGGAAGCAGCACGACGGGAACAAGAAGAGGCCATGAAACAGGAAGAGGAGAGGGTCAAGAAACAAAGGCAAGAAGAAGAAGAAGAAGAAGAAGAAGAAGCTCGACAAAGGCAAAAAGAGGCAGCGGGAAGAGAAGAACAGAAGAAAAAGGAAGCGGAAGAAGAAGCTAAAAGGAAGCAAGAAGAAAAAAAAGCGAGAATGGCAGAAGAAGAGGCCAGGAAACAAAGACAAGAGGAGGAGGCTAGGAAACGGGAAGAGGAAAAGGGAGGGGGTGGAGGTGGAAGACCAGTACTGAAGAAGATCTGGAAGATCTGATAGTCTTTCTTTCAACAATACTAGGAAGCAGGTCATTTCAATAACCACGTGAATAAATCTTTCAGGTCTTGTGTTATGAGTATCTGCAGGGTCTGGTTCTTTTGTTGTTATTGGGCTACTCGAACTCTTCCTTCTGGAGTAGTTTGAACTCTATTAAATATATATTGCCACCCTTTTTTGTAATGTTGTTACATTCAGACATACTTTGTGTGTGGCAAGTCATAGATCTTATTCATCAAAGTGCTCTTCTTCTCCATGAGTCCCAAGTCATTCTTTCTGTTCTGATGGCAACAAGAGTCCACCCTGGGGAATTTCATGAAGTTTGCAGGAGCAGAAATTATTCAGATGAATTGCTGGATTTTATTATTGGAGATAACAAGTCTGCTAAATCAATTTGTAGGGATAGAAATTATTCAGATTTGTAGGAAAGCAAATGCTACTGCAGATATTTAATGTTGGTTTTAATGGCGATGCATTCGAAAGAACAAAGTTCTTTTTTTTTTTCCTCTTATTAAAGATGATGTAATAGGGCAGAGAAACTGTAAACGAATGCACAAGTTATTTTCTTACCCACACAAGTTGGAAAGAAAAAAGTGCTCCTACCCTTCAAGATTTCTTCATTCACTTGCCCCATACTTTCCCTTTGCTGCTAGCCCATAGATAACAGTCCTTCCAACCTGCTGACATTTTTAAATTGATAACCAGCATAAGCCACTTCAAGCAGGGTAGAGAAGTGACAGAGACAAGCTTGTACAGAAGTGAAAATTCCAAGATAGGAAAGATCATTAAAGATATAGGGTGGTGACTAGGCATTCAGGCTCTAGCTCTACACAGATCACCCATGATTCAATCCCAACTGGTCGGTTGGTTCTTCAATGGATGGACTGTAGTAGTACACAAAGTAACCTGAATACGGATGGCCAAAAGATCACAAAAATAGGAATACTCACATTGAATGTAACTTGATTTTGTATGGCCGAAAGATCTAGGTAGGAAAAACCCACGTCAGGAGGATTACTATAATTGAGACTTCAGAGGAATTATGAACTACGATGGTCGGTAGACGTGGTACCATGGCTCGGCTTGCCATGAATTGAACAAAGGGGCCTGCAAACTTGCTGTTCAGAGGCTTGCCATGCATTGAACAAACTGAACTTGCTGAATTCAGTCTCAAGATCACCTTGTAGTCGTCACTTAAGATGGAGTTGACTACATAGTTAGCAAATAACAGGATATCTCAAAACTTCTCTAAACTCGTCAAGTTTTGCTAGCATTTCCAAGTGAGGGATCTGTTACAATATAACCAAACACTGAAATAGCTCATTGCGCTACCTGAGGAGAATCAAACGCCAAGGACCAAAATATGTGCTCCAATTCTTGTTCTAAAGTAAATACTTGAATATACAAGACCAACATATTTGCAGATTAAGAAGGGGAAAAAAAAAAAAAAAAGAACCCTACATCATCCATGCAAAGTATTAGTCAATAGGAAAGATCCAACATTACAGTGCATTCACCCTAATTCCTCACTCCTTCCCCTACACCAAAGAAACCTTCCGAGACATAGAACAACAGCTATTGATTCAACACTAACGTGAAAGTAAGCGGAGAACAGATGACTAACTAGCAGACCACAAACGAAGATTACAAAAAAAAAAAAACTCATGCATTACTGGAGCTGGTAACACAGGACACAACAACAGTGACGTCATCAAGCTTACCCCCATAATACCGAAACCCAGCATCTTGTGCGGCTGTGGAGAAGGGCGTCTGCCGGTTCTTGTCTTGTGCTCGTTGGCGTGCTAGAGCAGCTATTTTTTGGGCTGTGACTTGAGGCCCCAAGCCTGCTCTCATAGCATGAACAACAATGGCACTAATCTCATTGTTATATAAGTTGTCAAACAGTCCATCTGTACCGGCAATAATGACATCTCCGGGAGCAACGGTGATTGTAAAAACCTGGTCATATTAATCCAAATGACGACTACTTAGAAGGTTAACGACAACAGAATGTCTAGATCGACTAATTGAAACTGCTAAAACCAAAACAACTTCACACCAATTTGGTTTTACTTGGTTCTTTACCAATGGGGTGATGAAGACACTGCCATAACATATTAACTACCCTCCTAGAAAGGTATTCTTAAGTGATTGAACTGATGGTGTCAAGGCTCGTGGTGGCTTCACTCCATACCATAACAAAAGGGGCCCGTATCTGCTGGAGGGAGATGCCCAATTGGCCCAGGACGCAACCAATAAGTGAACTACTGATTAGTGCTGATCTCCCAACTTTTCGGATTAATACAAAGTATGGGAAAAAGGGGTTACCAAGATTTTTGTTGGCATGGCAACCACAATTGATATTCTCATCAGATACGGTAAATTCAATCTGTCAGATTTCCGTGTCCAAAACTAAAGACTGACAAATTGTCAATCTAATTGACTTGAAGAAAACAGAGACCACTACAGGAAGGTTAAGGAGGAACACCAGCAACTAACCTGACCAGAACTGGGTAGGTCACTACCATTTCCACTCTCAAGTTGATATGTAAAATTAAAACCGTGCTGTTGTACTGGGGATCGAAACACGGTGCAACCATCTCTAACCACTAAAAACCCACTGTCCCCTACATTAACGGCATGGATGCCCTGCAGCAAACCAGATGACCATGTCAGTCACTATACAAGATTAAAAGGAATGCATGCCTGGCCAGTGAAATGGAGAAATGGCAAACCTGGTCCGTAAGTGCTATAATACACGCTGTTGAGGATCCTTTAGCTTTCGTAATCAAGTAAGCTTTCTCCAAAACTCTAGCAGGGTCAATGGAACCCTTAGGCTCCTCTTGTATAGCACTTGCTGAGTTTGACATAAGCTCTCGGGCATATTCTCCTGCATCAACACCAAGATCTGCCCAGCCACCAACACCATCGGCAACACCTATCGCTTGCTCATCTATGCAGATAAAGTGAGCATCCTCCCCACCCGTTTGTTCCTTGTCAGGATGTGGCAGGTAACAAGATCCTGAAAGTAGCTTCAGGGTTCTGTCACCTAGAATTTTCCTGTAATAAACATCAAGCAAAATAAGTGCATAAAAATGATGGGTACTAGTAAACCATCTCTGCAGCCACTAAATCTCTGGTCTGACTATAGCAATCAACTAGCATTTTTTTGGATTAAGGTGAAATCCTGTAAATGATTGCAATGTTCTTCTGTTCCTTGTTCTCTTTTACTGTATATCATGTTTCTACTTACTAGTAATAGCACATACACACTGCATTTGGAAACTAATTTTATATTTGAAAGTATTGAAATATATTAAGAGTGTAAAATACATTATATTTAAAAAAAAAATTGAGAATTTCTAAGCTCGTGAATTTCACAAAAAAAAAAAAAAAATTGAAGAGGAGAAAAATAGTTTCAAAATAATAATGTAAATAACTAAAAAAGAGAGAATTTATGTTACATATTAAAGAAGCAACGCAATTTGGTGTTGTGCTCTTTAAGCCCAAAAAACTTGACACCTTGCAGCCAATAAAAGGAGGTCATGCTGAGGATATGGACTTGAGAAGTAGGTTCATGACTTCAAAATAGTTGTCATAGACATGCACTCTCTTGGTTCATGGCAAGACTTAAAGTTTTTCCCCACCATAATATGACGTGGTGAGTGAATGGAAGATCAAGACCCACCATTTAATGCACTTTGATTATCAAGATCCACAAACAAAAAATAGGTCAATTGGATGATTTCTAACCATTTTCAACATACTTTTGTCTCAGAACTTTCATCTAAAATTAATAGAACATTAACTGTCTAGGTCCTAAAAACCCAAATAATGGTCCTTTTGTCCTACAACCAGACAATTGGCAAAGGTATGGAAAGATTAAGATTTGCTAATGAATAGTTCCATTTATGAGGCCTCCAAGCAAAAAATTAGAATAATTGGATAAATTCAAACAATTTGAGATTTTTACCTCTCTAGTAGGATGTCGACCTAAGCTTTTCAATAGTTTTCCATTGTCCAAAATATTATAGAGAAATCAAAGGGCCAAATTCACTTGATCAACCTGATCAATGGCATATTTGATCTCTTAAATAGGGCACACAAGATGATATGTCCTTATTATTTCCAAAAGTAAAATACATGACAACATATGATTTCCTAGTTTTCTCATCTTTCAATAGCTCGCAACCATCCAAACGAAAGCATTATTCAAAGCAAAAAACGTCCGAATTGGGCGCACTACCCTCTTCTTTATAGTGCCGCCCTTGAGCATTCATTAATTTACATTCAATGGAACTCGTCATTTCTTAATTTCGTTTTTATGGGACCAAACTCTTTCTTAAATCATTTTTATAGTATTTGTTAATTTATATTTAGTACGTATTTTAATGGGACCAAACATTTTCTTAGTTCTTGTTAATATTTATTCTTCATTATTAAATAAAAAGTAATCAGTAATTTGAAAACATTTATATATTATATGTTTCTTATTTCGTGAGATTACTTTAAAAATATTAAAGGAGCTTTCCATTATTAAGAAATTTTAGAATTAGACTTATTAAGATAAATTCGTATTGGATTTCTAATTCTTGTTTAAAAAGAAAATTTGGGTGTTTCCTTGTACTTTCAGCTCATTATATATGCAAATATTAGGTTAGGACCATATCGGTATACTTGGAGTTCAGAAATAAGCCCAATGTGGGTAATTAATGGTGACTAGTTTTAAAGATAATCATTTTCTATTATTATCAGTTAAAAAAGATTGTTCAAGAAAAAATAGTTATTTCATTATAATAGAATTCTTATTTTTTTTTCTTGGGATTTGTTCGTATTGATTTAGAACTCTATCAAGGAAGTGGATGATTGTACGTGGGTCCCACTATATTTTTCTCTTTTCCCCTAATAAACTTGCCTATCAGTATCGGATATATTTTAGGAAACATGATGGGCCCCATATAATATCAAATATATAAGCTAACTTTTATGAAGAAGAAAACTTGATCCTAATTGCATGGTTGTTAAACAAACATTAAAAGTGTACTTGTTTTACGCAAAGAAAATGATATATGAAAAGTGAATATAGAGATAAAAACCTTTATAAAATGAACATAACACCTCCAACTAATGTCATATGATTTAAAAAGTATAAATTATTTTTGAGATTACCATAGTTTAGTAGGATGAAGATGTAAAAACAAATACGTGAATATATAAAAATGTAAAAAACTTAAAAAATGCAAAGACTTATAACTAGTATGACTAATTACTACTAACATCAGAATTACTACAAGCAAAGAAAGCTCAAGACTCTATAGCTTCTCTCACCATAAGACATCTTATCATTAAAAATTGCAGTGTTCAGTAAATTACTTACTAAAAGATAATAATCTAGTACATGATGGTTGACAGAGAGGATCTACACATATGGCCAATCCACAGTATGGAATCAGTGAGAGAAGGGAGGACCAACCACATGAGTTTTGGACAGGCTAATTCAAAAAACATTTTTTTTTTCTTTTATTGATGCAAGGGATCAAAAGAATCTTCTCAATGTTAATAAAAAAAAGGGATCTGCGCAGGATGTAAAGAATGGATGGGGAAAGCAACAATTTAGTAAATTTAAGAGGGGGAAAAAAAGCTGATCTAAATTGGAAAAACCCGAGATATAACATCAAAATGATAATACTAGAAGATAATTCAGCTAAAATGAAAAATTACTTGCACAACTATAAATTAGCCAATCTTCAATTAGCTCCTCTGAAGTGTCAGCAGTTCATTTTCGACAAATCACATAATTAAGAGGACAAGTGAAGAACCACAAGTGTGCATAGGACCAAGTAAATGGAATTCATGAACAAAATCTGCAAAGTTCCCCTAAACAACTTAAAAGATGACAGGAAAGAAGAAATATGATGAGAATACATACTGGTCAGATGAAGCTGCAGAACTTGCAAGCTGTTCGTCACGTGCAGAACCATCGAAGGACACATCAGGAGCAGTACCAGCAGATAAACACGCAGGAGATGAGCTATGAAAATCTTTTGACTGAATCCCTAGGAATGGATTAGAGTTGCAACTCCTCAGTAAATCAAATATGAAATACCCCTGTACCACATTGCTGTTTGATGGCTCTCGATTTCTCAAATTCATGCTAGCTTTCCGGCAACCATCAAGCACTCTACTGCTATAAAAAATACTCGCATGATCTGTGGATTTTGAGAGATTTCCCTGCCTTGAGCTTAAGTTGTTATCTACATATCGATCTCCAAAAACAGCTCTGGAAGCACTAGCAGCCATTGATATCCTCTGAAGAGGACTGCCAGGAGGAAACTGGATGGAATTGGATAGCAGACTATTATTAATGTGATATTCACAAGCCTGACAAGATGGTCCTGACACAGATGGAATAGAAATCGTCCGCGAAAGTGCTCCAATTACAGATATATTCCCTCTTTGATTAACAAACTGAGAATCCGATCTTGCAGCAAAACTTGTACCAGCTCGTAGGAACAAATTCACATCAGAAAGAGTTGAAAACAGTAGGGGAATAGACAACCCCAAATTCCCAAACAACAGTTTTGGTTGGCAAAGTAGGAATTCTACTGAATTTTGGATCCCACCACCTTCTGCTATAATCAGTTTCCGGAACCCATAACGGAAAGCTACATTCAGCTTTGACAAACTAATAGACGGCATCTTACCCTCTTAAACAGAACAATTTTTCTTGAACTCCTCTACTGCAAAGAGCCCAGCAGCTAACACTTTGTGCAAATGAAAATTTCATAACTCCTAATACATCTATCCTCAAGTTATCAAATGATAATCCGTCTTCTCAAATATATTAGTATAGATATGTGCAACCTGTGATGGGAACATAAAATAGTTGTGATAACAAAAGAGGATGGCATTGTCCCAAAAAGAAATTTATAGGAAAAAGAAAATAAAATAAACAACCACCGGAATATCTATCTATATACACATATCAGTGAAGCGGATCATCGTCGTTTACTTAATGATCCAATATATCAGGAGATAAACCTAGATATAAACAACTCTTAGCTATAGTTCTAATTAATCCCTGTCGCCAATCGTAGTTTTAAATTGCTTAATGAACAAACTTTAACAGAAAACCAACCATAAAAACTTATAGAACATAATCTTTAGAAGAATCCAAACACACACACACACACACAAAGAAAGAGGAAAATGGAAATTGGAAGTGCAAGTTAGAAACCGACGAGAAAATTAAAAACGGCCTTGTCCTCAAAATTGAAGAAGAACAAGCTTATTAAAAGATAGAAATTAGAAAACCGAAGAACCTTAGATTACACAAACCTTAATGTAGAAATCAAACGTAGCAAGTACATATGAGGTACTTAAGAGTAAGGATATCAAAAAACTCACCTGTACTGACGAATTAAAGCTGTAACTATCAAAACCCTAATTCATACAAACTTCACTATTTACAGAATCGATCACTCTGTTCATCGATCGATAAGAACCCTAATATGCAAATTTGTTCTATTACAATTCTGTCGTAAGAAATCGAAGCTCGGATCGATCTTCGCTGATAGAAACAGCTACTACGAGTTTCTCTCGCTCGCTCGCTCTCAGATTTTCAATCGCCAAAAGCGGCACAACACTACGATCAAGAAGGTTCGCGTAAGCTTCTGAAGAAACCCTATGAAGTGACTGAAAAAGAAAAACTTATTTACTAAATTACCCACACAAATGAAAATAAGTCAGGGATCATCCGAGTTTGCAGAACGAAATTTTTATGGCTGGTTTGAGATCCTATGAGGTTATTATTGACATTTACTCGTCAGCTTAAGCGGTCAGGGTCGATTTTTCCAAATTTTCGTCTGATCCATCCGAAATAACGGGAGCGTTAATGCCTATCGCTAAAGTACGCCAGTACGGCAGAATCGCAAGATAGATATGTGCCGTTGGATTAGATATCTGCAACCGATTAGCTGTATTCGACTCACGAGGATCTCGTGGCAATCACGTGAACGTTTTCCCAAATTTCATCACGTTTTTTTTTCCTGAAATGATAAACTACCCTTACTTGTCTCCGTCTGACATCTCACAAATATAATAAATATTAATAATACCCCCTAAAGTTTATGAAATTACGCTGACTCTTTGTCAGATAGATTAGCTAGAGTAAGGCTATAAATGAGGCTCGGGCTTGGGCGCTCGGCTAGCATGATCCGAACTGAGCCCAAAGAAGGCTCATTATTTTAACGAGTTTGAGCCCAGCTTAGGTAGGTTCGGCTTAGTTTAATATATAATATATATATATATATATATAATATTAGTGATCTCGGCTAATTTAACCTCATTTTTCACGTGACGCTTTCTTAAAAGTGTATATACACGTTTTTGGTACAACCATATATATTGAATCATTCCATAAAGTTGTAACGATTATATATCTGTCATTTTCACGTGCCAGCTATCAGCAGCTGAGTACGGTGATTAGATTGTTTGGTAAAAAGGAGATTTAAAATGGCTGAGATATCTGACCGTTTTTATCACCAAAAAGGTAATAGCTTCTCAGAGAAGCAACCCTTTTGAATTCCAGCTTTTGGGGATGCTACGTGTCCCAAACCCAACAAACACGTTATTTCCTCCTTTTTGCAGTATTCAAAAGACCAAGGACTCATGTTCCCACGACATACTGCCTTCTTGGCACCCGAGGGAATGAGAATCTTACTCTTCTCTCGATGGACTTTATTTTACTCGAATAACATATTTAGGGGCATGCTACCCCTAATGAACTTCTCAAAAAGATAAGATCTCAATAGATCCTTGAAGTCACATCTATTTGCTCTCTAGATCAGACTTCGAGTGATTTTATTATATACCTTTACGTTTTAAAGGTATTTTCACTCAAGGAAAGATTCTCGAGAGAATTTCCTGTACCTTCTAACTCAAGAGTCATTCTTGGATCGCATCCGTAGACTTCGAATGATCACTTGTAAGCATTGCCTTGAAGGATCACCAAGCAGGTATATTCTTTTCTAATAAGGGGGGTCTGAGGGACAACCTCGACGGACAAATTCGAGGAACAACCTTGACGGATGAATCCGAGGGACAACCTCGACGGACAAATCCGAGGAACAACCTTGACGGACGAATCCGAGGGACAACCTCGACGGAAAAATTTGAGGGACAACCTCGACGGACAAACCCGAGGGATAACCTCGACGGACAAATCCAAGGAACAACCTCAAAGGACGAATTCGAGGGACAACTTCGACTGACAATCCCGAAGGGAGTCCTTCCAGGCTAACCACCTCCAGATGGTGAATTCGAAGGAGGTATGTTCCCTCCTGCCAAAAGCGAATTCGGAGGAGGAATATTCCTTCCTCCTGAGGTAAATTCTAAGCTAACCACCTTGAGATGGTCAACTCCTCAAAGGGTTTGTCACCCACAAAAGACTAAGGATTATGTCCTCCTCGAAAGACACGGACTTGGGTTTACCCCCTCGAATGCTATCTTTTATGCATCCGAATTACCGGCTGGGACTCGAAGTCACTTTCATTCATTCTTATAAATTGATTTCGAGTTATATCTTGGGACTTTCACTTCTAGAAAGCAAATCCCCAATGGAAAGGGCTTTAGAAGTCAAAGGCACGCCATCTCCAGACGTACTTCCTAAAGATTGGTTTCCCCCAGACTTTGAGAACGTCCTCTCACTTTATCCTTATAGGAATTCACATGTTTACTTCTGATTTCATTCAAGTAGAAGGCACTCGGATTGGTTACTGTAGCTATGAATCTTAATGGATTTCAAGGTAAAACCTTCCTTACTGGGCGATTGATCATGAAAACGAGATCCCTGATGAGACACTCAACCTTGAGTTCTCTACATGGGTAATTCGAGAATACATTGATCACCCTGTAAGAGTACAACGGTTCTTGATTTCCTAGAAGGAAGATAGCTGCCAAAAGGAGTTCTCCTTCGAAATATACGAATTCAGTAAAGTATTTGATACATTGAATTGTCCCCTAAAATGTTGTTTGACACGGATTCTCAGAATGGAAAGCACATGGTGAAAACCTCACCGACTTATAAATATCTGCCTTTTAACTTGTCTAAAGGGGGTTTTGTCTTATCTGGTAAGGCGGCAAAAGATGGTGACGTTGCTCTTGGAACTTGCGTGAAAATGGCACACGTCTCCTGATCTCTGTTGCTCAAGTTCCAAAGCAACCTTTAGCAGAGCAGTTTTTAAGGTTTGAAATGATTTGGTCTCTTTCTCTAGAAGTAACTTAGCTGTGTTGAAATACACGCGTCCCTCAAGATATTATCCAGGACCACGTCTCACTCAGGATTTTCTTAGCACTCAAGGGTCCCCCTCTAAACGCTTAGCCGAGTGATACTTATCCTACTGAGAGTGGGAAACTCTTTACAAATACCAACACCCATCCTCCATTGAAGAGGATCGAAGGTTTGTGTTGAAACCAGAAATGTGGAACCTTGAAACAACAGTGAGTAAAGACACTGAAAGAGAAAGAGAATAATCTTCAACCTGTGAGGTTTTACTGTTCTGGGATTGCATTATAACTACCATTTCTCAATTATTGCAACTCCCTCTTTCTTATTGTCACTTCTCTTTGTCTTATCCACAGGTCAAAGTTTACATGGAACGCTTTTGACAGAACGGCTGTGCGACAGTTTAGGCTGTCTCGAGACAGACTTCCCTACATTTTCTCTGGGTAGATGATTGTATTGGTCCGAATGTATTAGTTATCCGTCTATTCTCATATATTTAATCTTTTATAAATCGTCATCACCATTTTTGGCGACTTCACTGGGGAGTTTGTAGTCGTTTCCTTTCATTCTCCAGCTTACTGTTGTTTTCATCCTATTCTGCCCTTCATTGATCCATCAACTTCCAACACTACTCATTTTGTACAAGATATCCCTGACCAAAATCCTCCTCAAGATCCTACTCCTCAAAACCTTGAAGAGACGGATAAATCTCTTATGACAACCATTGCTGCTTTGCAAGCCCAGTTAGATGCTTTGCCCACCAAATCTGTTCCCAACCCCTCAGCAAACTCTCCTGTCAAAGCCTCTCCTACTGTAACTCATTCTCCATGTATCCTCATACCTTCACCTGCACCAAAACCAAGCTTTGTCACCATTGCAGATGTCCAAGCTCTTTTACAAAAGTCCCAGTCTAGAGATACATACTGAATTAGTAGTGACTTTTGTCCTCCATACCCGGAAGCTCTCCTCAACTTACCTTACTCCAAGGACTATGAAGCTTCTGTCTTTCCTCAGTTCTCAGGGCAGACTGGGAACGTCAGAGAGCATGTTAGTCGCTTCATTGAAGCATTGGGAGCTGATAAGTGTATAACACTTGCACTTTTAGACTTATTACTGATACTTATTAGTCTTATAGAGATGTTAATGAGAATTAATT
>JAUPMG010000014.1:6022211-6042301 GCA_031762675.1 Pachysandra terminalis | reverse complement strand
GGTATATAATATGTAGGATAATTTAAATATGGTTTTGTTCGGTTCAATTCGGTTTGGTTTAATTCGGTTTGAGTTTCAGTTTGATTCGGTTCAATTCGGTTTGGTTGAATTCGGTTTGGGTTTCGGTTTGATTCGGTTTAACCGAAGACTCAACCCAAAACTGAACCAAACTAATTCGGTTTGGATTTTTCTAAACCATAACCAAACCATTTGTCTATAATCCCAACGCAAACCGAACCAAAGTCGGTTCGAGTCGGTTCAGTTTCGGTTTAAACCGAACCGAGTTACAACCATAGCTGTGCGTGTGCCCGGGCATGACACGACATGCTACTTATGTACCATGTTGAGCTTGGGTTCTCAAGCCCATGGCATGGCACGGCAGCCTAGCAGGAGCATGATTCGAATTTTGCCTAATTTTCTGGCTTGACCTGGCATGATCCAGCTTGACATGATAATAAACGTGCCCCGTGCCGTGCTATGCTGGGGTCCCAAAAAATTAGGCACGGCACAATAACTAATCGGCCATGCTATGCCCTACACGAAGCACGACTGGTACGAAAAAATTTGTGCCATTCATGCCGGGCTACAGTCTGAATGAATGTAAAACCCCTACCTCCAATACCACTCCCAACTGTGTTTTTGTACAAAGCAGACTGCTACAAATTTAAGATCGGGTAAAACGGCCTGAAAGTAAAAATATTACAATAGGTACAGATAACAGAAAAAGGATTCAGCACTCGACACATTGTTTTAATGTACAAAACCAAAATATAAATCAGATCTTCCTGAAGAGAATGGGTGCACCATACTGAGGCTGCAGGGTTAGAAACTGCATGGGAGCATGAACGTATGACGGCGAAACAGTGAACGAAAACCTTTGGAGAATTACAGCCAGAACAACTTTCAGTTCAACCACAGCCAAATTTTGACCCACGCAGATCCGAGGACCCAACCCGAACGGAAAAAATGAGGCTAGGTGTTTTCTTGGCTCACTAAATCTTTGTGGATTAAACGCATTTGCATCCTCACCCCATATCTCAGTGTTATGGTGGACAGCAGTCATGGCCAGATAGAGTTGTGTTCCGGCAGGAACGTCGATGCCGCCAAGCTTAACATCCTTGCATGTCTCTCTCATCAGCATTACAACCGGAGGATATAAACGGAGTGTTTCATTCAGTATCATTCCTACCTGTTAATACAAAGTTGCACCCCACTTGACTTGATCATCCTCATTTCAGCTCTTGATCCAACTTATAAACGAGAGCATTTCATCTAGAGCGAAAATGTTGGAAGCCCGGTTGGAGTGTGTACATATACACGTCATACATCCAACTGTTTCTCACATTATAACTATAAGACAAAATTATCTGAATGCGTGACGTATATGCGTGCACGCTCCACGCTCCAATCGAAATGCTCTCCTCATAAACCTATCCTGTTTAGTTGAAATTCTCAAGTGATGGATCGGTTTATAATTAGTCAAGTTTTTGCCCATTTCATTGTAGATATTACTCTAACCTCTTTCTTTTTGTCGATCCAACGCATGTGCTTAAAGTGCATGGGAGCAGATCCTTTGCAGAACGTTTTTTCTATAGCACCGTATGGCATTTTCTCCACCAAGAAAAAAGTGTCACGTGGTTACAGAAAACACATTCTCACATTAGACTCAACCCTAATCGAGAAATTTTTTTTACGCCCGAACAAGATATTTGGTATGTACCCTGACGCCATTCAATACACAATATTTCAATAACATGTATACATGTCTTGTGGGGCCACACCGTCCAAACAAACATGTCCAAATTTCAACAGTGTTGGGTTACACAACATATATCTCTTCCAGGCATAAAATTATTTTCCCTTAACCCCTGAAGTCTAGCTTGAGAGTGTGTTCTTTGTAGTGACATGACACTTCTTTATTTTTTTATGGAGAAAGTGCTATACGATGTTCTCAAGCATGTGCCACAGAGGATAAGCTCCCACACTTTAATCCTTATTGACCAAGAACATTTCGTCTGGACTGAAAAATGTTGGAACATCAATTGGAACATGCGCGTATGCACATCACGCATTCAACTGATTTTATCTTTTAGTGATCAATTGAGGAACAATTGGATTCGTAACGTGCATATGAGCAAGCTCTAGCTGATATTCCTAGACGATATACTAGCTCTCCTTATGGCCCAAGATGACTGCACACTTTGCAATTTACACTAAAAACAATAGAACTAGTTCTAATTTTAAAATTTTATCAAATGCCATGGACACATACTAGTAGAAAAAAAAAATATCGAACCAGACCGAAGGGAGGATAGAATTAAACTCACAATCTTGAGGCTGTTCAAGTTCTCTGCATTAGGAAGCTGGTAGTCTCCACAGACACGGTGAACCTCTTCTCGAGCCTTGTTCTGCCACTCCTGGTGCAATGCTAGTAGAAGAAGAGCCCAAGTCAAAACATTCGCACTTGTTTCTTTTCCAGCGAAGTAAAACGTCTTGCATTCGTCTATGATTTCCTCCACTCCCAACCTCTCTTCTTCATTCTCCTCACTCTTATTTGCAGACATCATTAAGCCAAGTAGGTTTCTTGAGTTTCCGCTCGTTGCGCCATTGATCTTAATTAAGCTTCGTAACGATTCTACGGTTTCCTTGTATAATTTCCATCTCAACCTGTTCAGCTTTGTAGGCAAGAACCTATACGTAATGGAAGGACGTAAGATGAAAGAAAGAAAGAAGGAAAGAAAAACAAAGCAGCTTTCATAGTTCAAATTAAATTGGGTCAGGTTAACCAGAACCTAAACCGGCCCAACCTGACTTTGGGTAACCCTACCAAACTCAAAACTCAACTGAATTAATCCGATTATATATATATATATAACCAATTTAGCTAGCCTCATGTTTATGGTTTGATAACAGTGTTTATGTTGGTTGCAATTGAATGTGTTGGTCAAGTTAGATTTGATTTTTTAAGGACCAGTTTAACATGGTTTCTTGAAGGGCCAGGAAGTCCTTCCTAGACTTGAAAGAACTTTCTATCAAATGCTAAGATGTTTGGTAAACATTTTGAAAGCTGCTTTGGATGGAAGTGCTTCTTTAAAAAGTCCATTTTGGTGAAATAAGAGTGAGCTGCTTTTAAAACCTTCATTGCATAAAGTAATTAATTATGTTCTAAATTTAAGTAAAACTTTTAAAAATTATAACATTACCCATTAATTTTCATTATATATTTTTTTAAAAGACAAATATATTCATTTTGCTTAAAATTATGTGCAAAGCATCCTTTCATATAATTTTTCTCCCCAAACACAGTCTTTAGTCTTACAACTTTGATTCAATGTCCTTTTTCACAAAGCCTTTCTATTTCGAGGAAGTTACACCAAAGAAGGCCCACGTTGTAGAGGTTGGTTTAAGTTCAAATATATGACTCAAGTTGTGATTGTGCTTATCAACCCAATCCAAACCAATCCGAAATTGTAGTTTAGGTTGGGTTGGATTTAGGGTTTACAAAATAAAATCGGTTAGGTGTTTGGGTTTCATAATGTGGATTTCAAATCGGGTTAGATCGGGTTTAATTGACCTTCAAGAAGGTCGGTTTGGGATTGGGTTAAGGTCAACCCGACCCAAACCGAACCAAATTGCACCCCTAATAAAATTAACAACAGTAATCACAAGAGAAATAGAGGATTCTGAACAAATAATCACACCTGAATCCAGGAATGTATACGCTTCTTACAGCTTTGGAGAAGAGGTGCATCTGTTCTTCTTGCAGTTTGAAGATGTGCTTCCCTTGTTCATAGCTGCTCCCGAAAGCTGTTCGGGAAATTATGTCGGCGGAAAGGTCATGAAGGTCTTTGTGGACATCTATCTCGAATTCGTCATTCCCACTTCTCCCTTCTTCTTCCCATTTCTCTAACATCTTGACCGTGCTTGTCACAATTTCCGGCACCCAACCCTGTATCACTTAGGTCGGTGTTTGGTTACCAAAGAGAAGAAAATGGGCTTATTTTTTCTCGGCCTCGTGTAAATTTAACGGAGCAAGGTCAGATCTGTAACCAATCAGCTGGCCCGACAGCCATTACATGGGTCTTGTAATATGTTATGGGTTCATTTTAGCCATAGGATTTATGGGCCTTGTAGGAGGACATGATGAAGAAATACCCTCAATCTTATGTAGGGTTGTATGTGGTCTAGCCTACACGATCCAACCCTAATAAAAGGCCGAATGCTCGTCAGTTAATTTGGATTTGGATTCAATCTGGGCTCACTTTTGAGCTTTGTATAATGTAAAAGCCCGAGTCTGGACCTAGCTTAACTCAATTTGTTGAATTCGGAATGTGATCAAGTTCAATATGTTTAGATTCAATCCAGACTGAATTGCGTCGGACCAACTGATTTTAGTTTGAGTCGAGCCCGAAATGATTAGAACCCATGCCAACTGCTTTCTTTATAGCCGTACTGGCATAGAGGTGTCCAACAGGCCGGCAACGCACAGCTTGAATCAGGCCGTCTCGTGCCTAATTTCAACCCCATGTCTAGCATGGTACAAGGCATGATTATGATCATATTGGGCTCATGCTTTTTCTTTCAAACCAGCCAAAATCCAATTATGTCCAAGCCGCATTGTGTTGTGGGCCATGAACCCAGGCCTGGCACTATAAACCTTTGGGAGTTTCGTGATTCTGAGTAAATTTAAAGGCACAAATCAAGAAGAATGCACACGGGGCTAGTTCAAGCGATACGCTCTCCAACTCAGGAATTGGGATGTTACATGTTCGAGCGGGTGTATCGTCTGGACCCAGATGTGTGGAACATCTGCCGGTCCTGTATGGATGCTCGCCATGTGTCTATAACGGTCTCGTGACTCTCATGAGACCACTTAACATATTCTTTCTATGACGAACATCAGTGGAGAGACCAGCAGATGTTCCACACATCTAGCTCCAAACGATACGGAGGCATGTTGGAGATTGGAGTCCCCGAGCCCACTTGGTGTGGGTGGAGTCATGTAATCCAGGGTTTACTTGCCCCCACTAGGTGGGCTCGTGAATTTTACGTCACAAAAAAAAATGCATTTAGATTTATTGAGAATTACAAAAACTGAGAAGGAAAGAGGGAAAGAGTTGACCTTGACTCTCTCGATGAGGAAAGCCTGGTTGGAGATCCTTCTATGTCTCACCCATTTATCACCTGTTAACCCAACAAGACCCTCTCCGAACAGCTGCTTACTCAAAGGATTGAAAGCAACCTTCTCGAATGAGCCGTTTGTATTCATTAGAACCTCTTTGATCATGTCGGGATCGGCTATTGCCAGTCGAGGCTTTGGTCCGAACCAATACAGGTAAGTCTTCCCGTAGATGGTCGACCACTTGTAGTAGTGAGGAATAACCCGTTGGACGATCTCGTGAGTGAAAAAAGGTAAGGGTTTCGCTTGAGCTTCGGCGATCAAATTTCTGAATTCGGCAGAATTCCCGATAATCGGACGGTAATCGGGGCCTCCAATACCTTGTTTCCTGAAGTGGAGCTGAATTCTCCGTGGGACCCAGATGATCGAATTTATGGATTTAAGGAGAAGGTATAGGAGGAAGAAGATCGCAAGAACAAGAAGATACATCGTGGAATCTATAGAGGAGAGAGAGAGAGAGAGGGTAATGTTGGGTCTATCTGGGGATCAAAGGCGTTGAAATTGTATTCATAAGTTATGGCTTTGCTGACTTGACAAAAACGGCACTGGATCAGGTGCGGGTGGCCAATAGAGTGCCGCCCGCACTCACCCGCTCGGCTTGGGCACCCGCACAGGATCCGCTCTCGACAAAAGCAGCTTTCACTGAACGTAGTCATTTTTTTTTTAATTTTTTTTTTCAAATTGGAAGAGGTTTTGATCTGATACTGCGCCCTAGGAAGGATGGTGTAGAGATCGAGATGTGGGACGCATCTTTTTACCTGTTGATCGAATAGTAACTTCGGATGGTCAAAGTTTACCAAAAAAAAAAAAAAAACTTCCGATGGTCAATACAGATAACTGTATAAAAATAAAAATAATAATTATAATAATAAATAAATAAATAAATAATAAAAATCTACACATAGGTAGGGTTGTACAACGTGTTGGGCCACACGTGCCAGCCCGACCCAGTCCGACACTATTTGGGTCGTGCTCAGGTATAACACAGCACGATAAGTCTTAAGGTGCTGGGCCGGGCCTATGGGTCATGGCCCACGGTAAGAACGATTCATTCTTTACCCAATTTATTGTCAAAGCACGGAATTTGATCCGGCACCGCCCGACAGACCTTATCATGTTGGACTGGGCCTGAGGTCATGGCCTACAACACGGAATGGTCCAAGCATGATTGCACACGAACACGATTCAGTTTTACCCAATTTATACACAAAGCACGAAGCCCAGTTTGGCCTGACACGATAATAATCGTGCCCCATGCCGTGTCGGGCCTAGTGCCCAAAAATTAGGCACGGCACTACATGGCCCGACAAATAATCTTGTCGTGCTGTGCCCAACACAAAACATGGTTGGCATGAAAAAATTGTGCCGGGCCAGCACGCGCAACCCACATGTACATCACTACATATATGTAGATAGGAGTCATGACAATTCAAGAGAGTTTGATAACCCAGATATTAAATACAAGAGGGAGTTTGATAATTAGGGCTCATAGCCTTGTGTAAAAGACTATTCTGCCTTATTAAAACATTCAAATATTGGCAACAATATAGCATTAGAATGATGCTTCAAAATCGAAAAATGTAGCGGGGGTGAGAATTGCTATTCGATAGGAGACTTTTTAGCTGTCAAATTAAAGATTATAAAGGATGTGTGTATTGGACTGTTGAGTTGCTTGCAACTCTTGATGGTGTTAAATTTGGAAGGGAAATTGCTTTTCAAGAAGTACATTTAGAAGGAGATTTGATTTCAACGATTGAGATGTTGTCTTTCAAAGAAGGATACTCCAAATCTAGCCTCTTTTACATGTTCTTGGTTGGATGATATTTATTGAGAATGTTCTCAAATAAGAAGCTTCATATCCTCTGCAGAAAATTCTTTAACTCGTGCTCTGGTAAAGTGGTCGTAGCTTTGAAATTGCTGAACAAATTTGACTTGGTGCATCCACCACCATATGATATATATAACTTGCTTCAACACGACAATTCTAATGAACGAAGGAGGAGGTCTAGACCTTTCACGCGCTTGAAACCGTATGTGAAGGAATCATCGTGTTATCGAACTTGGCACAGATTTATTAAAATTATATCTGATGGTCAAAATAACATTATAAGAGTTGTCGCTATCTAGGACAGGTCCAACATAGGCTGCAATACTAATGGATTGCAAGACTGATTTTGGCTGGCCACTGATAGCAACGAAACGACATTTGGTGTAGTTGTTGACTCATTAATTCACACATGGTTGTGTACTCAGACTCATCCGGCACCATTACTTAGTAAGCAAAACTACCCTACTCTCCCAGGCCTTAACGGCAAGCAGAGTGAGAGTATCGTAATACAGTGAGTGATGAGTGACGGAGAGTATCCTATCAACTCAATGTGTACCAAGTAGAAAATTGATATGATGCAAATTTGATTAAAAAGATTTAATGGAGTGATTGAGGTTATTAAGATTTGATTGAAGAAATTTAAAATACGATTTGAATTTATTTCTTAATTTCTATATTTATGGCTGTCTTTTTAAATCCCCAATCAGGTCTCCTTATAACCACCTTGAATTCAATAAACTATGAATTGAAATTCATACACAGTTCTGGATGTACACCGCCCCATATAATCATCAGTTAACACTTAAATACAAAAAAAAAAAAAAAAAAAAAAATAGAGATTTAACAGCCCATAATAAACAAGAAAGATGAGATAAAGCAAACTGAACAAGAGAATCTGCAACTTGGTTTGCCACCCTAAAAATATGCACAAATCTCACTTCAATAAACTGAGACACCAGTTCACTATACCATGATGCTATTGAAATTTAAAACTATAGGGTAAAAGCATAAAAAATTATGCATCACAGTCAGAAAATAGTTTCCCAGACCAACATTTGTAGGACCCCCCCCCCCCCTTGTGAGAAGATAGACAAGTAATGGGAGTAAAAAAAAATACAAGGACAACAAGAGTAAAGACATCAATCACAGTGGGAAAAGAAACCAACAATCTCTCCAGTTTTCCCAATGTTTCTTACTCTGCCCCTATACCCTGTACAGTCCCTCCCCTTCTTTCCTCCACGATCACCAGATAAATAAATTTGGATTTAACCTAACCCCTCTCTCCCAAATACCAAAAACCAGAAAGAACAAAAGATATTAATCAATAATCTTTCTGTCTTGCCCCTAATCTATATATTCTCCTCATTCCCCTTGAAAAAGAACATTAAATAAAATGGAGTTCTTGCTTACCTGCTACAAGCTTTATAGTACACATGCAAAGACAAAAAAAAAAAAACTCTCCGGCGATGCCGTCGTGCTATTGCTTCTTGTCAGATTCTCCTCCTTCCCACGTCGCCTCTCCCGACGAACTCCCCCCTCCTCCAAACGATGCCACGTCCAAGCCACCTATCGACGTCATCAACGCCGAGAGCCCTCCCGCCGGAGCGCCACCACCCCCCATTCCCAACCCTAGAAAATCCAAAGTCGTCGGCTTCGGACCAAACAACGACGACGGTCCCATCATTAATTCGGTCAACCCTCCACCACCACCTCCGTCAGACGGAAGCCCAAGCCCCAACCCTCCTCCTGCAGCCGAAGCACAAGCAGGCTCGGTCTCTACATGTCGACTCCACTGTAAACTCTCCCTTGTCCCAGACGAAGACGAAACCGCTATCCCGAACCCACGGAGCAACGACGCGTTCGTCGCCGCAGCACCCATCTCCGCCGCTTTCTGCAGTAATGCGGTTGCAGACATTGCCGGCTGAGGTGGTGGCGCGTATTGCCGACAGTCTTGCCCCGTCGTCCCAAACAGCGACGATCCGTTGTTGGAAGCCAGACATAGAGATGTGGGTTCTATAGCCGATGCAGAGGCGATGTTCGCCGACCGCTCCGACCGTGCCATCGCACAAATCAGATCTGAAAACGCAGAAGCCTGCGGCAGCTGTAAGCTTGCCGCCGACGACGACGAAGCAAACAAACTCGCAAATACACTACTGTTGTTGCTGCTGTTGCTGCTGCAGCTACTGCTATTGCCGCTGCTTCCGTTTAAGCATGTTATCGCCGGGGCTTGTATAATCTCGGTTGCTGTTTCCGGCAGCTCTGTAACTAGAAAAAATGAAAGAAAAAAAGAATGAGAAAGATGGAAACGAAAAGTAATCTTTTTATTTTTCCAAACGAAAAGGAGCAGCAATCATGGCCTTCCTTTCCACTAAACCCTAATTTCTTTTTTCTTTTCCCCTTTTTCTTTTTCTCCCGCTTTTCAATCAACAGGAAGATTGAATCTCCCGTATGGAACACGAAGAACTCACTCTGCAAAAGATCTCATGAGAAATTTGTTCTGATCTCTCGATGAAAACAAAGATCCATATCAGACAAAACATGGAAGAGTCCAAAAACTAGGACAGGAGAAAGAGATTTTGTATTTTTTAACAAAAACAGATCCGACAAGAAACCTAAGAAGAACGTTATAATATTTCCTTCTTTAGGTCAAATTACCTGTATTTTCGATCGGTAAGATCGCAGATGTCGCAGAGGCTGATGGAGGAGGACGAGGAGTTGGAGACGACGAAGGAACGATTTCAATCTTCGAATCCTCTTCTGAATTCGAATTCGGCACTGTCTGAGCTTTCGCACTCTCCTCTGCCAACGCATCGCAAAAAGCCCTATGCGTGATGAAGCTGTCTCTCCTGTAAGATCCGAAGAAACAAAATCAAGAAAACAGAAACGAAGACGAAGAACAGAGATGAACCGAAAATAAAATAAAAAAAAAACCTGGAGAACAAAGTCCCGCAGTCGCATCTGTACTCTCTCGTTCCACACGTCTTCAAGTGAGCTTTCCAGTCGGATTGAACGGCATATTTCTTCGAACACTTCTCGCATTTCCATTTCTTCTCGCCGTGTTTCCGGCAGAAATGCTTCTTTATCCCTGTCAGATCACCTAAAGCTCTCGACGGATTGTGATGAACACACGACGGCTCGGGACAGACATAGACTCGCTTACGAACCTCTTTGCTTGATCGCTGCCGGAGCTTCCATGGAAGGTTATGCCCTCGGCGATGAAGTTGCAGGTTCTGGTCGCGTTGAAATCCTTTATTGCATATCTCACACACGAATCGGTTTGTTGCCATTAGAGTCTTAGGCGACAAAGCAATCACCTCGGCATTTGGATCTGCAAAAATTAGAAAGAAATTTAGTCTCCCTTGGGAAGAATTAGGCGTAATTTAAGCAGATTTTAGGGTTTCCACTTTCATTTACCTGGCATTCCGGGAAGATTTCGCTTTTTCTTCGTCGTCGTTATCATCGGCGGCGGTGCCATCTGATCACCGGAAGACGACAAACTAGCTTCTCCTGAAGCTGTAGAAACAGTCATCGCTGACGAATTCTCCAAGTCGACCGCCATCTTTCCTAATATTCTCTAGTGTTTTTTCTTTCAAATCAAACTATGGAGAAAGATGGAATTCTAGGTTTTTGAATCTCACAGTCCAAGAACTTTGTAATTAATCTTTCTAAGGTTTCCAATCAGCTTTCATCTAACAGTCAAGTCTCAGTTCTCTCTGCCAACCAGTCATAGATACTGAAGAACTAAATGATCGACTCCGGTCCTACAAAACCCCAAATCTCCGGCGATCAAGCTTCTATTCAACACTCAGGATCAAATCAAACCATCGAAACCACGACGCCGGCTGAGCGCACCGCAGGAATAAAATTGAAATCGCAGGAAGGAAACATCGCCGAACCTTCTGACGTTACCGACATTTCGGATCAGAGAAAATCTAGCTGTTCAGCAATTCAACAGAATCCCATTCCAACAAGGCCGAAACGTTTCGACGACTAATCCGATACCTTGGCTTCAAATATATGGAACGGAGCTCTGATCCGGTAGATTCGAACCGTCGTAACCGGAGAATGAACAGAGACGGTATCATAAGGCGGCGGGTTAGAGATACAGTCCGCGACAAGTCCTCTCTTTCTTTTGAAAATGGATGAAAGTGAGAAATACGAAAGAATAAAAAGAGAAAAAATTAGTTAAAGCGGTGCATAATAACTGTGGTTATTTTAACCGGAGGTGTTAACTAGAGTTAGACTTCAAGTTTCTCGATATTGACTGAAGGGGGTGAATCGTAGCCGTTCACGTTTCGAAAAAAAGCGAGACCGTGGAGTTTTCGACATTTGCCAGACGCGTCGGACAGTCGGACTAGGTGGTGGCCCACTGCTTGTCGTTTAGTCTTAACTGTTTGTCGTTTAGCGAGAATTTTCAATTTTAATTAATTATTCAATTTTTAATATATTTCTTGACTTCTCTCAAAAACCCAAAAAAAAAAGTGAATTTCTGTTCCTCATCTTCTTTCCAGTCAGGACATTAGGGTTAGGCCAATGCCATGGTCAATCACGGCGTCATGTAGAATTTGTAAACCTGTAATGCCGTCGCACGCAATTCTTACCCATCATTTATTTTCAATAATTAGAAGGAAAAACTACACTTTAACTTCCTTCAACCATCTCTAATCGTTTCCTTAAATTTTTCCCATATTTTGGGATAAGTTTGGAGAAGAGCTCTCCAATCATCCCTGTATATTTTTTAAATTTTTTAAAAATTTTTAATTTTATCACACAAATCCATGAGATTTTAGATTGATGGAGAACTGTTTTACAGAAGATGGAGGTGCAAAGAGGTGGAATAGATGAGGGTGAGAGATGATGTGATTGGGGTTGGTTGAGTGGAGGAGGGGATTGTGAAGGTGTTGCAGAGATGATGAACAAGGATGAACAGAGAATGTAGGAGTTTCGGTGGTGAAGGAAGGGGTTAATGGGGATGATTCAGGAGACTGAACAAAAAGGGGGAAATGGTGGAAGAGGTAGTGGGGCTGTTGGGTTTAGATGTTGAAGAAAGGTTGAAAACAGAGGGAATGGAGGAGGTCGGAGCTGTTGGGTTTAGATGTTGAAGAAATGTTAGAGCAGAGGGAATAAAGGAGGTCGGAGTTGCTGCGGCCATTTAGTTGGGTTTGAACATGGGTGAGTGAAGAGGGGAAGAATGGATAATGGGATTCAAATAGGTGGTTGGGGTTTTACAGGTTTTAAAGAACAGAAGAAGAAGAAGAAGAAGAAGAAGAAGAAGAAAATGGAGAGGAAGAAGAAGAAGAAATGGAAGAATAAGAATGAATAGGGAGAGAGGGGTTGCTCGAATCATCACTGAAGGAAGCTGTCGTCGCAAATTGCAACACTGTCGTCGGAGCTTGCCGCCGCCGCCGTTTGGGAAGGAGTAGAGGTTAGGGTTTTCAGGTTTTCTGTTTGGAGCATGAAGGGATGAAGGAGCATGAAGGGGTGGGTTGCTGGTTTTGAAGGGGTGGAGAGGAGAAGGTTTAAAACAAAAGAAAACGACCGTTGCAAAAAAAATAAAGCCATTGGATTTATGGGGAAAAGTTTGGGGGTCCCTAAAATTTTCCCCAAATTTGGGAAAAATTTTAGGGACTCCCCAAATATAAGGAGAACCTTAGAAATGATTGGAGAGCATTTTTCTACATTTTTTCTCCAAATTTGAATTTGGGGAAAGATATAGGGAAGGATTGGAGATGCTCTTAGATCTCTAACATTGTAATTAGAGCTCTTAAGGTTTTTGAAACCATAATGATACCCTTCGTCGGAAACCTAAAGGAGTCGGTCAGCTAACAACCTTGAATCACTCAAGTGTAAAATACCTCTCTCAGTCCCTCTACTAAAGAGAGGTCTTACTTTACAATCTTTATCTTTTTTAGCACTGGTGATGCAGAATTTGTAACAACTCGAAATTTGAATTTTTATTCAGTAAAGTTTGAATTCACTAATACAAAAGCATCAACAAAGATAAAGTCTGAAGAGTTTGTCTCATGATAGCCTAAACTATCGCACAATCGTTCTATCTAGAGCGTTTCTTCCTAAATGTGATATGTAAATAAGACAAAGAAGGAGTCAAAAAGAATGGAGATTGAGATGTCAGGTGTATCAATAAGAACAGATACCACAGAGCAAGGGAACCTCAGTGTTCGAATGACACAAGTCTTTTTGTTTGTTTCTTTGATAAGTTATCACTTCTTTCAAGTATCTGCGGATTTTACTTGAAAGTGATAAGTTTTTTTCAATGTTCCAACAGTTATTCAGATTATGAGTAATTCTACCAATTTCTGAATTAGCTGATTTGTGGGCAGGCTCTGCTATTTATAGAGAAATCATCCAATGGCATCCTCTCTTGATCATGACATATGTCAATTAGATCAATGTCCAGAGATGAGCTTAGAAATATCTCCATACAGCAATGCATATCCAAGTGTACGTGTTTTCACCGCGGTTAAGTTATTTCAAGAAGGAAATTGTGGTGAGTCATTCGATCAAGTGAACTTGCTTTGCGATATGTTGCTTTAAAGTCTATAAGATTAAGAACTGAATGACATGTGTTTCATGCACAAAATCCCATAAAGCAACGTTCCGTTCTTATCACTGTCATACTTGATAAGACAAAAATCCCCTTAGATAAGATATACAACATATATGAGTAGTTGAGGTTTTAACACGTGATGATATTGATGATTCATTGCAATCTTCTTTACAGATATAAGTTATTCAAGTTCCGCACATTTCCTTTGGTTTTTGTCCCTTTTCTGAAGGATCTCCTTCTGCTAGTTCAATTCATGTTCCTTTGAAAGAGACGGAAGTAACTTTATACCTTTTACAAGGTGATCAGTATATTTAACAAATTTGCCCATGTAAAGATCTTAAATGTAAGTCTCTCAGTGAGTTATTCGATTTTCATGATCAACCATCCATGTAGGGCATAGTTATCACAGGATCTTCCAAGGTTTTGGGTTAAGTAACCAATTCAAATGCCTTTGAACTGAACTTTAGTGAAAGAAGTCCGTGTTCTTCGAAGTACTCTTAAGTAACATGTACAATTAAGTCCCGCAAATCCACAACTATCATTCGAAGATGACGTATGGAGAAAGGTAATAACATGCCTTCGACGTACTCCTTTTCTAGGGTACTTCGAAGTCAGTAAAGTCATCATCCGAAGGTGTACAATAACCGTCTCTTCCTGTAAGGTTTCCTTCACTGTAAGAGTTAACCTTTGACAAGCGGTTTAACCCTTCATTAGGATATAGATGATTGTTTCTCTCACATCAGGCCAAAAAACCATCAGTACAGCTAACGTGGCCCAATAAGGGTGTGAGTGTCGTTCGGCATTCACATGCGGGAGATAGTGGGGGGAGCAGATAACTGCTTTATACAAATGATGTGGCATAAGCGGGTGTATCTTTTAAGCGTATATACGCATTCTAAGATCAAGCCACGTGTCCAAAGGGATTAATTAAGACCGTCGGATCATCAGTACTGATGATCTGACGGTCTAATTATTCTCATTGAACACACAACATCATCTTAACACGCGAGTGTACGTTTTTAAGATATAACTGCAAATACCGTATCATTCATAAAACGGTTCACCTGTTACCCCCACTTCTTTGCACGTGTGAATAGCAAACGACGATTACACGGTGATTGGGCCACGTCACCAGTACTAATGATCTCTTGGCCTGATCAAGGATCTTCAACCGTCCTTATCCTGTTGAGGTTAAATTCATTAAGAAGCAACCTTTCGAAGGACATGACGGGCACACTAAACCTGGCATATGGGCTAACCACTCTCAGATGGTCAATTCAAAGGCTAACTACTACGAAATGATCAATTCGTCAAGGGTTTGTCATCCTCATATGACTAAGGGTTTTGTTCTCTTTGAAGGACAAAAAAATGGGTTTGTCACCCTCAATAGACTTATTAACTTCAAAGGAAATCCTCAGGGAGAGTCCTTCGAAGGGATGTTTATATTTTCATCCCCAAAAGTCACCTTTAGATGACATTTGTGGACTTCGAGGGATTTCTTATTACATTTTACTTTAAAGGTATTTCAAAAAAAACATATTTACTTCTGATTCCAATAAGTTCAATTCAAAGACACTCGAATTGGTTGCTTAACCTATAACCTTGAACGATTCTAGGATGACATTTCCTTGCAGGGATCATTGATTATGAAAACAAATTGCTTACTTAGAAACTTAAATCTAATGTCTCTATATGGGTAATTCGAGAATATACTGGTCACCTTGTGATGCATACAGTTACTCTGACTTCATTCGAAGGAATACAGATTAAGCTACCAAAAAGGGTTCCTTCGAAGGTGAACGAAGGCCTGAAGAATATGTCTACGAAATTTGAATGGCTCCTTTATTTAAAAATGATTGTAATAAATTCTCAAACGGCATGTGATAAAACCTCAGCTACTTATATATTTGTTGTATACCTTATCTAAGGCAGTTATGTCTTATCAGGCATGGCGACAATAAGAATGAAAACGTTGCTTTTTAGATATTTATGCAGGTTACACATGCCATATGATCATTGATCTTCTAGACTCTAAAGCAACCTATCATAGAGCAAGTTCACTTATTCGAGTAGCTCATCCAATTCCCTTCTAGAAATAACTTGTGCAATACGCATAAGATTTTGGATATACATTGTTGCATGAGGATATTTCCAACCTTTTCTCTGGACACCTATCCGATTGACATTTGTCTTAATCCGAGAGGATATTTTGCATACTTTTTCCTACAAATAACAGAGCATACCCTCAAATCAAAACTACCAACAGACGGACTAGTGAAAAAATTGGGAAAAAGAGTGGAAAGAATCAATCAAATTCACGAGTAATTCTTGGATACATGATATATACAACGTGTGATAACTTATCATATCCTCTAAAAGACCTATAAAAGAAACTTTGGGTCCCTCGAATTCTGAGGTTTCTTGCTCTGTGGTATGCGCTCTTGTTGACATACCTAGTACTTCGATACCCTCTCTCTTTGTTTCTTTCTTTGTCTTATTCACAAATCATATTTGAGAAGAAACGCTTTTGATAGAACAACTGCGCGACGATTTAGGCTATCTTGAGATAGACTCACAAGACTTTTATCTCTGTTAACGTAGTTGTATTGGTGAATTCTAATCTTATCAATCAAAGTATTTGAATTCATATTTGTTACAAATTCTGCGTCACCAGTATTGTAATATGTAAAACCTAACCTACAATCAGAAACGATTCTCCATTTTCATCTTCACGGACCTGTCTGAACATGACGGTGAATGATGATCTTGTTGGTACGTATTCAACCATTCTTAACCAATAGTTTGATGTGTGTTTCTCTTTTTCCTCTTTGATGAATGATTCAAGTGTGACGTTGGAGTATGATGGAAATCTTGGATTTTAAATATATTTGCAGCTAAGCCCTTTAATTGGACTTGCAAAAGAGGGAGGAGACGAACTAACAAGATCGCTATCACTTTCAGACAGATCCGTGAAGATGAAAATGATGATTCGTTTTCAATGATAGATTAGATTTTACACATTAAGGCAGTAAAAATGAAAATGATAAAGATGGTAAAGTAAGACCCTTCTTTAGTTGAGAGCTAAAAGGGGTATTTTTGACCTAAGGTTTATCCATTTTATCTAAACGTCATTCAATTCTTTATAAGGGGTATATCAGTCAATGACTCGGTGTCGTTTGTTGACCGACCTCTTAAGGTTTTCGATGAAGGGTGTTATTGTAGTTTCAAAAACATCAGAGGGCTTAATTACATTTGTCAAAAATCTTATGGACCAAAGTATAATTTTCCCAGATTAAAACGCAAGTTAGTGCTATTTTCGTGTTTTTACGTAGAAATAAGCCCAATCTTATTACGATAAAGAATGTTTAGGTCTATCTATCCCGATCTAAAATGTCTATAATACTCTCTCCTCTGGTTTAGTTCTAAACAGTCAAAACACGATTTGGTTAATGGTGGTGATCAGAAGGCCTAATTAATCCCATCAAACACGTGGCATCATCTTATGACGTGTGTACGGGACTTTAGGAGTAACCACATACACTGAATCATTGATAAAAGCAATCAACTGCCGTCCTTTCGCTTTACACATACCAGCCGTCACAACAGTTGTACGCTGATTTGATTTGAAAGCGACTTTTTAAACGCGTCAGAGATATCTGACCGTCCTTATCACCAGAAAAAAGGTAAAGCTTCTTCAGGAAGCTACCTCTGGAAACGGTTCATTATACCAAACTGCTCCACGTGTCCAAAATCTAAAGTTATTGGCTAACTACCTCCAAAACGACTGAAGTATTAATGACTTGAACTTTTGACAAGACGGATCATGATTCCTTCCGAAGGACAATGGTAGGAATATACTACCCTTTAAAATATATGAATTTCTAAATAAAGATTCGAAGTCATACTTTCTCATCCTCCTGAAGAGACTTCGAGTAATCTTATTACTTTATTATGCACTTTGAAAGAAATCCTTTAAGAAGAGACATTTGAAGGCACATTTTAAACCTTCTAACTCATAAGTCATATTTGGATCATATCCACAGACTTCGAAGGACCGTTTATTATACTTTTTCTTATAGGAACAAAGAAGGAGACATCTTTCTTTATATTCTGTTCAACTCAAAGGCCAACCACCTCCAGATGGTGAGCTTGAAGGCTAACCACCTCAAGGTGGTCAAATCGTCAAAGGTTAGTCATCCTCAAGACTAAGGGCTTGTTACCTATAAATAGACTTGCATTCGGTTAATTTGAAAGGAATCCTTATTAAAGGAATTCCCGAAGTACACTTTTTGGTCATCCCAAAGGAACACTTCCGAATGACGATTTCACAAACTTTGAAGTACCCTCACAAAGGAGTACTTCGAAGTCATATTATTACTTCTTCATATGTCACCTTCGAGTGACAGATATGGAAGCTTATCTTCCATTCACCGACTTTGAAGTACCCTCACAAAGGAGTACTTCGGAGTCATGTTATTACTTCTCCATATGTCGCCTTCAAGTGACAGATATGGAAGTACACTTTTCATTCATTAACTTTGAAGTATCTTCACAACGGAGTACTTCGAAGTCATGTTACTCTCCATATGTTACCCTAGAGTGACAGTTATGGATTCAACTTCACTGACTTTGAAGTACCTTCACTAATGAGTACTTCGAAGTCATGTTTTTACCCATCAATATATCACCTTCGAGTGATAATTATGGATTTGCAGGACTTACACTTTACATAAGAGTACTTCGAAGGACAAAAGCAGGATATTACCTTCGAATGCACTCTTAAATACTTTCAAACTACAAAGTAAAGTTCGAAGTCACTCTTATTTATCCTTAAGATTTGACTTCGAATAATATTTTGGATAAACTACCTTGACTTCTAAAGTAAACCCTTAGGGGAAAAGGCTTCAGAAATCGTAATTAAACTCACTCCAGGAAATAGTTCCTGAAGAGGGTTTCCTACATACTTTGAGAAATCTTCTCACTTTATTTCAAAAGAGTTCACAAGAGAACATATTTACTTCTGATTTCATTAAAGTTGAGAGCATTCGGATTGATTACTTGAGCTACAAACCTTAAAGGATTCCAAGATGAACTCCTCTTTACAACGACTATTGATCATGAAAACGAGTTCCCTGATGAGAAACTTGTATTCAAGATCTCTATATGGATAATTCGAGAATATACTTATCACCTTGTAAAGGTATGGAGTTTTTTTTGGCCTCCTTTGAAAGAAGATAGCCGTCAAAGGGAGTTCCCTCGAGATAAATGACGCCTAGTAGGTATTTATGACATTTAAGTGACTCATTTATCTTTAAAGTTGATTGAGACAGATTCCTCACATGGCACAACACGTGATAATATCTCAGCTACTTATAATATCTGTTATATAACTTATCTAAAAGGGGTTTTGTCTTATCTGGAATGGTGGCAAGAATGGAGACGATGCTTTCAGATCCTTATGCATGCTACACGTGTTATTTAATCCGTGTTCTTCTAAAGCTGAAGCAACCTATCGAAGAGTAAGTTTGTAGATTCGAAGCGACTCATCTCTCTTTCTGAAAATAGCTTAAGCGTGTTGAAATACATGTGGCATTCGAGATATGTTCTGATACATGAGGATATTTATAATCACCTCGCTGGACATTTTACTGAATCACATTGGTCTTAATTTGATAGGTTAAATTCCTCATAAATAGTAGAACGTATCTTCTATTAAAGGAGGAAGAATCTTAAATTCTGAGAAAAGTTGAATCTCTGATAAATTCAAGAGGTAAAAAACAACAGTGAGTAAAGACACTGAAAAAGAAAAGGGATAGTCAGTTATATATACATGTATTTTTCAATATATGATATAGACTTCGAGTCATTCGAACACTGAGATTTTCTTGCTCTAAAATATGCATTATAACATACTTATAGTAATTTCAACATCTTTCTCCATTTTGTCTCTTCTTTTTATCTTATCCACAAATCACATTTGTATAAAAACGCTTTTAATAAAACGACTATGGGACGGTTTAAACTTTCTTAAATCTGAAATGATAATGGTATTGGCTCATTTATATTATTTTTCTCAATAATAGTGATTGAATTGCTCATATATATTATTATAGAAGTTCTTTTAACATATGGAGACTATTACAAATCCCGCCTCAACAATGGTTATCGTCTGCTTTTCTATAACTTGCCGGCTACTCATCGTTAAACTGTTGTTTTCTACACTTAATAAGACATGCCGGGACACAATAATAGTTTACGTCGGAGATACGGGATAATTTCCCCGAAAGTAAGATACTTTTGTCATTTACAGAGCTCCCAAAGACCTTTTTCTCCGATACGGACAACTACACAAAGGTAAGTGACCATGTTTTTCAAAAGCTAGCAGAAAGACGGAAAGAAAAAAGCTGCAATCTCCATGAGAGATTCTTATCCCCCGTATTAATATTATATTACACTCGGCATCTATCTGCACAAACACCAAAATATATATATATATATATATATATATATAGACA
>JAUPMG010000014.1:6011311-6022111 GCA_031762675.1 Pachysandra terminalis | reverse complement strand
GGAGAGTTGCTGGCTCTGTGGGGATGATGATGAATCAACAATGCATATCTTCACAAAATGTAGCTTCACACGGGCAGTCTGATTCACTACCTATGGCGGAAGACTAGAGGCCCTTAGAGAAGCCTGTTCTTTCAAAGCCTGGATTGAGGAAATCTTCAAGAACTCACAATTGTACCTTCACCATGCTGATTTCTAGATGGCTACAGTAGTGGCTAATTTGTGCTGGGTTATCTGGATCACTCGTAACAGGGCTCTATTTGAGGGCACGTCACCATCAGTTCCAGCGGCTGCCTCTTTCTTGACTACCCTTATGAATGATACCGTCAACATTCTCAGTCGGTGCCCTATTAAGCAGAAACTAAAGATACCTATCTTTCGTGAGGTGGTACCTCCCTTGTGAGGGATTTGTAAAGCTCAATTGTGATGCAGCGAGTAGAGGCAATGGTGGGAGGGCTGCGATCGGCGGTGTTCTCAGAGACGACTTGGGAAAATTCATTGGTGCGTTTGCAAATGATATCGGAGAAGCAAATAATAATCAAGCTGAAGCGGAGGCGGCTCTCGAGGGTTTGAAGATGGCTGGTGCTCTTGGTATACCAAATATTATCATTGAGGAAGACTCAAACACCATTCTGACATTGCTCAACAACTCAGGGACTGCTCCTTGGTCCTTCAGAATCACTTTGGAGTCTGCTAGAAGAATTCTCAAGAGGTTTAACCAAGTTCGATTTTGTTTGATATTCCGTGAAGCAAACCAAGTCGCTGACATTTTAGCAAGTCATGCTCTTGATCTCTTTCCATGTTCTTCGGTTAAATCCCCTCCACTAGCTATTTGTCAGACACTGAGGGATGATCTTTTTGGTCGTACTACTATCCGTTTTGTTCATTCTGATGTAACTTAACTGCTATTTTAGCTTCCTTTCATTAATCGAAGGTTGTCTTTCTACCAAAAAAAAAAAGTGGTAAAATCAGTGAAGAATGAAGATCATGTGAACAAGGTCTTGATTTAAGGCCGCGTTTCGCCCGATTTGTGCTTTTGGATAAACACTCATTGGATAAGTGGCTCTATGGTAGTACTTATCTCCACTTATCCACAACAACAATAAATTGCTTATTCACTTACTTATGAAAGTTTAGGGGTAAAATAGGTATTGTAAAAATATTATTAAAGTTTAAAAATAACATCTATTTAAGTGCTTATAAAAGTTTAGGGGTAAGTATTATAAAAATATTACTAAAGTTTAGAAATAGCTTCCCGCACAAGTGATAAGAGAAGCTATTCTCAACACCTTCTCCTTATGGGTAGCCTTCTTCTTAGGGGCGCCAATAGGCCGGGTGACCCGCCTGGCCCTATCAGCCTGGTCCTATGTTTGGGTGGGCCCGGCCCGGCCCGAAGATATGAGTTATATAGAAAGTATACTTACCCTTGACATCATCCTTTGGTTGTAGCTTAGTGGTGAGAATCTCTTACTGTGTCTTTGAAGTCTTGGTTCAAATCTTTGCAACTACAAAATTGTACTATTTTTGCCTAATATCTAATAAATCAAATCTTATTATGGGCAGGCTCAGGCTTGGTATATAACACAACGGAGGGGCTTGGACAAGCAATGTTAAGCTTGAAGCTCGGGCCGGGCCGGGCTCAAGCCAACAATTTCACTTACCTATGAAAATGGCCCGGCCCGAGCCCAATCAAGTCCGGCCCGGCCCGTTACCACCCCTACTTCCTCTACTACTTATGGGTAAGCATTTAACCCTTAAGTGTTATCAAATGCACTATTAATTTTAAATAGTGCTTTAATAAGCTATAAGTTAAAATAAGCACTTATATACGCCGGTCAAATGCAAACTAAGTCATTAGAATGCTGAGCCTACAAAAGCGAAAGCAGGAGCGAGCGTACTAGAACATTAAACTTGAAAATAACCTGTAGCAAAGCATCTATATATATATATATATATTGTATTTTCTTTCTTTTTTTGGGATTACGTGGAACCCCAACCCCACTTTGTAGGGATAGGGTTAAACCCCGGATACATGACCCCACCCACAAGAGTCTTATATCAAGTAGCCCAGGGACTCGAACTTGGGACCTAATTTAATTTTATATTTAGAATAAAACTTATCTATTTTTATAAAAATTCGTCAAAATAACAAAGATATCTATTTTTTTTTTCAAATGCTAAATTTCAAATGATTTAAAAACATTCAAAATTCAATATTTACTATGCATTTGATCCAATACGTCTTAAATTTTCAAATCCATGGACTGGTGAAGCTCTGCACGCATAACATAGATTTGCATTCTGAGCACCAGAAACTAAGGTGTCATTGGCTCTCATTTTCGGAACTCATTCCAAGGCTTGGAATGAATTCAAAGCCCTGGAATGAGTTTTGACAAAATGAGAATGAGTTTTGCATTTTTGTGGTGGCAAACTTCTAAATAAAATTATTGATGGCAAACTTGTAAATTTTTTCATATTCTTTAGATCGACCCTTTCCCCTCAGAAAGAGAGACAAAAGGCTTGGGGTTTCTCATTCCATTTGTGGGAGAAAATAATCCTTGTTGCAGAAATCTGATAAGTTCTCTCTCATTTATCTTGTTTGCTTTGTATTTTTTAGATTAAGATCTCCAACTTGTTTTGTCTGTTTTTTTTTTCTTTGGGTTCGTTCTTTGCTTCAAAATCAGAAAACCCAATTTCTCTCGTCATCGGGTTTTGCTAAGGATATTCTTAGGATTCAGAGAGGTTCGTAGATGATTGAATGGGAGTTTAATCAGTGTTTTTCGAATGGGATTTTGGAGACTAATAGAAGAAATCAAATTGAGTTTTTCTAGGATTTTTGCAGACCAATCGAAGATGAAGATGAAGCAGGCTTTTGAAGGTAGATTCAGAGGTCAGCTGCTCACCCCCACTTCCCTCACCACTTCACTCTTTGTTAGAATCTCAAAGTCTAATCAAATTCTCATCTCGATTCTAGTATTTTTTTTTCGATTGCTGGAGTTTTTGTTGATCTAAATGTGTTGTTTCAGGTAGCATTAGCTACTGATTTGCTAATTTTTTTTATCAATGCTTGTTTAAATTTATGGGTTTTGATGATATTATTTAATCTAAACTAAACAGCTTCGGATAAATCGTTTCATTAGAGCTTCATGAATTCAATCTGTTTTAAAAGAAGAATAAAGCTTGAGAGGAAGAGTTTGAACTGAAATTTAAAGAGAATTGGAAGAATTTATCAGAAGAAATCAAAGACAAATCCGAGTAGAAGAAGCTTTAGTTTCTTCTTTTTCTCCTAAATCATTCGGACAACTTTGATGCGTGATGGCTCCAAAAACAGGGAAAGCAAAACCTCACAAAGTGAAAGGCGAGAAGAAGAAAAAAAATTGATTTTTTTTTCCTAAAACTCATTCTAGTACATGTTAATCAAATATCTATTTTATGTTAGAACTCGTTTTATAACATGCTAACCAAACGCAATGAAAAAACCTTCAAAATGAGTTCCTAGAATAAGTTCCCGAACTAGTTCCTGGAATGAGTTCCTAATCTAAAATGAGAGGCAAACGAGGCCTAAAGTTATTGATTATGAATCATACTTGATACACGTGATGATTTCACAACTTCTGTTTACGGTCTTTCTTTTTGTTTTTTTGTTAATAAGTTCACAGTGTTTCTGGTCGATGTTACCGTTGAGCAAACGAAAAATCACGTGGTAAAAAAATATATAATTAAAATGTTTTTTTTTTTTGAGTTTGTTAATCTTATAAATTATTATTTAATATAGATAGCTGTTGTGGATTACAAGTGGGCCCATTGTTGATGACCCGGATACATTGGACTTTTCTTTTATATTTTATTTTTTTACACTTTTTTAATTTATTTTTAAAAACAATCTATAGCCCATCAAGTGCAAGTGGACTCCACGATAATGAAACCCGCGCGTCAGAGCACGTGTCTGAGCACTCCTCTTCTTAATTAGGAATGACAACTTAGATGACCAATTTTGGTGATTAGAAGTCCTAATTAATCCTATGAAACAAGTGGCATCATCTTAGAAAATGTGTACGGGATTTTAGGTATGACGGCATGCACTAAATCATTGCTACAGTAATCAACTGTTGGCTTTTCGCTTTATACATGTCACCTGTCACAACGGTTGTACGCTGATTTGATTTGAAAAGTGATTTTTGGGACGCATTAGAGATATCTAACCGCCCTTATCACCTGAAAAGATAAAACTTCTCTGGAAACGATTCATTATATCAAACTGTTCCACGTGTCAAAAAATCTAAAAGTATCAGCTAACTTCTAAGCTAATTACGTTTAAAATGATCGAAATATCAATAATTTGAACTTATAACAAGACAAAACATGATTCCTGCCAAAGGATAGTGATAGGAGTATATTACCCCTAAAAACCCTTCAAATACACAAATCTCTAAGTTAGGATTCGACGTCATACTTTCACATTCTCCGTAAGAGACTTTAAGGAATCTTGTTACTTTATTACGTACTTCGAAAGAAATCTTTTAAAGAGAAGCATTTGAAGGCACACTTTAAACCTTCTAACTTATAAGTCGTATTTGTATCATGTCCATAAACTTCGAAAGATCATCTATTATAATTCTTCTTATAGGAACTACGAATGAGACATCTTTCATTCTGATTTGTTCAAATCAAAGGCCAACCACCTCCAGATGGTAAACTCGAAGGCTAACCACCTCGAGATGGTCAAATTGTCAAAGTTAGTTGTCCTCAAAGACTAAGGGTTTATTACTCAGATAGATTTGCATTCGATTAATTTCAAAGGAATCCTTATATAAGGAATTCTCGAAATACACATTTCATTCATCCCGAAAGAACACTTCCGAATGACGATTTCATTGATTTTTTAAGTACCCTTACAAAGGAGTACTTCGAAGTCATGTTATTACTTCTCCATATGTTACATTCGAGTGACAAATATGGAAATACACATTTCATTTATTAACTTTGAAGTATACTCACAGAGGAATATTTCGAAGTCATGTTCTCTCTCCATACGTTACCATTGAGTAACAATTATGGATTCAAATTCATTGATCTTGAAGTATCCTTACAAAGGAATACTTCGAAGTCATGTTTTTGCCCCTTCATATGTCGTCTTCGAGTGACGGTTATGAATTTGCAAGACTAAATTATACACTTTATTTAAGAGTACTTCGGAGGACAAAAACAGATTGTTAGTCAAATGATTGTAATGAATTCCTCACAACACGTGATAAAATCTCAGTTACTTATAATAGCTGTTGTATGACTTATCTAAAGGGTTTTGTCTTATCTGGAACGGTGGTAAGAATGAAAATGTTGCTTTTAGATCTTTATGCATGCTACACGTGTCATTTAATCCGTGCTCTTCTAAATCTAAAACAATCTATTACAGAGCAAGTTTATGAATTCGAAGTGACACATCTCTTTTTTTAGAAATAACTTAGGCGTGTTGAAATATACGTGGCATTCGAGATATGTTCTGATGCATGGGGATATTTATAAGCACCTCTCTGGATACTTAATTGAATCATATATGTTCTAATAGGCTAAATTCTTTATAAATAGCAACACATATTCTCCATTAAAGACAGTCTGAAAATTCTGAGAGAAGTTAAGTCTCTGAGAAATTCAAGAGGTAGAAGACAACGGTGAGTAAATATACTGAAAGAGAGAGGGGATAGTCAGTAACATACTGCATGATATAGACTTCGGGTCACTCGAAATCTGAGGTTTTCTTGCTCTGAGATATACGTTCTAACTGACTTATAGTTATTTCAACATCCTTCCCCTTTGTCTCTTCTCTTTGTCTTATTCACAGGTTACATTTGTGAAAAAACGCTCTTGATAAAACGGCTGTGCGACGGTTTAGGCTATCCTGATATAGACTCCTTGAACTTATTTATCTGGAATGGTGGTTGTATTGGCTCCTTTATATTATTTATTGAAGTTCTTTTAATACATTGAGTCTCTTACAAATCCCGCATCAACAAAATCATCTACAACATTTCCCTTTCAGAATTTTCAAATTAGGCTTGAAATCTAATTTTATGTTTAATACTTGTAGTCACCCAATATTATATATAAATACATATTTATTTATGTAATATATTATATATTTATATATGCACACAAATAGAATCGGATCAGGTTCTTATCGAATTGAATCAACTTATATCTGAATTTGATCAAATTAAAGTCGGATTGAATCATATCATATATTATCCAATAATTATAAAAGAGAGTTGGGATTTTTACAATTTTCAATATTAAGAAGCTTCTTTCTTCTTCCATATAAGTACCAATTTTGTTCATAAATTAATTAAACATGATATATAAGGGTGTTTTTGTCGTTAAAATATGTTTTTATTAGCACAAAATCATATATATTATTATTTTATTAACTGTTACTAACGAAAATAGTTTGCTGTAACATACTTTCAAACTATACGGAGGTGTTTGTGATAATCTTGGAAGATTACTTGATGTTATTGTGCCAAATCAAGAGGGTGTGAACGTAATTTAGCCTTATTCTATTAAAAAAAAAAGCCTAACACCCTCTTAGATTTGGTATAATAGCAGCAAGTGTTACTCAAACCCTGGCCTTGGCCATCTCAAATCTGCTTTCTAGTTTGAAACTATCTTACCACAAGCCCTTTCTAGGATCCTTAAAGTAAGGGAATATTTCCTTGTTTCTTATATTAGCATATTTTAGGGATGAGAATGCCCCTTACATACACCTTGATTAATGATCTTAAAGACACATCCATTCCTAATATGGAAAGTGAGAAAGCTTCATTAAAAAAGATAATTATGAAAAATTTAACCATCTCTTCTTGTTATGGAATAAATTAGTCATTTGATTTTCTATGTTTTCTAACAAATTTAAACTTAATGATTGAAAGAGGAGTAATTATGGTCAAAAGAAAATTTTCTATTATAAATCCTTTTAATCCCTCCTCTAATTTAGTCTAAATTGAGGGCAAAATGGAAAAAAGAAGTAGCTAAGAATACTATTTGTAACTAATTATTATTGTGTAGATTATGCAACTCTCTGAATGGCCACGAGGATTTCCAGCAACGAAGCATAATTTTGGGTTTTTTACATCGAACATGGCATGAGACACAATTATTATCGTATTGGGTCAAATCGGACTCGTGCTTTTATCTATGATTTTGTCAAAACTAGATAAAACCCAATCGTGCCTTGTGCCCACTCATGCATGGGCCATGCTGTGGGCCATGAACCTAAGTATAAGCCCGACACTATAAGACTTGTCGTCAGAACTTCAAGAATTGGTTCTATCTGATCTGGACCGGTCAGTCCATACCGGGATCGACCCTATTCCAAGCCATGATACCACAATTGTATCACGAGGTTTTGGACTGGATCGGTACAATCGATCTGTCATGTTTTTTGTTTTTTTTTAATTTTCTAACCTTATAAATTAGACAGTTCAGACAGGTCCATTACCGACAGGTACCGTTGGTCCCAAGACTTTAAAGTTTAAACCTTGCCTGCCGTGCCTAGGGACAGACCGAATCGTGCCCGGTCGGGTTGCATTTCTGGTACGTGTTTTGAGAAACCCGGATCCGATACACCTGGTCTCGTACCTGCAAGAAGTGTACCACTGGAAACCTAGGCACAAACAACTGTAAAGGGTAACAAGCAATCTCTGATTCTCTGACATTCAGAGCTCCAAGGTTTCCAGTGATCACTATGAAATAACGTCTGAAATCGAACTCGTTACTCTTTACAATCCCGCTATCGTTGAGTTCTCAGGGAGTGAAAGCAGCAAAAGTTACCGAACCGGAAATGGAGAATACCGGTAAGTCTTTCGAACTTCATCTCCATCTTCTCTGCATCTGAATTCATCGTTTTGTTATCCGTTAATGGAGATTACTGTATCGTTCTACTGTTTTTTTTCAGATGAATCGGTTTTCTCAAGTTTTAAAGTGCTCGTTTTGTTTGTTTTGTTTTGTTTTTTTTTTTAACCTTGTTCTAGGGTTTCGTCGTTCTTCATCCCTTTTGCCGTGTTATTGTTGTGTTTCACTTATATTGATCAATGTAAAGGTTCCTGTCGGCTTCGGTGCTCTAGGATTTCTCTGTTGTGGTTACAGGGCAGGGTTAGGGCAGTTCTACTAGCGCTTCAGAGGTCATGGTAATTCACCTCGTGTTTATGCTAATTTTGGTATTAGTTTTTTGAGTTTTGATTTTGTTCGATCCTATGTTTTAATGGTGAATTTTTTTTTTGGAGAATGTAATCAGGGAAAAAAAAGAAAGAAAATCGAATGTATAGTTGAAAAATTCTTGCGAAACCACTCATATGCCTAACATCATGGCGTTAGATTTCCAACTTGATGTTACGAACCTAACCGTTGTTCCAAAAGCCCTAGGACTGATGGAAACTTAATTAGTTAAGCCCTTAACAGTTAGGATCGTAATAACCGCCACGCTTCCGTAAGCCGATGTCTACGGCGGCCAACTCTATCAACACTGACCCGCTGATAGCCATTTCCTTATTTGGCGGGTCCACTCACCTATCAATATTCAATGATTTAGCACCATGCCCATGCACAGTACCGAGGCATTTAAATCCAGCCTATAGGTCACCCCTTCCATGATTCGAACCCGTGATGTGGTGCCTGCTCTGATACCATTTGTTACGGACCTCACCGTTGTTCTAAAACCTCCAGGATTAATGAAAACTTAATTAGTTAAGCCATTAACACTTAGGATCGTAACACTCGACTGACTTAGATAAATTTGGCAATGATATGATATCGTTCCCACAATCCTTTGGGCCATGTTTGCTTCTGTTGTATTGATCCATTGATAGCTAATTTATGTCATTGAGCTGATTTCTCTTTCAATTTTCATGTCACCAGTATATTACATATTCATTGTGAAGTTATGGATCATTTCTATTGCAATTTTTTTAATTTCTTTTTCCTCCCACCATGCTGTGTATGCTGCAGTTTAATACAATACCCTAAAGAGCTAACACACATTCTTTTGCTCTTTTTACCTCCCCAGGAGGGAATCCTCAGGAAAGCGCCATGCCTCCAGTTGAAGGAGTTGCTGGAGGAGGGACAGGTTATGATGGAATGATGGTGGCTTTCAAGGTTCAAATCCTCTCAATGGGTCAACTGACCCCACGAAAGTTCCATCCACTGATTTATTGCATGTATGGTGCATGCCTAGTACTGCAAATGTTGGACAACAAGAAATGCCTCGACCTTTGGAGCCTGTAAGTCTTTTTGTATTCGAATAAAATGTTTGACAAAGTTGTGGAATTCACGTTGAAATATAAGTATTAATCTTGTATAACTTGTCTTGCTATGTGCATACATCCGTAGTCTACATTTGAATATAATTGTACGCATTCCATTCACTACAAATTTAGATTGTGTATCGGCGTGGTCAATATATCCCTGTCAACTCTTTTACTTGGAGTAAGGTTTGTATTGTGAGGACAATTATTGTAGTTTGAGGAGGACGTTGCACTTAAAATTAGAGCAAGTTGTATTTATTGAAAATGTTATTGTAGAGTATTATGTGACTGACGTATACCACTCAAGTTGAAAGGAAAATTGTATAGGGTGAGTATTAGATCAGCTATGATGTACCGAGACGAATGTTTGGCAATTAAGAAGCGAAACTTTCATAGGATGACCAAGATGCGAACGTTGAAGTGATTGTGTGGTAATACTAAGAAAGACTAGTAATGAATTTCTTTGAGTGTCTAGGAGTAACCTCTAAAGGAGATAGACTATAGGAAAGTTAGTTGAGATGGTTGGGAGTGTGAAACAAAAAACACTATGGGAAAGTTGGTTGAGATGGTTGGGAGCGTGAAACAAAGAACACTATGGAAAAGTTGGTTGGGATTGTGAAACAAAGAACTAGTGCTAGGGTACAAAAGGTCTATAGGAGGATGGATAAGGTTTTGGATGGAGTTGGTCATAAATGATTTGAAGGCCAAATCTAGCTGAAGACGTGGTTTTAGATAGATTGGAATTGAGAACAAGATTTGTGTTTCTGACCCCAACTAATTGGGATAAGGCATTTTGTATTTTATTGGTTTTGGATGGAGTTTCTCTTATTCTTTTTAGGGTAAATTACATTCACACCCCCTTGGGTTTGGCATAATGGCAACAAGTATCCCTTAAACCTTGGCCACCACAAACACCTCCCTTATAGTTTGAAAGTATGTTACAACAAATTAGTAACAGTCAATAAAGTAACAGAATATTTGGTTTTGTGCTTATAGCAGTGATGTGACAATAATAACCACTCGCAATAGTACGAATCTTTGTAGATAGGGCTATTTTGAGGGTGTCGAACCACAATGATCGGTAGTAATTCTTCATAAATTATTAAATTAATTCCTATTGGTTATGTAAAAGGGAATGGATTAAGTGGTTGATTTTATTCTAACAATTCTAGGAAATCAATTTAAAACTAATTAATCTAATGTGATGTGAAATCAATGGAAATGAACGTAAAGTGTTAATGATCTCCTTAATTCATTAATATGGTCATCCCATGACTTGTAGAATAATTAATTAACTGTTTGATTAAGATTCGTGTGGCTACAACCTCACTACGATATCGACAAGAAATGTCAAGTTAACAGAAGGGATAAGCATACCCCATCTTCGATTGGCACAAACTGTACACCCTAACTACTCTAATCTAACTAACTAATGTGGTATTACAATCTGTCTTTTCTAGGCATGGGATATCAAATCACTAAGGAAACGCCAATAAGCACCGTTGCATAA
>JAUPMG010000014.1:5997744-6011211 GCA_031762675.1 Pachysandra terminalis | reverse complement strand
TTGCGTATCCACCCGTATCCATGATTTTTACAACGTATCCAGCGTATCCGTGTCGATACTCGATACGTATCCGTTTTTTGGCCGACCAATACGCTATCTCGATACGATATTTTGAACCATGAGTTGAATGGGCTGGGCTTTTCAACTGTAGTTACCATCCATGATATCACAGAAGCAGAATCTCCCTCCACCTCCAAGGTGGCGGAACTCACAACCTTGGCCTCTTTCAGTCCCATCACAACAACATGTAACTCAGCCTGAGAAGAGTCATCCTCATCAATAGCTCCTGAGAAAGCATGTAATATATGACCATCATGGTCTATAAATACCGACCCACACTTGAAGGATCCGGATTACCAATTGATGAACCATCAAAGTTGAGTTTGACCGCTCCAAGCCGTGGAGGGGTCCAAACTGACTCGGTACTCAGGCTCCAAGAGGACTTGGCAACAATGTCCCATCCTCTCGTAATGTCTGATATCGATACTCCTCTAAACTCCTGAAGCACAGTCATCCAGGATGCTACTGGGAATATATTTGAATCGATAATAGACTGTGTGCAGTGTGCTTCCCGTCTTATTTTCAAAGATCCTCCTGTTTCTCTCCTCTCAAATCACCCTTAATAGGGCCATAAATAATGCCCTATACATCAAATGATCTCTCTTCCCCAACCCTGGGAATTGTCACTGATCCAAAAGTGAGCTAACATAGAGTGGCATCACCCACTGAGCTCCAATCTGATGTATGCAACGGACCAAACCTCTAACACCACAGGGCAATGAAGGAATAAGTGATTCACCGATTCACAATCAACTCTACACACGAAGCACATATTAGGGGAAAAGGCAATTTTTTCTACGCCTCAAAAGGATGTCACAAGTGTTAATTTTGTATAGAATGGTGGTCTAGACAAAGGATTTGATTCTAGGAGGAATCCGATGATTCCAAACCTGATTAAAAGGACACAAAGCATTAAGGGGAACTTGGTTCGAGCGAAGGAGGGAAAAGAAGGGCCGAGTCGAAAATAGCCCCCTAGCATCACCAACCCAAATGCAAGAGTTAGGGCTGTCAGACTCTATGATGGCATCTTTGATCAACTTTAGGAGAGATGCAAGCTCCCCCAACACATGATGCCTAGGTTCCCTATGAAGATCCAGGTTCCAGATCAGACCATTCTGAGACTATGAAAGAATTTCAGAAAAGAATACGGACACATCTTTCCAAAAGGAATACGGACACCGTTACCAACAGAAAGGCGAAAATGCGGGTAGATTTCATTAGCAAGTAGGGAAATCGCCTTCCACGGACTAGCACTGAAGATCATAGCACGAGGGTTGATCATCCATCCATTCTCATGATTTCCGTATTTACTATGTATTACCTTGAACCATAGAGAATTTGTATGTCTACTGAATCTCCACAACCACTTACCCAAAAGCGTCTGATTACGAGTTCGAATGTTTCCCAAGTTAAGACCCCCATTCTGTTTGCTATTGCACACCAACTCCCATCTCATCAAATGACCCTTCTTATGACCTTCTTCCCATAAAAAGTCCCTTTGACATTTCTCAATTCTCTTTGCCACTCTACTAGGGATCCTAAAGATGGAGAGGTAATAGGTCGGGAGGTTGGCTAAAGTTGCCTGAATCAACGTAATTCTACCCCCAAAAGATAAGTAGTTCCTCTTCCAAGTGGTCAGCCTTTGTTCACCTTTTCTAAGATAGGATCCCAAAAGCTGATCTTGCGGGGGCTATCACCTAAAGGCAAACCGAAATATCTAACAGGCCAAACATCAAGTCGACATCCCATTACATCAGCAAACAGCTGCAATCTAAATTGGCCTACATGAATCCCTACCAAGCTACTTTTCTCCAGTTTCATTTTCAGCCCGGTACTTTTCTCCAGTTTCATTTTCAGCCCGGTAACCATCACAAAACAACGAATGATAGACTTGACCCAATAAATCTGAACCTCATCTGCCTCAATGAAGAAGAGGATGGTATCATTTGCAAACTGGAGATGTGAAATCGAAACCTGCTCTTGTCCTACTCTGAATCCTGAACACATACCCAACTCTTCTGCTCTAGAGAGGAAGGCACTGAAAACTTCGCTCACAAGGACAAAGAGAAAAAAGGAGATAGAGGATCCCCCTGACGCAGCCGTCGAGATGAGGAAAAATGTCCATGAACTCCCCATTTATAATAAAGGAAAATGAAGGAGCTTAAAGGTGATGAAGGAGCTTAAAATGAAGGAAAAATGGAACAACCGTTCCTTGAGAAAGAGATTTGGGAAGTAGTGAAGGAGCTTAAAGGTGATAAGGCACCGGGGCTTGATGGATTCTCCTTGGCGTTTTATAAGAAATGCTGGAGTACCTTTAAAGAGGGCACTGCTGGAGTTCTTTGGATCAAGGCGACTTTGGAAAAAGTGCAAATGCCACCTTTTTCTCCCTTATGCCAAAGAAAAGGTGCAGTGAATATTAAAGACTTTAGGCTTAATTAGCCTTGTGGGAAGCTTTGAAATGAACCCAACCTAAAAGAAACCTAGTTGCACACCTATCTAATATTTGGTCATTTTATATCTCGAATCCTGGTTGATATAATTATCATGTTAGTCTGAACATACAGGCTTTTATAAATAAAAGTTATGTCAAATACTCTTTTGATTTATTTGGACATTTTCCCTTGAAGTTCTGTAGCATATCAGGGTTCTACAAATAATCATGATGCTCATGTAAATGATAATCCATGATTTTTCGTGACACTTTTGTCTGTTAGTAGTGCACTGTGTCCAGTCTGGAATTTGTGGGGAATATGATAATGGTCAATTATTAGGGTCTTGTTTATGATCGGAAGATATTTTAAACGTGCGTAGTGGTTTAGTTATGATGGAAAAGCTGGAAATATAATATTGATATCTGCAACCATTGTGTCACTCGTATGCTTTGCAAGAGATTTTACTGTTGTTTGTTTTGAAGTCCCTTTATAGTGCTAGATTCTGAAGCTTGATTTGGCTTGAAGATAACTCTTTTGGTGGCGAGAAATGAGAGGGAAAGCGTTCAAATTGCTCTTCGTCCAAAAGTTTCTTGGGGTGGTCCTGGCATTGCAGGGGTTGTACAGGTTCACTGTAATGACCTGTGCTCCCCTTCTGGTGATAGGTTGGTTTCTTGAAACATAGTAATTCCTGCTTTTGGTTTTTCTTGGCAAACACAATCTAGTTTAATTGCTGTACAGGTTGGTTTTTGGACAATCACTGACTTTGCGGAAAGTGGTGCCTATCTTAGGTGTGCCTGATGCTCTTGTACCACTTGATTTGCCAATCACTCAAATAAGCCTTCTTCCTGGGTACTTTTCATACAAATGATTTAGCATTTTTTTAATTTTTTTTTATTATTTCATTATATATATATGGTGGTTATCAAGGTGATTTGCTTTCAGCCAAATATATCTCCAAACTGCCAGTAATCAGATGGCTTTTTTGGTGCAGAGAAACTTCAGCACTTTGGGTTTCAATAGACGTTCCTCCTGGTCAACCCCCTGGTCAATATGAAGGGGAAATTTTCATTACTGCTGTGAAAGCAGATGCAGAGTTAAAATCTATCCTATTAATTTGAGTTAAATATAGGTTTTGTTATGTAAATTGTATTTTTTGTTTATTTATTTTTGTGCATGTGCCATTTTCTTTAACTGCCTAAATTTGAATATGGGGTTTTATATTATTATAATTTCTTTGAACTTGCAGGTTGTCTGGGCAATATTCAGTTAAAGCTGAGAAGAGTCGAATATACAGAGAATTAAGGAATTGTATTGACATTGTGGAACCCATTGATGGGAAGCCATTGGAAGAAGTGGTTTGTTACTGGAACTATATCACTTGCGATTTTAATTACTGTTGGATGAACTGCAGACTACTATTAAGGGTTCGAAATTTTGTTTTTCCTTTCTTTTCCCCTTTTTCTTCTCATTTTTTTGGGTAGGTAGGGAGACTGAAATCTACAGCTACAGCTTTGAGAAGAATTCTTTTGTCACCAACATTTTCAGAGTTCTCTGCCGATAATGGTCCAGTTGATATGATGGATGAAGACACTATTACAAACCTTTCTGTACATTTGAAATTAACTGTCACCGTGTGGGATTTCATTCTTCCCGTAACACCTTCACTCCCAGCTGTTTTTGGCGTATCCTTTACTGTTCAACTTGATGCATTGAAGACTTAATAATGTTTTTCTTTGTAAATTTATAGATACTACTTGATCTTGTGCAAATCATGGAGAAGAAATCAAGTGATTGATCGTACTTAACCTAGTCCTAATCTGTGTTTTCTTCATGTTGCTGTGATGCTATAGCTGCATGTTGAGCAAAATGATTGTTATAAGATATTTGACTTGAGTAGTTATTTACGTAATTAGAGAGTGGTGTGATCATGCGAAGCACAAACAAAATAGTATTTAAGTGTACAGTGCAAGTTATTCTTATAAGTTGTATAGCTTAGTATGTCTGATGTAGGGCAACAGTCCTTCACACCATGGAGACCCTTTGGAGTCTATAGAAAGAAACTTTTGGATGCTGCTAAGAGATTATGGCTTGACACATTTGTCCACCTAGGGTTGTATGGTTTTCACAAATCACACATAGCGAATGATAAAACATTCCTAATTTTTATTTGATTAATACAGCAACACACCAAATAAGGACTTAAGTTCTCTTCATGCATACTTCTAACATCAACTTCATTATGAATTGATAACAATTGCAAAAGAGAAACTTGTCAATTCGTAGTCTAACTAATCACCACTCTAAAGTTGGAAACTCTTATTACCTTCAAATATATTCAACTTCTTAGTATGTAGACCTTTTCCATCTTAAGCAGCTATTTGGACTTTCAAAGAAATTTAAAACCATTATTTTAGAAATTAAGACTGAATTAGGATTTGTGTCATGGATCAACATTGCAGTTGTGTTTTGATTATGACTTCCTTAATACACGTCAGAATCATGCAACCTAGGGGGGAGTTGTATTGTGTAGTGTTTGAAGAGTGCTTAGTTCTGTTCTGTTCTGGAATTAGCGTGGTTGTAGGGAATCATATAATCTAAGGTGGGCTGATGGGATAGTAGGGGTGTGTAACAGGATCTTTGGAAAATCTAGGAGGGAATTTAGTTGCGTAGAGTGTTTGAGGAAAGCTTGATTCTGCTCTGTTTTGGAATTAGCTTGGTTGATGAAGGGAATCGTGGGGCGATAGGATAGCAGGGGTGTAACAAGCTCTTTGGAAGTAGGGTTCATCTTATAGGTGATAGAGATTTCACTAAGGGTGTTAAGTTTGTGGCAGGGAATGGGGATCACATTTGCTTTTGGGAAGATAAGTGGTGTGTGCTGGAAGAATTTGTGATCTTTGTTCCTATTGAACTTGTCTGGTTTCAATGATGATTCACCCTGTCAACGTTTCTTTGGGTTTGTAAGGGTCGAATTGTTTGGTTGCCTCAGTTGATCCACCTGTTATTAAGCAGAGAGATACAGTGGTGTTCAGTTCTGCTTTCTGCTTTAGAATCCGCGTAAGGTGCAACTTGGGTCGGTTCAACCCAAAAACTGACTGACCCTAACCGATTTTGGTTCGGTTTTGGGTATGAAATTATTGAACTGAATTATGATTGGTTGGTTGAAGTCTCGATTAAACCAAACTGAACTGGAACCCGAACTTTACTGTATATACCTTTAAACCAAACCGAACCAAACTGAATTATAGTCTTTATATGTATTATATATGATGTATACGATATATTATATTTTATATATGATATATAATACATGATATTATATATATATATATATATATATATCTATAATGTAATTCTTCAAAATTATTGTATTAATCCGACCTAATCTGAGCCAAACTGAACCGAGTTGCATCCCTAGTTGATGCTGGTACTGAAGACAGAAGGTTTCAGAAATGGAAAAATATATTTTAAATTATCAAGCGTCGGGCAGGTTTTCTGGTTGAAATACTATTATCTGGGAAGTAAAGCTCCTCCTGAGATAGATGCCTCTAACAGGTATTTAATTCTAAATAGGATATTCACTGTGGGCCACCTGATTAAGAGGGGGTGGGTGATGCGTAATTAATGTCCTATAAAGTTTATTCTGAAGGTATGGGAAACTGTTTATTCATTGTAGTATAGTCGGTGATCTCTGGTCGTCCTTCCTTCCTTGGAGCTTCATGAGTATTTCTCAAGTACCTTTATCTCTTTTTAATTGCTCGGGCCATGGTTGAGAATGGTCTATTTGGTTGATCCTTGTTTTTTCCAAATTTATTGGTGTTTCCATTTTTGGATGTGGCATATAAATGGGGAGAGGTCTGTGGGGAGTGGAGGTATATTTGCTCTTCGTGTTACAGTGATGACATTGTAAATAGTATTTTGCAGGTGGTACATTTTTCCCCTTCTTTGTAAGTTCTCTTTGCAATGAGTACAGTTTCCTATTTCTAATAAAAAAAGAAGGTTGGGAGGAGAGCCTAAGCTTGCTGGCCTTGTTACAGTCTTACAGAAGGCTTCAGATGACATCCTTTAATGAGATCATCCAAGTTTGGGTTAAGTCCAGTGAATACTGAAATATGAGTGGATTTTCTATTGTTGGTTTGAAGAAACCTTGTAAGTATGTTTGATTAGAACTTGGTCCAAAATTTCAATTTCATCCGTAATATGTTCTGTTCTGTACTTTCATTGATATGGTCTCTTTTCACCTCCCTTTAGAGCTAACAGCCTATAATTATGTTTGCTACTTAATCTCCCTGTTATAAACTTCATTTTGGCATAATTGTATTTAATTATATTGTAGTTGTTCTTTGACATGTTTTCTAGATATCTGAAACTGTAATTGAAGATCGTTTTGCCATCAAACATGGGAGTGATAACTGGTATGATGCACTGGACCAGCACTTCAAGTGGCTCCTTCAATATAGAATTAGTCCATTCTTTTGCAGATGGGGTGATAGTATGCGTGTTTTAACCTACACCTGTCCATGGCCAGGTAATTTAGTCCTTCAAGTCTGGAGTTATGATTAGTGGTTACTATTTTACCACTCCATAATGACCAGGGATGGCAATGAGGCAAGGTTGAACAGGTAACCTTCCCTGTGAGCCCCTAATGGAATGGGTTTGGCAAGAAGGGATAAATTAGATTCAGGCTGGGTCGGTTTGATCCGGCCCAACCGTAATCCGCTATGTTGCCATTTAAGTATGTGCTAGTCATATATGCCTTACATAAGATTATATTTTGCAAATAACTATGTTAAAATGATATATCTTTTACTTGCAAAACTGCATTGTACTTATAATACATGTTAAAGTTTGGTCTGTCTTGACCTTGATCGATCATGTTAAGACTTAAGAGTGGGTTTAATATAGGGTGGACTCCTATAGGAGTGGGTTAGGGTTTGCCAAAACCCACCTTGAACCCGCCCCTTGCCATACCTGATGATGATCTAAAGTTATGTTGGTCATTTAATTCTAAGAACTCAACTTATTAGCATGTATTCTGTTTCCTGGTAAGATAATATTTCTATAATGTATACTAGCGGATGGCACGTGCAGTACTGCATGTTGCACGTTGATGCACCTCTAGAACATGTTAATCGTTTTATTGCCACTTCATTTTTCTTAAATAATAGAAAGAGGTGTAACGTTTTTATTGCCATGCCATTTTTTTATAATTGAAAGAGGTGGGAACGGTTATTTTGGAAACTTAACCATCCTCTCTTAGAATAAACCAAAAGAAAAATTTATTCCTAAATATATTAAATACTTTATCATATTAAAGGTTATTTTTGGAAACTTTAAAAAATATATTGTCATGCTTTCCGATGGGCCCTCTCCCTTAATAGTATAGATTTTCATTATTTTCTATTTTAATTCTCCATTTTGTTTCTTTTTGTAGCCGATGATCCAAAATCAGATGAATATTATTCAGATCCTAGATTAGCAGCATATGCTGTACCATATGCACCAGTACTCTCTTGGTATGCAATTAGTGGTATGAGCACCTTTTTATAGTGCTTTTCATGATGAACTTTGATGAACTATCATCGGTTGGTTGACATGCAACAGTAGTGATGCAGCAAAGGATAAGTTGAGGAAAGAAATTGAAATGTTGAAGACCAAGACTCACTGGAAGAAAGCTTACTTCTACTTGTGGGATGAGGTATGGGCAAGCTGTAATAATTTCGCATAAGACAACTTATTATAACACTGGGACTTGAGTTACTTAGCCATTGACCATGGCCCTTGGATGAAATTTCAGCGGCATTTGGTTTCTGTGTATAACTGATACAACTAATATACCTTGAAAGTGTGAACTTAAAATCATGTTAAAAATTCCTTCCTCTTTTAAATCCATGATTACATCTTTTTCTCAATGTGTTTTGCAGTTCATTGATATGTTGTAGTGTCATATATTTTATTTCCATCTTCATGAGCTAACATATGTACTTCCTTTGCTGTAGCCTTTAAACCTGGAACAGTATGATTCCATCCGTAACATGTCCAGTGAGATACGGACATATGCACCTGATGCTCGTGTTCTAACCACTTATTACTGTGGTAGGCCCTCTTTCTTTGCATGTTTCTTTATCTATGATCATACTAGAATCTTTCTCCATGCTTCTTTTTGGTTGACCATGAAATCATCTAGATGGTTAGGAATATTGATTTGGTGGTGGTAAATTTTCAAACAAAATTTCTTTTCTTCATTACAAGAACACTTGATGAGCTCGAATGATTAATTTTGATGAAACCTTTCACTCCCAAGTCAATGCTTAATTTGATTTGCAGGTTATACCACTAAGCAAATCACTTCCAAATCAGTGCATTATTGTGGACCAGTTGGTTGTAGATTGTATGCAGACGTCTTAGTGAAATCTTTGCAACTATGATTGTTCTCGTTTTTCCTTCTTTACCTGTTGGTTGAACTGGATTGATCACACTATGACTCATGGTGCTTTCTTTACCCATCTAGATAATCATAACGGTTGTGGAGCAATCAATCAACCAATGACGATATTTGCTTGAGCTCACCCGACTTCGGAGGCACTATACTTAGACCTATGAGTTAATTAATGTCCTATGAGGCACTATACTTGGACCGTTATGTGACATCACGATATCTTTTATTTATTGCAGGTTCCATGCCTGAAATGAATTTTGGTATAACTCAAGGCCCACATCCTAACTACTCTCGAGAACCCTAAAACTCAATGACCTATGAGGCACTGGATTCTGGCAGTTGCTCCCTTGTAGGCGAATGCGTTGAATCACAAATAAGATGCAACATGGACATAGTCTAGGAGAGGATGGATTAGCTACAACACTGTTTAGTATGTAGATCTGAAGGGGAATCCTCTCCCTCTAGGTGGTGGTTGACTGGGTCAAGAAACTATGGAAGGTAGTAGCGGTTGCATCGTTAAAAAAATAAAAAAATAAAAAGTTGAGGCTGACCAGATTCTCTCCATCGACAAATGTTCTATGGGGCTATTTTCTTGTATTTGGATAGGTTGGGATCCAAGTAGGTTGTTACATATAGAAACGCCTTCATGATCATGCTTGGATCTGGATAGTAGGTTTCCCTCTTCATCTTTGGTGCCACGCTCCGGGAAATTACTGTGCTGGCTATCCAAGGACGGCTGTGGCAATAAGATTATGGTTGAACTTCAGGATTTGTTTCCAACTTTAAAGGCCTAGAACTGAGTGTGACGAATAAGGGTGTTACTAGACTTGGAATTCGCGAGTTTTGCTACTCGATTTAATAGGAGACTAAACCTCAGAGACTGGTACCAGGACGCTGTTGGAATCGGTGTCTTCCCACTTATGGTTCATGTAGAGAGAGGTAGATACAATTGATGAATGCCATATCGGTAAGGGCGATGCTATGCTGGAATGTAAGGGATACTATTTTTGTAATGTTTAAACTCTATGGCCATGTTATAGGGGTCAACTCCCACTTGGTGAAGTGGGAGCAGCTAGTGTGTAAAGAAAATTGTCTGCAAATATTTTAAAACTGTTTCATAAATTTTGAAATATGAAAAAAATCGTTAATAATTTTTTTTTTGACAGGTGTATTTTTTGATGCTTCTCAACTGATTTCTTTTCTCCCATTTTGATATTGGATCTGAACTAAGAACTCTCTTTTCCAAGTTAAAATAATTTAATTCTCACCAGTGAGGTTACTGAACTGACATTTGTTGTACAAGTTAGCGTTTTTGCAATCTTATTTTCGAGTGTGGTTGCTATCAAATGTGTCCACTGTAACCCAATTTTGGAGTTCCCTTTTCTGCTCATCTCTGACTGGTTTCTTCTTCAATGTAGGGCCAAATGATGCACCCCTTGCACCTAGTAATTTTGAGGCTTTTGTCAAAGTTCCGAAGTTCCTACGTCCTCATACTCAAATATATTGTACAAGGTAGTGATTCATTTAATTATTAACACTGCATTTATCAAAAATATTTATTTTTTAATTAAGATCATATGGAATGTTAATTATTTAAATTGGCTGTTTGTGTATGCGTGTATTTTGTAGTGTTATGCCTGCATCTGTCTGCATGGTTTGACCATTTCTTCTTTTTTAGACTACCAACACTGGCCCTCCCCGGGTAATTTTGTTTTCAAAGTCACTTCAGTGCTTTAGGGCATACCTGTTGTTTTAGGAGATTTTGACCTCTATTGGAATTTGTGTTTTTTATCAGTCTTAAGAGTGCAAATGTAGGTCACCCATACCAGCTGGTTGTTGTGGAGAGCAGCCACTGAAATTGAATTTCAAGAAATTTGAGAGGAAAATGCTTCCTAGCCTTTACACTATTGGGTACAACGGCAAAAGTATTTTTGTGGTAAAGAGACCATATGAATTTGCAGTTTTGAATCTTCTGCAATTGTGTCTGGCTTACAGACTGAACAGAGATCTCAGAACATAGGTTGAAGCCTAGCGGACGAGACTAAGGTAGAACACCAGATAAATATGAAGTTAGTGTTGTCTTTGTTTTCTAGTATTTTTTGGTAAGTCCTAAGTTCTAGGCTTACTTTAAAAAGACCTCAAATTTGTGCTTTATGAAGGTTGTATGGGTTATTGGTTCATGAGTGTAGTTTTCTTCTTGAAGTTTTTATTTTTAATTATAGCCTAAATCGATGTTTAAGCTTGGCAGTATTGGAAATTGGAAGCTTCTATTGGAACTATATCGATTTTGTTTCTTTGGGTCTTGTTTGACTCTTTTACTTTTTTGTTGTTGTTGTTTTCTTTTTCTTTTTCTTTTTCTGGTTTCTCTGTAATTGGGGTCTTGGTGAACTAATTACTCCTTGTTTTATTTGTGCATTCTTCTATATTTATATAATTTTCGTTATTGATCAAAAAAAAAAAATATCGGTTTTATATTTCTGAGGCAGCACTATGACATTGTGTTTTATTTGCACATTTTTATGCAATTTTCATTTTAAGCAGTGTAATTACGTAATCAAATTTATTTATATTCTGTTAAACAAAATCTTATTGTAACACAAGTTTACCAAGTGTGTGTTTAGGTGCCTAATTGAGCCCAAAGCACCCAACTTTTCATAACACTAGTTTTCATGAATATTTTTATCAAATTTTCTTAGCACGTAGGTGCAAACATGGGTTTAAAATTTGAGAGGAAAAAAGTGCTACTTTGAGGAGGTTAATATTGAGAAAATATAGTGAAGAGTTTGCGCCAAGTGGGGGGAATGGATTACAAGTAAACATGTAACAATCATTGCGAGAAACATGATTAGGTTGTAAAAGCTCAAAATATTACAAACCAAAACCAACCAAAGAGCATAGTCATAGACACATTTAGGGATCAAAACGACCACAAATGCCTAAACGACACATTGGCATTTGTGGTAAATCAGCATTCGATGGTAACATCAACTTATTGCTTCTTATGTATATTTCATATGATAGACAAGCTATCTACTATCAGTTTTTGGGTGGGCTAAAACTCATCCTTCTTTATTCATGCGCATGCTGCTCCAAGTGCCATGTGGTTCTTGTGTTATGTCCAGTGAGTGATGTGATGAGACAAAGTCATAAAATCATAAACATATCTCTAGTACTATACTTCTATGCAGGTTGGTGGATCACAGTCCCATATCCATTTCCATGCTCATGTACTTCAAGAGCAAGCATGAAGTGTGCAGCATGCGAAGTAGGGGTTTAGGCAGAATCCTACCATTTTTATTGGCATCCCTACTGATATGTCTATTTAGGATGTCCCAGCTGAACAAGCTCAAGCTCCCATCAGTCAACATATTTTGTCAAATTTTCTTAGAATTAGTTGTATACTAGGCCACTAATTCATGTTTCACTTTCTTGGATGCATGTTCCTGAAAGCTTGTTTGAGGCAGCATGCATGAAAATCATGTACTATGGTAATTAGAGATCAGATTTCAGAACAATAATAAATAATTCAAATAAAACACCAAGCTATTCACACAATAAGTTACCGAAATATTCTAATCAAGCATTAAAAGGCTGATCCCGAAGAAAAACCCACAATCAAGTAGTGCAAAAGTCATTCAATTTTTAACACTATGGACCTAAAGGAAGTAAGGACTTCCAAACTAAAATAGGGTTCGTCCAATAATCAATTAGGAGCTCAAATGACTATTCTAGGCCGGCAGATAAAATTCAAGTTCTAAAACATTATCAAATCAGCAATTTAGAGGGTTTATAAAGGGGTTAATGTTGCTAGAAGTTTCAGCCATAACAGAAAAGAGTCTAAAGGTAGACGAAAATTCTAAATGAAAGATCTACGGCAATAAAACGATTATAATATGTAGGAAAATACAAAATTAAGAAAATTAGATGATGAGTATTGAAAAAAGATCAATATCTAACATTTGATCTGATCTTTCAACAAGATGGGAGAACAACCGTTAGATCTGAAAAAACAATCAGTCAAGATGAACTTACCAAAGAGAAGAGAAATAAAAGTGGTCTAGGAATCACTCCTAGAGGTTTCACACCCTTCAATCACAGGAACCAAGGTTTCCAAGCTTAGGAGACTAGAAAAATAGGTTATCTTCATTCAATCGTATGACGTTCTGTTTGAAAAAATCGGCAGCCTCTTCCAATATGAAAATAACGCACAAACCTAGTGAGAAATTAATGTAAAAATACCCAAATGCCCTTCCCTTAAGTGTCTCATTGTAATTCCCTATTCTAACTTCTACTAACATAAGAGAATAACCAAAATACCCTTAAACAGCTCTCAACAACTAAACAACAAATTGTAAAGGACTATAAACTAAAAGAAAGACTAAAATAACAAAACAGCCTGCTCCAAAGCACCACTCCAATGTGGAGTCTTCTAGATGTGTGTGTTCATGGGGTCTTCATCTCAATGTGCCACCTAACTCAGTCATAAAGAAGGCTGAAAGTCTCTCCTCCTACGCCTCTGGTACACTCTAAAATCAGCTG
>JAUPMG010000014.1:5948061-5961733 GCA_031762675.1 Pachysandra terminalis | reverse complement strand
ATGTATAATGTGTTTTTTTCTGGTTACACCTGCCTATTTATGATAGTATCATTAATGACGCGTAAGAGGTATAGCAAAAGGGGAAACCATCTCTCATTTATCAAGATAGTGTTGTGTCCAAGTTATTTGACTATTTTAATACTATTAGTTGATCTAGTACTGAACAATGAATGCAAGTGGAAAAGCAGCAGGCACCATACTAGCTGTTATGGACTATTTGATACTATTAACTGATGTAATACAGAACAATGAATGCAAGTGGAAAAAGCAGCAGATACTATACTAGCTATTATAACTGTAATTGCCCCACCTTGGTCAAACATAATTCCTTAGCTTAATAAGCTAAACATATTTCTTATGAGATTTTACATATGTTTAAATGTAGCTACAGTTAAAAATCTCTCTCTCTCTCTCTCTCTCTCTCTCTCTCTCTCTCTTGTTTGGGCGTGGTGGTTGAAATTTTAACAAGTGTAGCTATTGGATGGGTAACAAGTGGAATTGTGATCGGTATAGTTTCTATTAGAACTCTTATGATGGAAGGTGGTATGGAGTGAGGGGTTTCATCTGCTTCAACTTCTTGAATTCTATATATTATAGATTGTGCAATTTGGTTATCTGATAGAAGTTTCTAGAAACTATATGCAGTTGAGCAGGGTCAACAGATTTGTTGATTTTGAAGGAGTGAGAGTTATCAAGATCCAATTGGATACACACAACTACACGGGTTGGTGTGTTTTATCATTTATGGTCTGATGGGGTTGAGAGACATAGAGCTTCGGACTTTAGATCTATTACTTGGTTGGGAGTGTTGAAGCACTTAAATCTGTAGCTAATCATCATTGAAGGTGACTTATCTCACTGTCTTGGTTGGAGCAAGGATAGTTCTAAAAGGATTGTTGATTTTGAAGGAGTGAGAGTTATCAAGATCCAATTGGATACACACACCTACACACTGGGTTGGTGTCTTTTATGGTCTGATGGGATTGAGTGACATAGAGCTCCGGACTTTAGATCTGTTGCTTGGTTGGGAGTGTTGAAGCACTTAAACCTGTAGCTAATCATCATTGAAGGTGACTTATCCACTGTCTTGGTTGGAGCAAGGATAGTTGATCACATTGTCCAGTAGATTCATGATCTTATGTTTTTGTTGAATAGAATCCTCTCTTTGATTCTTGATTTAGCCATCTCTGAGGTGGATTCTGTCGCCAAGGGTGGACCACTAGTTTGGAATTTCATAGTGAGACATGTCTTCCCTTGTAATTCATTGCCAGTATACTAGTTCCCTAGTCCTTTCTTTTTTTCTTACTCTTCATATATATTCATTTCCCTGACTTATGAAAGATGCAAAACACATCTGACAGGTTGGAAGGCTAACTGTCGCTTTTCTATACAACCTGCTCTGTGGTGACATGTTCATGGGTGATAATCCTGATTACTTCTCCTTTAATTGCTAGTTTAGCTTGTAATATGTTAGCAAATTAAGTTTAAATAAATTAACAAGGAACATACCCTCTGGCTATCTTACTGTGGATTAGTTAAATATATTTCTTCTCTTTTGGTTGAATTATCTTTTTCTCCTTATACTATATTTACATCATTAATTTTTTTTTCATATTCAATTTAATACTAAAGTCGACTATCTTCTTTCATTAAGAATTGTTCAATTAGTATATCTGCCATTTGTTTTTATTCTCTCTTACAGTTGCATGTCCTGATGCTATAGCAGATGGTTAATACAATTTGTCCTTTGTTTTTGTAAACTTGTTTGAGATTTTCTGGTTTATCTTGTTACTTTTTACCAGCCTTGGGTTCCACTTGAGTATCATGGCATGTACAGTGGTTTCTCAACCAAGTATCGGCAGAAAATGGCAGCACAAGAGGGTTCTTCTATACAATTTTTAATGAGCCCGTATGTCTGACCCACTTTTAGTTGAAACTCTCATTTTTACTCTAATACATATACAATCTCAAACAATATTTAGTTTAGGTTGTGCTAAAAGTCTTTTCTTGATTTCCTCCTTTTTGTTTGAAGGTATGATTATATCAACTCCTTGTGTCCTGGAACTTCTACTGACAGCAGCAAAGCCAACGGTCTGTCAAGAAGGTATAGTCATTTAAAACCAACGCCTTACTTCTTGCTCTTGTGAAGTATATCTGCAATGCTGTTTTGGATCATTATACCACTGTTATATTCTTTGTCAAACTTACTTAATCAGTGTATGTGCCTTCCTGTTATGGATTGCCTAGTCCTATGTGATTGTCTTTGATGGGCAATAGCTCACAACTGCACAGATCTCATATAGTATAACTCTCTGATCGGTTAGCCATATTGGCTGGTCGTATTGGGCAATAATATAGGCTTTGGACAGATCTTGATGAAAGGTTCAGTATCAGAAGGTAAAAAATGTTGTAATAAAGATTTTTCTGGATTTAACCCATATCATATGTGTATGTCCACGACAGTGTCCAAATATATGGGTGTGCCAGCTGTGTGAAAACAAAGCCTGTGGTATGGTGGTATGGTTGACAATCATATGCATCATGTTGTTCTTATAAAGAAATATCATTTCTAACAGTCAAGAACTTCATAGATGCAGGCATACATAATATGTATTTATTTATTTAGACAAGGAATATTTTGTCATTGTAGAATTATATTTCCTATTGGATATGCATGTGTGATGCATATAGGAGTATCGAACTACTGAAATTGAAGATCTGCTTCAGTTATAATTCAAAATAGGGAGCTGGTTGGTGGAGACCATGGTGTAAAGGATCGGCCTGTCCCGAGTTGGATTGTCCGATACAACTCGGGATTGGCTTGGTCCGAACTGCGATCCATTACCGAGACCAAAAAAACATGAATTAAGCATGTCTTGGTTGCCGAGTTCTATTGGACGATCCAACAGGTTGGATCATCTGATCCACGTGATTTTTAATGTGGTCTTGTGACCACATTTGAACTTTGCAGTTTTAAGAAGAATGGATCCCATTTTAGGTCCATTCCTCAATGTATTACTTCATTGAATATCACATGCTAATTGTCAATTGTTCATCAATGTTTTTCATTCTTTTTGGGCATAAATCATTACTTTGGTTAATTCTTAATTATATATTTATATTAGCATTTTCTATGATTTATATAAACATAACTAAGGTTTATTGCGTACTTTGATTTAGTGATTGGTTGAATGCAACCACACATTTATGTAAAATGCTTTTTAATAATGTTTTAGAGACTTATTCAATTAATTTGTGTGTCTTTATATTTTTTATATTTTTTCTATTTTTTTCTGATTTTTTAAAATTTTACTTGAGACATGCTCTGGATTGGCCGATCCAACTTGGTATCGGCTTGGGACGATCCCCGGTTTGATACCGAGTCTTAAAACTATGGTAGAGACTATATTTTTGTTAATGGGCTCTCAAATCTACTGATAAAAAAAAAATTGACAAGTCTATTGATGATTGGAGAACTGTCACAAGGTGACCCCTTATAATTCATCTTCATTTCTCTACTTTCATTCTCCCCTCCCCCTTTTATCTTTTGTGATCAGTAATGATGCTATCCTTCCTGTTTATGGATTATCGAACAGTATAGGTTTTCAGTTAGAAGCAAAGAAGAATAGTGTAAAAACTTTTTCAAGGCTAGATCTCCATTGACAATGTAGGGTCTTCCCTTTATCAAGTGGCATTTCCCTGGATTGATATTGATTGATGATTTCCAATGATATGTTAATTTATATCCGTTCCAGATGCTACATCTATATGGAAAAGAAAATAAACCTCTATAGTATATTGGCACAAACCCTGACGTAGTGTAAAGTATCGACCGATACAACTCAGGATCGGCGCAGAACGAGCCATGATCCCAAAGACCCATCAGTTTGATCACCAATTTCTATAAGACAATTGCGAAGGTGCTGACAGAAAGACTTAAAGGAGTGGTATTCCAAGTGACCCTTTATAATTCATCTTCAATCTACTTTTATTGTAGGAAGATAGATCTTGGATAGTGTTCTATTGGCAAATGAGGTGGTTGAGGAAAGAGAAAGGAGTGGTATTCCAGGTCTTATGTGTAAGTTGGATTGGGAAAAGGCCTATGACAGGGTGTAATGGGGATTCATTAATTCGGTGTTAAAATGAAAGGGATTTGGGGATAAATGGAGGAAATGGATTAATGGGTGTATTTCTAAGGTCTCTTTTTCTTTTCTTTTTAATGGGAATGGGCATTTTCAGTCTTCTAGAGGTATTAGACAGGGCGATCCTCTTTCTCCCTTTCTTTTTACCCTAGTTGGTGAGGTTTTGAGTAGGTGTTTTTCCATGGCAGAGGGTATGGATCTTATGAGTGGGTTTTTGGTAGGAATGAATAGGGTTTCTGTGTCCCATCTTCAGTATGCTGATTATACTATCATATTTTTTGAGGCTGTGGAGGAACAGGCATATTGGATTAAGGCCATCTTAAGATGTTTTGAAATGGTGTATGGTCTCAAGGTTAATGTGGAGAAATCAACAATTTTTAGGTTTCATGTGGAGCAGGGTCGGTTACATCAGTTTGCGGATTATATGGGTTATCGTATTATCAGCTTGCCGATAGGTATCTTGGTCTACCATTGGGGGATAGTGGTAGATCATTATCATTTTGGTCTCCGGTCTTTGAAAGAGTGGAAAAGAGATTAGCTACATGGAAAAGGAACTACTTATCTTTAGGGGGTCGGGTCACTTTGATTCAGTCTATTTTATCCAGTTTACCTATTTACTATCTTTCTCTTTTCCGTGCCCCGGTGAGAATCAGTAAGATGTTGGAGAAAGCCCAAAGGGATTTCCTTTGGGATGGTAGAGATTAGAGGAGAGATCGTTTGGTTAAGTAGAGTGTGGTGTGCAAGAGCAAAGATGCAGGTGGCCTTAATTTAGGTAATATTCAGTATCGGAATTCTGCTTTGCTTGGAAAATGGTTATGGCGTTTTGGCAATGATACCGAAGCTTTATGGTACAAGGTAACCGTAAGTAAATTCGGGAAAAGGGTTAAATGATTGGGATATTAACCAATCATCAAGAATCTATACTCATAGCCCTTGGAAGGCCATATCTGCTATGGCTCCTTTTTATTCTCTTATCCGTTTTGGGGTGGGAAAGGGCTCGCATATTCGGTTTTGGTTGGATCTATGGTGGGGTCAATCCATTTTTAGCGTCAGGTTTCATCGGTTGTTTTTGGTGGTGCAACATAAGGATGCTGTTGTCTCTGACATTCTTTCTTGGTCTTCCACAGGTTTGGTTTGGAATCTTACTTTGAGAAGAGATCTTAGAGCAGCTGAGTTGGAAGAATTATCAAGTCTTTTTGATACTCTTCAGTTTTGTTTGATGGATTCTGAGTGTTCAGATATCCGAGTTTGTTCCTTGGAATCTAGTGGTGTGTTCTCTACCAAATCTTTTTTTCAATTCCTTGGTAGAGATAATATTTCTGGTCAACCCTCTTTTTGTACTTCCAAGTTATGGAAGCCCAAATGCCTCCGAGAGTGAGACTTGTTGTATGGACTGCTATTTTATACCGAATTAATACCTGTGATATACTTCAAAGGAGGAGAGGTTATTGGGCCATCTCTCCACATATTTGTTTTCTGTGCAGGAATCAAGGGGAGTCAATGGATCACTTGTTCGTTCATTGTGCAATCGCCAGAGGGATTTGGTTGTACTTTTTGAAACTTATGGGTGTGGAGTGGGTTATGCCGGAAAGTTTGGTTGCTTTGTTTGATCAGTGGAGATTCCAAGGATTTGGTCAAAAAGGAAAGCGTTTTTCTAAGGCCCTCTTCTTTTCGATCGTTTGGGGTTTATGGAGCGAAAGGAACAGACGCATTTTTGAGGAGGTTCAGAGACCGGTCACGTAGTTGATTGATTCCATTGTGGGGATGGTGGTGGGTTGGGTGGCAATTAGGCAAGAATTTCAGGGCGTTTCTATGGATTCGACTATCAGATGCTGGGGTGATTTGCTTTATTCTTCAACTGCTCGGTCTTTGAAGAGGGAGATATGGAGAGCGCTAGCTGGGGATTGCATTAAGCTGAATTTTGATGGCTCTTCTTTGGGCAATCCTGATAGATCTGGGATCGGTGGGGTCTTCAGAAATTCTCTTGGTGATGTTATTCATGTGTTTTCGGGCTCGATTGGTGTTGTAGATTCTAACACCGCTGAGATTAGGGCCCTGATTGATGGTCTGAAAGAAGCTAGAAAGCCTAATTTGGAATATATACAGGTTGAGGGGGATTCTTCCACTGTTATTTCTTGGATGTCAGGTGTTGATAGACTTTCATGGAGATATGCTCATTGGATTAGTCAGGCTCAGTTTCTGGCAATCGGTTTTAGAATTTCTTTCTCTCATGTCTTGAGATCTGCTAATGAGATGGCAGATGGGTGGGCCAGAAGAGGAGTGGAGAGAGATTCTTTTGATGCAGAAAAGCCTTTGGGGGATGATATTGTGAATCATGATGGATAAGACTATGCTGTTTTTTCCTAGGCTTTTTGTATAGCTGTTTTTCCTGTTTTCTGGATCACATTTCATGATTTCTTGTTACTTTTGTAATCCTTTTGATGGTTAATAATAAAATGTTGTTATTGATCAAAAAAAAAATTTGTTAAAAATTCTCTGACTCGGTTTCGGATGAGCCAGATTGGACGATCCAATATGGATCGTCCGACACCCTTAAAAAAAATTTGATTTTTTTTTAATTTGAACCATGTTTTGGATCGGCCGATCCAAAGTTGGATTGCTGGTCCAACTCGGTATCGGACTGGGATGATCCCCAATCTAATACCGAGTTTAAGCACTAGAAGCACTGAAGGCATTAATTCACCATCCTAGGAACCAGCTCTAACAAGTGCTTGGGGTGGCTGATTGATTTGTTGTCAGATCTACGGAGCAAGCGCATGAGAGCTCGGATGACTTTTTCTTCCCTTTTTCAGCTGTCTACAGAACAAGGCCATCTTGGTAGGAATCTTGGTACTGGGAACTTCTATATGCGGGGGTTAAAACCATCCCAATCGGTTACCCGCCTGTAGCCGCATTTGTTTCCTTTTTTATCTCTAAAATATTTTCCCTAAATTCCTTATTATTATTATTCTTTTCTTAACCGCCTTGTTCATTCTTGCTTTGTTTACTCCTTCAATTTGGCCTTCAATGAAAAACGTCCTAATTATGCTCACCAGTCACCTTAGTAATTATTGAACAGTACTCATACCATGGCAATTTAGCCTTTTGAAACCTATCCTTATCTATGTTTTTGAAGTCTAAAGACATACTTGAGGCATCTGCTCAAGCCAAGGCTCATCTTTTATAACTCTAAAAAAATGAATTAAAAAGAAAAGAAGAAGAAGCTTCTCTTGGGCTATTCTCTCCAAATGTTGAATGTTTTGTTCCTATTTCCACGATCTTCTTTGTTTAAGCCATGGTGGAAAATGAAAAAAGTTGGGTAAATCATGGTTTTAAATTTATGCAAAGTTCAGCAAAGTTTTCCCTGGAAGTTCCCTTTTTGAAGGACAGCATATTGTCCTTATCATCCATATTTCTCTAATGAAATTTTTTATATAATTTTTATGCAAAATAGTGTGAAATAGAGAAGTTTCCCTCGAAAGTTTCTTATTCCAGGGCAAAATTTCCCTCGCAATCAAAATCGAAACCATGGGGTAATTGGTGAGAAGGGATGAGAGATTACCTCTGCGGAAAATAGTTAGAGATAGGAGTAGCCTTTCAGAAGAAATGCAGTAGCATCTTGATGCTTGCTGGAGAACTTGCCTGGTTTGGTTTCATTGGAGGCTGGGATCAAAGAATCAAAAAATGCCATTGAGTATTGAGTAGGACTGCTGCTTATCTTCTCCCTCCTTTTACTTTCTCACTTATGAATTCTCCTGAGCACCTCAGAACTTCTGGGAGGAGGTTTCTGGTCGTCGCTGTGAATTAGGTTTTCAACAGAAATGATCCGACAATTCTTCTCCTTCAGCTCTTCACTCGAGAATTCTCATGAGCACCTGATAAATCATGGCCAAAGATTTGCAGTCATTGCTGCAAAGTAGGTTTTGAACGCTGATGATCTGACATTGCTTCTCCTCTCCTATCTTGAGAACCCTCCTGGAAATGTTTTCACTTTCATGTGTTTATTTGTGATTTAGTTGATATAGAAGTTTTTTCAGAATTGATATAAATGTTTTTTTTCCTACGCAATCATGTGTTTTCACATTTTTGTAGACTTCAAAGGGGTTTTCTAAATACTTTAATCGTCATTACAGGTGATGCCACTTGCATGACATGCTGAATAGTAGTTCAGGGGAATTTTTCAGCTGTTGATGTTTCATATACAAAACAAACAATTGTATCATTTTGTAGTTATTTAAATAAATGAAATTGATCAGACTTAAACTGGTATCAAACCGCAACTCAGCATGATGAGAGGAGAAAGGTACCAACGTTCTTGTAACTAGTGAACTTAAAGAAGTTAAGGCAACTTTGAATGATATCAGGTATTCACGTTGTAATTTGCATGCCGAGATGCGTAATGGATAAAGAATTAAGGACATGGTCGATAATGTTTATATTTTGCACGTGAGACTCATCATTTGTAGTTTTCATTACCGTTGATAAACATCGGTGCTTTTATTATGCCTCCCACCAGTTTTTTTTAGGGTCTTGCTGATAATGAAATTGGCGGTTCTGGTCTTTGTTATTCAATATTCTTTCTGTGCTGCTACTTAGTAATTTCCTGTTTTGCTTATGTTAGTCTGATATTTTTTCTAGCAGCTGAATGGTAATGGATCATACTTAGTATGGGTGGGTTATAGCATGTTTAAGCTGTGTGCGGATATTGTTTCAGGTACTTGCTTTCACTGCCATTGGAAAAACGTTTAGAAACACGGCTTCGTGAGGTTTGTAACCACTTATTCCATAATTTGTCAATATTTCCGATTTAATCTCCTTCTTGGATACTCCATAGGAATAAATTGCTATTTTGTTTCTCCATAGAGAAAAGTTTATTCCACATCACAACACGAGCCATCCATTTGCCAATATCTTTCTTTAGCTCCAGAAAAAGATATTAATTTATATGTATGTATGTATGTATGTATGTATTACATATATTATGTCTGTGTAATAAGATCATGGTTTCATGTACTAAATACTAACTTATTGATGAATCCGATATTTTTGTTGCTATAATGCGATTGATAAGGGATGCAAGAAATAGACTTTCATTTAGGTATGGACCCTATGGTAACTTGATATAACTATAGCAGTTTTTATTTTCTGAATGTAAGTCAGTTACTCTTTTTCTATTCAGTGCTCTTCGTTTATGTCATTGATGATATATCTACTTAATAACCATATTTACCCTAGATGTTATAAAATTGAATACATTTTTTAATGGAATAGAATAAAGAAAATGTAAGATCCTGATGCATAGATCAAGGATGGTTTGTCAGTGGCACTCTAAAGCACGTGCTGCATATCAGTTGTTGGGATCTATTATTTGACTGGGTACATCCCAACAATGTTTTAAATGTCGCTTTTGCTAGAAATTTCACCATTGGGGCTCGATGAAAATTTCACCGAAATATCAGGATATATTTTCGTTTTGGCACAATATTTCGCCAAATGGAGAGAAATGAGGGAAAAAATAGGAAAAACTTGGATTTCTTAATGAAACTTCAGGGATCACTAAAACATACATAAACACGCACAAATAACTCAAAATATAACAATAAAAAACTATGCATAATGATGAATAAACATTAGGGATCTAAGTAGCATTGTACTGTCAGCCTGTAAAAATGAACTGCTATATGAAATGTGAACTATCATCCATACAAAAGTCAAAATACACCTAAATGTCAAAACGACATTGAAACAACTAAAATACATCATCCAAATACATGATCAAATGTATGACAACAACGAGTATCACATCCACATAAAGTATTGAATCGGCTTGAATAGATTCATCAACATGCATTTTCAACGCAATGAAACTAGAGTTATGCAAAAAAATACAACTTAAAACAAAAATATACGAGGATGCTACATATGCCTAACAAATCCCCAAAAAATGATGCTTCAATCTTCATTATGTTGTGTGATTCTTGTCAGATTATGGAGTCTTTAAATTTGATTTGTACCTCAAATCTTGAAGAAAATACAAAAAAAAAAAAAAGCAAACAAACAAAACTCACCTTGCTGGAAATAGGTTTTGGTCGAAATGGGGCTATTGATCAAAATTTCCCCATGTCGATTGTGTTTACCAGTTTTAATTAAAAAAAAAAATCAATATATCACTGATATCGGGAATATATTGATAAATTGGCGATATATCGCTCACATATCGCCAATTGCTCTAAAATGGAGAAATCCCTCTAGAGATATTATCTCCAGGGGGCAATATAAGGAAATTTCGGCGAAATTTTGTCAAATTCGCTGAAATTTAAAACACTGGATCCCAGCAAGAAGCATGTATATTTGTTTTGATACTATGGTGTTAGTTGTCCTTGTGGTCAACCCTATAGTGTATCAGATTTACTGTTTGATAGGTGTATCTGATGATCAGATCTTTTCTTTGCAAATTTGTAGAGGACCATGCTCCTATCTTTTTATATTTTTTTCTTCAGTAAGTGTCCGATATTTTCTTAGTTGTTAGTACCTCTTAAGGCCATAAAGAACCAGTGTTTTAAATTTCAGCGAACTTTAGTGAGATTTCACCGAAATTTCCACCCTTGAGATAATATCTCCAAGGTAGTATCTCTTTTCTGGGAAAATTGGCGAGATATCAAGCAAAATATCTCCCAACATTTCAATTTTGACGAGAAATTGAGATTCCGTGTTTTATATAATAGGGGGGTAAGGTCGACATTGGGGAAATTTTGCTAAAATTTCCCCAATTTCGACCAAAATCCCCAACTCTTTCATTCTAACCCCCCCTCCCCCCAACCCTTTTTTTTTTTTTGCATTTCTTCAAGATTTGATTTAGAAAATCAAATCTAAAGCCTCGATGATACAAATCTGATAAGGGAAGTGGAGGATTGAACCATCATTTTTGAAGATTTGTAAGGTATGTTTAACATGTCAAACATTTTTTGTTTTAAATTGCTTTCTTTTGCATAAATCTAGTTCTATTAAGTTGAAAATGCATGTTAATGCATCTATTTGATGCATCAACATACATTTGACATAGTTTAAGGGATTTATGATGGATGAAAGTCAAAAGAAGTCGGAAACGTGTATTTTTCTATTTTCATCCCTTAAAACTAAATGAAATGATTCGAAAATATTATATGTGATGTAGATGTAGATGTGGATGTGATACTATGCAAATCTATTTTGAATTTGTATGGATGGTCCTTCACATTTTATATTGATAGGTTGGCACTTGGCAGCACGTATGTTACTTAGATCCCTTGATGTTTGTTCATCACTATCCATAGCTATTTATTGTTATATTTTGAGTTATTTGTGTGTTTATATATGTTTAAGTAATCCTTGAAGTTTCATTAAAAAAATTATAATTTTTTTCTAATTTTCCCACATTTCTCTCCGTCTAACAAAATATTCTGCCAAAATGAAAATGTCCCGAAATTTTGGCAAAATTTCCGCCAGGTCCCAGTGGCAAAATTTCCAGCGAAAGCGATATTTAAAACATTGAGGAACTTGGTTCCTGGATGAGGCATCTCACACATAGAAGCTTATTTAGGAAACCCTACTTCTCCACGTGTACATTTTGTCAACCCCAGGTCACATACCAAGTTTTAGTCCCAAAGGAATTTACCACGTCGCATAATGGGCTCACCTAAAACTAATTTTTTTCTTTGTATAAAACTTAAAAAACATTAGAAAATTGGACAGCCATTGATACATGTGGCAGAAATTAATACATATGTACTATCGGAGCCTATAAAGGTTAAAATATTATACACAGCTAATCTAGAGGGGTCTCTGTCAAATGGACGGTCTGGATTGGCCAGATCATTATTCCATTGGCATTGTCCCATTTGTTTGGACCATAATTACCCTTTCTTTGTATGTTTTCAAATAAAAGTAGGTTTTATTGGTCTCTCTCTCTCTCTCTCTCTCTCTCTCTCTCTCTCTCTCTCTCTCTATCTCTCATTCAATTCCTAAGGAATAAGAAGGCTGATTCTCCATCTGCGTTTCTCTTTACCTGCATCTGATTAAATCTTCTTTAGGGTTTTGTTTGCTGTTGAATAACAAAATCACATTCATTCTTGTCCAATGATTTGAAATCCCTCCTTGATGTGCAATTAAAAATCCATAAGCTAGTGTTTCTTTGAGTATGTTGAGTATAAAGAACCAAGTTGCAAAATTATGGCAAACTTCTGGAGGCAAGGTAGCATCTCTAATGTGAAGTACCTTGAATTTTTCAAGATAATTAACCTGAAAATGAAGGTCGCAGGGATGTTTCATGGTGTTGCATGAGTGCTCCTATAGCATGTGAGAACTGTTACGAATCAACATATAGGGAATCATATATATATCAACAGGGAATCACATTCCTCTATGTACAGTGATGATATGTGCAAAATGGTGAGCGAGTGCTTTTATTTTCTTGAACATTATGTTGAGGGAGGGTGGGAGCGAAATTCATTTTGTCATAAGCCTCATTTTATATTTATGCATCTAAAAAGGGAGGGTAGCTTTTAAAAAAAAAAAAAAGAAAGAAAGAAAAAGAGTGTGTGTGTGTGTGTGTGTGAAGAGAGGGGGACGATACTAACCTCCCCTTTGTCAAGGTAATTCCTTCATGTACGGTGATGATATGTGCAAAAATGGTGAACGACAAAACACCCTCCACCTCCTTCCCTCCTTTCCTTTTACGTTCTTGAACATTATTCATTTTGTCATAAGCCTCATTTTATATTTATGCATCTAAAAAAGGGTGTATATTTTTATTTATGATCTTTTGTTAAACATTTCCTGGAACAGTGCAAGCCTCTTCTTTACGTTGTATGTGATTATATTGGACATTTCCTCTTTACAGGCACCTCAAGTACATCGATTTAATGCTCTTAAATACCTTGCTCCTGATGACTCCATTGAAGCTGTTCTGGGGGCCCTTCGGCAATGTGCTCATTTAGTACAGGGAATGTGGGTTCTAAAAAGTTCATCTCTATGTCAAGGAGGTGAAGCTTTAGCTAGAGATTACATTCTTTTTCTCTTTAGCAAGAGTCGAACAATTAAGCATACTCAATTAGATTGCCTAAAAGGTCTCAGAGAAAATATGAACCGCGTATTGAATCAATTGGCTTTTGAAAGACCTTCCTTCAAGGATTGGATGTTTAAAGAACCTCCAGATGTGGAATTTATAAAACAGAATCCAGTCATAGTGGGGGAACAGGAACAAGTTTGGGAAAGTTTTGAAAAGCGGATAAAAGATGTTATCCAAGGAACTGGAAAGAGTGGACCCGGTATGAGGAGTTCCAGACCTGGAATTTCTGTCAGTGCTGATCAAGGTGCGACAAAAGGTGTAAATGGGACACTTAACACTGGGACAAAGACTAATTTAGGTGAAACTCAAGATGCTTTGTTGAAGGCTCTGCAGAAACTTTTCCAGACTCACAAGATTTGCAGGTAAGATTTTTAGCAACATTCAGCATCGTAAGCATATGTACTAGTGATATTTGAAGCCTCTG
>JAUPMG010000014.1:5925402-5941943 GCA_031762675.1 Pachysandra terminalis | reverse complement strand
CATTCAGCATCGTAAGCATATGTACTAGTGATATTTGAAGCCTCTGTGTTGATTAATAGTGCTGCAAAAAAGCCAAGTCAAGTCAAGCTTTGTGCTGCTTGGTTCCACCTTGGGAACGTGTTGGGAGCATTTAGTGGGCTTATGCTTGGACAAGGCTTTGCTAGCTTGTCGTAATTATGTCATTGGCTATATGGACCCAAAGCCTTCTTGTTCTGTATCTACAATACCCATCAATTTAGTGCATAATGTTAAAAGATATCAATAACTAAAAATCATAAAATTTTATTTTCAAAACTCTGTGTAGGCTATAATCTACCCAAGTTATAATTGAAGTCGAATCCACCCAAGCTCTGTTTAGGCTAGTTATTTTTTTTATTTATTTTTTATTTTTTGTTATTTTTTGTAAGTTTGGGCTTGGCTCATGAGCCTAGTTAAAGAGCTTAAGCTCAGCTTGTTGACAGCTCTGTTGATTAATATGAACGTCATCACTTACTGTATCTTAGTGCTAACAAGTTGGGCTTGCTTTTCAAGCTCAGGCTTGACTTGCATGAGCCAAACTTGAGCTTATTAATTAGGCGGATCACTAGCTGAGCGCCAGCTTGAAGAATATTTTGTTTTCTTAGTGAGCCTAAGTAGAGCTTTGGTGGACTCGGTTTGTTTGGGGCTTGTCTTGATTACTTTGTAAAAAATACTCATCACTGTATATTGATTCCTATCAGATTTCTTCTTTCTTTAATTGTTATATATACGAAATTCATGAGCTTTGTAGATTCACAACTAACAGGCATGAGGCCCATGTGGCACAATGACATATTTGGCCAAGTCAAGCCTAAGCTCACTAAATGTTAGGTAGCAATGTTAAGAAGTTGGGCCTACTCAATGTTAACGAGTCTGACCAATATGGCAAAGCTTGGTTCGGCTTATGTATTGCTTTTTATTTGAGTCTTTCCTATGCTCAAGTGATCTATGATTGTTTTGCTGACAGCTTTGTTTTCAGAACATTAATTTAGGACCTCAATGGGAATTGTACATATTTTTTGGCCCGTATGTATTGAGTTTGTAGTATGATTTATGAAGCCAAGGACGGAAGAGCCAGGGAATTTTTCTTTGGGGGCAGAGCACATGTAGGAAGTAATAAATTGTAATAACTGATTTTGACGTATAGTAGAGACAAATTAATAATGTTCAATTTTCAGAAATGATAAAAGTAGTACACATGAACTGACCTTTAAGAATTTATATCATTTAAGTAACATCTAGACAGAAATAAACCAGTGAAAATGAACCAAATATGCATAGAAATAGGTTAATGTATTAACATGCATTTTTTATGATTGATAAGGGCAATTATTATTAGATATTCTTAAAAAAGCTCCTAGATTGACCTATTATATTATCAACCACATGTAGGTGCACTCATTTAGTTTTGGATATTAGACTTTAACAGAAAAAAAATAAAAAAAAATAAAAAGGAGACAAGACCAAAAAGATACAAAAGCACAAAACAAAGCGGTCAGAGATGAAGGGAGTGTAAAAGAAATGCCAAATGAGGGGAACCACATGGTTCTATATTTTTCTTAATGCTTTAAAATTTCATGAAATTTCAAAATGGAAGAAACTTGAAAGAAAAAGAAAAGTGTGGAACTGCATGTTTTCAAATTTATTTTAATGTCACAGAATTTCATAAAAACTTTTGTGGGAATCCTATTTTGAAAATGGGAATCCTAATATTTTTGCCTTGAACATTTTGTGAAATATATTGGTGAAATAATTAAAAAAAATAAAAGGAAAAAGAGGGAAACTACATGGTTTTATGAAGTAAAAGATGAATTAAATAAGTACAGATATTAGTAGATGTAGCCAGAAATTAAGGAGTAAAAAGTGAATGAAATAATGATATAAACCAAGTAATACATCCATATGGAAGTAAGGTACTCGTGGTTGTGCATAATCAGTCATTCACACTCCCCAAGAAGCATAAATAGAAGGTGTTAAAGTAAAAATTAATAATATTTCTAATAGAAAGTTTCCAACCCAAATACATTATAACATACTACCAAAATATGTTGCTCAATACTACATGGAACTCATGCCCGTCGTTATGAAATACAATCAAAAGTAGAAGTCTGTTCTTTAAAGGTTGTCAACTTTTTATAAATTAATTAGAATAAACACTTTTCATATCCAAATTAACTTTTCTGCTCAACACATTGATCAGCCTTCTGGTATACGTATTACACATAATTCTTAGAAAGATCAAACTTTATGTATTTAGATAGAAACCCCAAAAAAAAAAATTGGTTTTCCTAATTTTTGGGGTTTAAGTCTTTCAAATTTACAAATCCATATTAAAATGCATGCCAACCGTCACATACATGAATTGATGTACATTTTCTTATATTTAATGCAAAATTAATGAAAGAAAACAAGTTCAATTATACCTTGTTTTTACCAATTTTCGACAAAGAACACTTCAAATCCTATTATGATCTGTACGAAAACAACTTTGAATTGAAAAGAATTTGCTGAATTCACAAAATAAGTGGTTTGGAATCAAATTCCAAGTATTTATAATTCTTTTTGAGGGTCTTTAAGTATTTTTAGTTGGAATATGGTCAAAATGGGGGCAAATTGTCAAAATGTTTCCGTATTCAACCTATTGTAAAGGCTGGCTCACATTACCAAATCCTAAATATCATTTGATATCACAATATATTATCACAATATATCCCTTGAGAAATTGCAAAACTAAAACCACGCCCTGAATTTATATCGCCCCCCAACAGAAGTTTATATATTGCTTTATATCTCTAGCGACATCAATATTTAAAACCATGATAGTCATCATTATCATCACCAAACACCTGCATAGTTGTGATTTATCTTAAAATCTCTGCCGTTGACATGCTACTCACCTCGAATACTCTTTCGATATAGATTTCTTATATTTTTGATGTAGTGTTGGGTCGGTAGGTTACTTGCTTCATCAACTCTGCATTATATACTCACTCAATACTCTTGATCAAGCTCATTACAACATCTTTAATCCATATACAATTCTTCAACTTTTTTGAGGGTATTAGTATGATGTGTGTTTATATTGGCAGCTTCGATCTAATTAAACAAGGTTTGCGGGATATAGCAGTTTCAAAATCTAGTCTTCCAAAGGCAGATCCTAGAGTTTTAGTGTCTGCAGCTTATGGTGTTGATGATTGCCATCCAGAGGTGCTTCAAGCAGCTTTAAATCAAGTTGCAATAAATATCCATGGTGTCTATGTTTCAAAGTCATCATCGGAGCATCCAGAATACGATCCATTGAGGTTACTCACGATCTATTTCTTTCTCTTATAGAAATCATGTTCTTCCCATAACAATCTATTTCTTTGTCTTATAGAAATCATGCTCTTCCCATTATATTCAAGTGTGGTGTTTCGATGCAGGAAAGTTGTAATCAATCTTTTTTGTGCCAAGGAACCTGATGCAAAGCTGCGGAAGGCAGACATTGTTGAAGCTGCCAAGATTGCACTTAAAAGGGGTATCACTAACAATGAATATAACAAGGTCAGATTTAATTTTTTTTCCTTTTTTTTCGGTAAACATAACAAGGTCAGTTAAGAACTATTTTTTTCTTAACATTTCCTACGTCGCGATATAATATCTCCTTGATAGTATTCAGTTTCATCCATGCATCAAGAAACTTTATACTCCATGAGATATTCTAATTTTCCAGAAATCATGCTTTTGCTATCGGGCTAACCTTCAACCAAGTTATGGGTTCCTCTGAAAAGCTGAAAGTTGAAACACAAGTTTCTAAATTGGAATGTCAAGAGTTTATCTTGTATGGGTTCTGGATTGATAGAGACTATTATTTCATACTTGGGTTTGGACCTGATAGAACCTAAACCCGTGAATGTACTGGGGTTCTGGTCTAGGATATTTGCACATGTTTCAGACCCACCCTGGAAGACAACTCTTAAGAGTGATACTTGGGTGGGTGTTTGCTTACTGCATTAAAGTTCATTTGATGTAAGCGGGGACGAAGCCAGGTGGGGGCGAGGAGGGGCAACTGCCCCCCCTCAATTTTTTATTGTTTAAAAAATAGAGGTATATTTTTATAAATATTTCATATTATCCAACAAAAAATTATATCTTGCCCCCCCCTGGATATTTTTATTGCCGCTTTTTAATAACTTTTTTATGTTTCAATCCTTCACTTGTTTGTCCTCTAGCAAATAAAGAAGTCTACTTTTACAAAAATAAAAAATAAAAAAACAAAGTCTTTTTATCATTCAAATAATGGCATTAATTGCTCTCTCTCTCTCTCTCTCTCTCTCTCTCTCTCTCTCTCTCTCTCTCTCTCTCTCTCTCTCTCTCATTCATAGTAGCATTAATTGTTCTCTCTCTCATTCTACTTTTTTGATTTTTTTTTACCAAAAAAGAAAAATATCTTGCCCCCCCTAAAGTAAAATCCTGGCTCCGCCCCTGGATGTAGGTGATTTTATTTGTGGGTATCACGGCGGTGGATATTTGGAGAGTGGCACAGGATTGCAGTTAGTGGCACCTGTTCTGCACCAGTGAGTAGTGTGTATTGTCCACCGGTGGATGGTTGCGTGAAGCTAATTAGCTAAATGTAGGTGGTTTCTTTCAGGATTATGTGCGTACCTCAGGGTTTGGTGGAGTCTTTAGAGACAGTGGTGGGGAGTACTTGTTTGCATTATGTGGTCCTGGTGGTGGTAGGGAGGAGGCAAGGGCTGTTCTAATGGCGGTAGTGGCCGGTTTGAGTTATGCCTGAGCGCGGGGTTACCTGTCCTGGTTGTGGAGTGTTCCTCGACATCCGTTATTGATTGGTTGGGGCGTGTGGAGTAGTGTGGGTGGAGCTGGACTCATGGTTTAGTTGGCATGTTCTTTATGTAGGGGGTGGAATGCCTCTTTCCATCTTATATCTAGGGAGGCTAACTGGGCGGCAGAGATTTTGGCTAGGCGAGGTGCAGGGAGGAGTGATGATATGTTTGAAGGGGCTCCGACGGAGGATATGATACAGGAGCTGATGTGACTACTATTATTTTCTGCTTTGGGTAGCTTATTGTGGTCATAGGTGTTTGTGGCACTAGTTTTATTTCTGTTACTAGACTTCCTATGCTCCACTGGCTGGAATTTTCTAGCCATGGAGGTTGTATATTCTTCTGCCTCTTCTATTTTTATAAAATATATCAGTTGTCAAAAAAAAAAAAAAAAAAATTCATTTGAAATCTTACTAGATTTCACCTAGTGCAAAAGAAATTGCTGTTTCTTGCATGCATTTTCAAAACCAGGGTTCTGCTACACTTCAAGTTTCCCATTTAAGTGCACAAATTATCCATTTAAAGACTGCTTTTCCTTGATCAGTTTCTAATTGATGTGAACAGCCTAGTTGAGTTTTTATTCTACATAAGATGAGTTCTGAGAAGCTCTTTTGCAGTTATTACTTCCAGTTCCTTAAAAATGTTACTGTTCTTTATTTTATTTTATTTTTTTGCTACATTTGGCAGGTCTTAGGTGATCTCTGTGTATCTAAAGGCGCTGCCTGGGTCTTGAAAAGCAGTGTAGATACTAGATGACGATTCTTTTGCGGCCCTTCAGATTGATGACATTTTTTATTCCAGGTATTGAAAGAAAGCAAATTATTAGATACTTTTATAAGCAATTATATATGAGGCAGTATTGGGTACCATGGCAGCAATACCATAGACATGTTCTTTCAGTGGTCAGTCTGCTGTTAAAAATTTAAATTCTGACCTAGGAAACATGGATGTTCATTCAGTGACCGGTCCTAACTTCATGTATTAAGCAATTTCACAATATGAGAAATGGATAAACTTTATAGGTGTTAATTTCATGTATTAATTAATCAATTGTACAATATGAGAAATGGTTAAATTTTTCACAGCTCCTGTATTTAGTTTCAATTTTTACAGCTACGACTATGTCGGTAACTTATTTCTCTGATGTGTTTTTGTCGCTCCATTGTTAGTATTGGTAGTACATATTACAAGCTGAACTTTCTTCTGCAGTTATGCAGCATTTGTAGACCCAAGATATTTCTGTAGAGATAACCGGCTAACATAGGAGAGGGCTATTATCATCAGCTATTGCATTTACTGATCGGTCATCTGGATGAAGAGTTCTTTTCAACTCTATGCTATGTGAGTAATAAATTAGATGAGTTGCTTAATATTGGTTTAATTAAATGGAATGACTGCGGAGGCACAAATACACTAGCTGAAAATCACTGTATTGCTTTGTAGGTGTTCTTCGCACTTTTTTGCATTTGTCTATGGTAGCAATGGATATGAAATGTACATAGTATTGCCTATTAAAAGTTTGCATTAGTAAGGAAGCATTCAAAGTTATGTTTAAGAAGATGTAAAATAGTTATGGATGGTTGTTTTAGTTGTCATCTCATGAATTTTAATTTTCTATAATTTCTAATATAACAAGAATATTACCATGTCCTGTTTGATTTCTTTCTTGTTAAACCTATTCACCACACCTATTCGCCGGTCTCCTCATTTGGGGTGACCGGAATCCCCCAATTGTTTCTTTTGCAAAATGGGCATTCTTGATCTTGCCATAGGAGTAACTTTCCAAAATATGAAATTTTATGACAAAATTCAATCTTGCAGTGATATTTCTTCGTCAAACTGTGCAATCAAGCAGCCTAATATAGAGTAAATAGTCTCAGCTTCTGAGTGAGATCCATCACCGGAAGTGAATATGGTTACTCTATTATCCACATAAATCCAACTGCAACCAGCAAGTTTTTTCACTTCCCTCCCTCTCATCTTCCTCCTTATCCTCCCCATCTCATTCCACTTCCCCTCTGCCGCATAGACATTAGCCAACTGCATGTATCGAGCGCCGCTATCTCCTTCAATCCTCAAAAGTTCCTCCTCTGCCACTCTTGCTAAATCAACGTTCCCATTTATTCTACAAGCATTCAGAAACACCCCCCAGATTACAGCATCTAATTCGACAGGGATCCTTCTCATCAATGCCGCCGCCTTTTCAAGTAAGTTCGCCCTCCCATACAGATCAATCATACATGAATAGTGATCTGTTTCGGGCAGTATCAAGTAATCCCTTGTCATGGAATCAAAAAACTTCTCCCCTGATTCTACTAATCAAGCATGTCGACAAGCAGAGAGAAGTGCGATATAGGTAACTGCGTTGGACTTGATTCCCCAATTCAACATCTCCCCATAGAGCTGGATAGCTTCATTTTCATATCCATGGTGGGAATAACCGGCTATCATCGCGTTGTAAAGAATCCGATCTCTGTAAGCTACTCCGCGGAAAACCCGTTGTGCGTACTTTATATCCCCACATTTTGCATACATATCAACCATGGCATTGCTTAACTTCTCTTCGTCTTCCACTTTGATCCCCATTCTCAGTATGCAACGATGAATCTGCTTTCCAGGATCTAAAGCAGCTTGTATTGCACACATACCAAGCACGCTAACAAGGACCAAAGCATCAAGAACAACAGCTTCCTTCACCTTGAACTCCCTTAAAAGTTCAAACACAGCGTCGAATTCCTGCAATCTGGCATACCCAGAAACCAAAGCCGTCCAGACAACAGAATTCTTCTTGTTCTCAGCCAATGAATTGAAAAGCCTACGAGCTTCTGCCATGTTTCCTTGTGAGCAATGTCCAGCAATCAGCCAAGTGGTCGAGAAAACATTATTGGTCCCAATGGCTGCATGAACTGACTCTGCATACTGTAAATGGCCAGACTTGCAGTAAACATCAACAATTCCACTGCTTATGAACATGTTTGAATCCAATCCATTCTTCAAAACCCAAGTATGGACTTCCTTTCCATGCTTCAAACTCTTTAAACTCGAGCAAGCGCTCAAGACGCTAGCGAAACTATGCTCATTCCATCTGATCCCATTCTCTGCCATTCGAACAAACCACTCTTAACGCCTCTTTCCCATAACCCTTCTGGGCATAGCCTGAGATCAGAGTATTCCAAGACGCTGCGTCGTTTAATTCAGGAGCTCCTGAAAACAGGTTTAGAGCCATCTCCATCTCACCTTCTCTACAACAAGCAGCAACCATGGCATTCTTAGAAACCGAATCCAACAACACTCCGTTGAACACTCGACAGGCTTCACTGAAACACCCACATTTCGAGTACATGTCGATCAAAGAGCTCACCGAAAACTCAGTTGAATCGTTAGCGGTTTTCACCATGTAACAATGCAACTGCTCTCCGTATGATAAAACCGATAGCTTCGACGTCAAGTTAAGCATGGTGGTGAGGTGAACTCGTCTAGCAGGGTATGATGAGTAGCTTGCATTTCAGCGAAAAGTTCCAGAGCTTGAGCTTCAAAACCAATGGTGGTTACATAGCCAGAGATCATATTGTAAGTGACAGAGTCCTTGTGGGGAGCAGAATCAAACAAGACTCGGGCTTGTGTCAAGTCGCGGCTCTTGATGTGTGCTGAGATGATAGCGTTCCAGGTAAAAACGTTCCGTTCAGGCATTTCGTCGAACAGGTTGCGAGCGTGTTGTAGGAGGCCATGCTTTGAGTAGAGATGGATGAGTTGATTGGAGGTGAAAACGGTTAGGAAGAAACCTTTTTTGATTGCGTGGGCGAATCGTGTGAGCCCCTCTATGAGCGTCTTCATCTCGCCTTTCTCCCCCTTGTCAGTGAATTCCATCACTTCCATGCATGACTTGAGCGGGTGGGGAGTTTCTAAATGCTTGCAGAACACAAAATTACAGTGTTGGCTCTACAGTAAACTGTAAATGTATGATGATGAAGGAAAAGGGGCTCAATACTTGCAATGCGCTAGTGCTTATTTGTGTTGCAGGTGGAGAAAATGTAGTGAGATGGCAAGGGAGGTCAAGGAGCTTGATTGCTGCACTGGGTTTCTGTGGTTTCTGTGGAGAACAAGAACATGGTAAGAATTTTCATATCATCTCAATTAATGGATTTCACTTAAAAACTGATCTTATGGTCTGGTCAAGGTTTTAAATTTCGATATTGTCAGATACTTTTTTAGATTTTCTAATAAAATTTTGATGATATTTTACCGACCTAATGGAATATTTCTTCAGGTCGGAGAAATATTAAGAAAATATATAGAAAAATTTTTTACTCCAATTTTTTTAGGATTTAAATGAGAGTAGAATACACCTAAAAATCTAAAATATGAAGAAAAAAATACATATATATACATTAACGCATAGTTAAACAAGTATGGATGCACGCAGTCGCGCACCCTGTAAAGAAAAATAAAATTTACATCTAAATGATTCAATTATAGACAAAAAAAAAATCAAAATATGACAAAATACAAGTAAATTGCATATTTATATATATACTCTGATTACTATAACCGTATTTAATCAAGTTTCAATGATCAACTTAGATCATCAAACAACAAAGCGCCAACCATGCATGTATATAGAATGGAAATTAAAATAAAAAGGTCAAAATGTCAATTAACTCCATATTTCACCGATATTTTGTTATATTTTGCCAAAATTTTATCGAAATAGGAGAAAATGGGGAATTCAATGACTACCCCCTACATGTCGTCTCGTTGGGGTCTATTTCCTTTTTTGAGGAATTTAAAACCTTGGATCCGATTACATGTTGGGGTCTATTTCCTATTTTGAGGAATTTAAAACCTTGGATCTGATTACATGTTGGGGTCTATTTCCTATTTTGAGGAAATTTAAAACCTTGGATCTGATTACATGTATGACTGATTGAGAAAAGTATGGAACTAAGACAGATATCCAAAGACTGAAGCATATTTTGAGCAGGTCATTTTCTGAAGATCCACACCATACCAAAATGTAGATTGTTTAGGATGCCTTTGGCCAAAGATTATCCAAGGTGATGACTGGGTAGATAGCACAAAGAATCTACCTATGTGGCAATGCTGGGAAGTAAACAACAAACCAGAAACATGAGAACTTCAACCTTCAAATCAACACTAAATTATTACAATGGAACAGATCATAATTGTCATTACTGTTTCCCATATAATTGAAAGTTACAACATGACAACAACATCAAAATTTGAAAACCCTAATTCTTGAATATCATACAAGTGACCCTTTTCAGGTCATTCAATAGTGTCCTCTACAACTTGATTGTTTGAAAACAAAGTCTCTCTTCTTTTTGGGAAACCTGAAGTTTCTAAATTAGATCCCCTATATTTCAGTTCTGTAGCTGTCCTGAAATTCGGATCAGCCGAACTTGGCCTGAAGTTCGACTCAGCAGAACTCGTCCTAAACGGATTGGCTGCTCCACCAGGAAATCGAGAGGGAGAGACATACCTTCTTGATGGACCTCTCAGACCACCACCTCCTCTTAGTTCCATTAGCTCAGTATTCCTTGAAGACGAATCCGCAAAACCTCTGTCGCCGGAGCCACCAGACCCTAAAGGAGCACCTGTTGCTGCAACCGATGTGGAACTAAAAGGATCGTCCGGTCCCCATGAAGTAAGCGATTCCTTCTTTTTACTGAAGAACTGCCATGCCCCAAACAAGAACAGAATGAAGAGCAAAACAGGACTTGTCCAAAGCATTGTATTGAATTCTGCCTTGAAAACCGGAAGTTTTGATCGGTACATCCCCACATAACCACTTCCAAGACCGAGAACAACAAGTTTTTCGCGGTCACTAGCAATCAAAGGCATCAATCCTCTTCCTGTGGAGTCTCCATTAATCCCCTGTGAATTCAGAAATGACAACCTAATCTCATCAAGACTCGCGAAGAACAGAAGCCGAGGACTGCCAACCCTAACATAGTGATGAGAAGAAATATTGTAAACAAAAGCTTTCTCCTGATTGACAATAAGCAAGTACCCCTTTATTGCCTGAACCACAAGAGGACCATCCATCTCAAATTTCCTCCTGGATGTAACCCTGCATTTGAAGTTAACTATATCACCCAGAAGAACTACATGAACAAGATCACCTTCTGATGTAAAACCATATGCTTTCGATCGCTCCGAAGCATCGAAAACAAAATTCCTCGCAATCGAGCGGTTCATCCCTTCACACTCAGACTCCCTAACAGTCATGCTCCTCAAGTCCAACGATCCTGCACCATTCTCCGTAAGAAACAAAAGCCTTTGCTTCAAGAACGCAAGCGGTTTGCTCACTGAGATTGCAGAACCGTAAACCGTTCCGTTCTCGCGGAAAACCCTAATCTTTCCACTAACATCAGAAGAGAGAATGTATCTTGTTCTTCCAACTTGATGAACTTCCAAGATTGTTACAGGTGAACCGTCTTCACCTCTTTGTGGTTCAGCAAACGCCCTGAAATTCTCCATGGACAGAGAATTCCAATCTTCTCCGTTCGAAATCTCCCAAACCCTATGAACTAAGATAACTCCGTTTCTATGTCCGGTGACCAAAACACTCTCATTCTTGTTGACAGACAAATAGGAAAGCATGGCTGTAATCGAAGAATCCGACGATGTGAAGAACTCAACCGATACGTCTCCATTCGACAAGAAGATGTAAACCCTACCTCTATCATCTCCAACCGCAACGTATTTGCTGAACCCTTCGTAATCTCCAAACGGCAACACATTGATGCATGTAGCTTCGGAATCAAGCTTCACCGCTGATAAGAACTGAAATCTCTCCGACCAAGATGGATTATACTTCGTCACCGAAACCCCTCTCCCTCCTCTTTCTCCTCCTTCTCCAGGTTTACCTTCAAACCCTCCATCTTCTTCAGCTTGTTTCGACAATCCACCATTATTAAAGCGCAAATCTACAACCCTATGATGCTCCTCCGCAACAGATCCAACCTTTCGAGACTCGGGAAATCGAGATTCGAATCTGGATAAAGCATCAGTAAGGTTTCTCACTAGGTCTTCGAGTCTGTTCAATTGAATTTCCTGCCGATCCAACAGAGTAATCTTATCGTGTTCGTTTTCGATTTCGGACGATAAGGAGTTACAGATCACAAAAATTCTAAACCTAAATATAGATGGAAGAGTCAACAGAAGAAACAAAGAAAACCCAAAAACCTTGCCTTTATGTAAAACTGCCATTGAAGAAGCTGCGATTCGTTTTTTTTTTTTTTTTTTTTTCTGCTTTCTCAGAGATCCGCCATTGCCTTCAACCTTAAGCTCTGCAAGGAAGTAGAAGAATAGAAGTAATCTGAGTAGGATTGCTGGATTTGTGCTGCGATCTGAAGGTTTTTGTAGCTGATGAAGACGCTGCGACGTTTTCTTTGAGAGCCTTCCGGCGAACAGATATTTTGGTCAAAATTTGTCAGCGATAAGTAAAGTTTATTGTAAAATATTGGCGAACTCGTGTACACCACAAGGAATACGGCTTAGTTGTATTCCTTAAGCTTACACTGTTTGATCTGATAAGCTCAAGGAGTTGTGGTGATAACAGTCCAAGATGATGATTCCTCGCTCATGAGAGTTTTTGTGAGATGATTTGGGCTTATGTTCTTCCTTCAAGCTCCGTTTGGATGCAAAGAGTAAAATGCCAGAAAGTTGTATATTTTGGAAAGTGAAATTTAATTTTTTGTTTAGTTGTATGACTATGATAAAAAATTTTGATTGTGCAAGTGCGAGACGGAAGCTTTGGTGGTAAAGGGTCAGATCAGAAACATGCTCTTTTCCTCACATTTTTATTTTTCTTTCTTACAAATTTTTTTTCTTTTTATCGGAAAACAAAAGTGAGATCCTTTTTTTACAATCAAAAGAGTTTGATTAAAAATAATTTCATAGGACTATGCCTTGGAATCAAATGAGTGATTAGCGGTGGTTGCTTCTAAAACTAAGATTCGAACACTTTTCAGACATCAAAAACATACATAATATGCAAGAAAATCATCTTTTCTTTATGTTTCGGCTATCCAAACAGAGCTCGGGGTTGATCAGTTGGCATCTTATATCCTTTCACAATCATACTTTTTCAACCATTAGATGTTGAGGTAGGATTGTGTTATATAGTGTGGCATGTATAATCTTCTGGATAGATGAGTTAAATGGGTCAGGGAGAACAAATAAGATGTACTCCTATGAAGTACTACAACAAAACTCTAAATAGGATATTTTGGACAAGAGGCGTTGTTTTGCAATAAATGCCGCCATCTGTTACTCGAACATGGGATGATATCAGGTGTTACGATGGAACAAAGTATTCTTTGTTAAATCAAATGACAATATGACAAGTGTCTAATTGTTAATGTAAAGCTCATGAGTTTTGGAAAAAATTTAGGTTGCGTTTGTTTGGCTTCTATAAGTACTTATTGCAGCTTATAACTTATATAAGCACTTTTTAAATGTGTTTGGTATCGCTTATGGGTAAGACTAGAAGAAAGGCTACTCATAAGAAGTTACTGCTTAGAGCAACTTCTCCCAAGCTCATGCGTTAAGCTATTTCACAACTTTAGTAATATTTTTAAACTACCTATTTTACTACTAAATTTTTATAAGCACTTAAATAAATGTTATTTTTAAACTTCAATAATATTTTTATAATACCTATTTTATCCCTAAACTTTTATAAGCCCTTAAATAAATGTATTTACCAAACGTTGTTTTCTTCAAATAAGTAGTTTACTGCTATTGTTGATAAGTGCTCGCATTGAGTAACTTATCCAATGAGTGCTTATCCATAAGCACAAGCCAGGACAAATGTAGCCTTAGACTGCGTTTAGCCCGATTTATATAAGTACTTATTTCAGCTTATAGCTTATTAAAGTACTTTTTAAATTTAAAAGGATATTTGGTACCACCTAATGGACAAGTGCTTATCCATAAGCAGTAGAAGAAGACTACCCATAAGGAGAAATTATTAAGAGCAGCTTCTCTTATCACTTATGCGGGAAGCGCTAAACTTTCATCAGCACTTTTAAAATGTTATATCTAAACTTTAATAATATTTTTATAATACCTATTTTACCCCTAAACTTTCATATGCACTTAAATAAATATATTTACCAGCAGTTTACTATTGCTGTGAATAAGTGCTTCCATTGAGCCACTTACCCAAAAGCACCAAACGCAGTCTTAAAGCCCTAAACATCATCCTTTCATGTTTCTCTACGATCTAACTAAAACCCTAGAAAATGTTGTCCCGGTCGACTTTCCGCCATGTTCGTCGTCTCTTCTGCACATCATCTGCAATCTCAATCTCTGCAGCAAAAGCTAAACTCCGATCAAAGCACGACCCGGACAAAGCCCTTGCCATCTACTCCTCCGTCTCCGACCACTACAAGTCTCCAGTCTCCTCTCGCTACGCTCAGGATCTCACCGTCAAGCGTCTCGCCAGGTCAAGACGCTTCGCTGACATCGAAACTTACTCGAGTCCCACAAGAAAGATCCCAAGATCACTCAAGAACCCTACCTCGCCTCTTTAATTCGATCTTATGGACGATCCGGGATGCTCGATCACGCCGTCCGAACGTTCAATCAGATGGACGAGCTCAGAACTCCGAGATCGGCGATATCCTTCAACGCCGTCTTGTCCGCCTGCATCTGTTCCAAGAAATTAGATCAGGTACCGAAATTCTTCTCCGAAATCTCAACGAAACACGGTATTTCTCCAGACAAGATCTCGTACGGTATCTTAATTAAATCGTTATGCGAATCGAACTCGCCTGAATCTGCTTTTCTAATTCTGAAAGAAATGGAAGAGAAAAAAGTCGAGATTACTGCAATTACGTACACAACGATTCTAGATTCTCTATACAAGAAGGGGAAGATCAACGAAGCGGAGAGAATATGGAAAGAAATGGCCGAAAAGGGTTGTTCTCTGGACACTGCAGCTTACAACGTTCGATTGATGAACGCCGGCGAGGGAAAACCAGAAGATGTTTGTTGGAGTCTTAATTATAATTATAAGTTGAAACTAAAGATATTTTATTTCTCACTTTCTCTTCTCGCTACAGTATAATAGCAGAACTTCCAATTTAAAGACTCAAAACCCTATCTGAATCAACGATCTCCTCAATAGTAGGAGGATACTCATCCCTGTTCTGTTCAGGAGATAGACTTGACTAGAATTGAAAGACTGTTGACCTGAACTAATCTCCTGATATCTATAAGAATGACCTAACATGAAAGACTACTAAATTGAAAGGATGAAGAAGAGGGATTTTTCATCAAACAGGAACTCTTTGTCCACGTTATCTAATAGATAAGAGTATGATCTGTCATTTCAGATTGTAACATTACACTCCGGTTAGTTTATCGACTTGACCTTAAGTTGTAAAACTTGGAAAACAAGCTACGAACTCATCGTAAACGTCCCAGGTTGCATCGTCTGTTGAATGACCTTCCCACTGGATGAGTAGCTTGGTGACAGTTTCATTACTGTGTTTGAATATTCCACGATCCAAGATTTTTGCAGGCTGCCACAATTGTGCTTCTATATTAGAGATGGGAGGAATGGTTTGGCTTGTACTGATCAAGTCGCCCACCTTTCTTTTTAGCAAGGATACATGAAATATTGGATGGATCTTGGAATCTGCTGGTAGTGCAAGCTTGTATGCTACATGTCTAATACGTTCATTGATTTGAAATGGACCATAAAAGCGTGGAGCGAGCTTGTAAGCCTTATTTTTTCGTAACGAACCTTGACGGTATGGCTGAAGTTTAAGAAAAACCCAATCGCCCACATCAAATGTGCGTTCTGTACGATGCTTGTCTACTTGCATTTTCATCCGATTTTGAGCTGACATAAGGTTCTCCCTTAACATCTGAAGAAGTTTGTCTCGATCCTGAAGTGTCACATCAACCATATGGACATTTGTCGTACCAAGGATGTATGTATCAATCTTTGGTGGAGTGCGACCATACACGACCTGGAAAGGAGACATTTTGTTTGACCTATGATATGATGTGTTGTACCAGAATTCTGTCCATGGTAGCCCCCTTGTCCATTGTTGTGGATGATGGCCTGCAAAACATCTTAGATATTGTTCAACAGAGCGGTTGACCACCTCGGTTTGACCATCCGATTGCGGGTGATAGGCGGAGCTCTTGCATAACTTTGTTCCTTGCATGTTGAAGAAAGCCTCCCAAAATTGACTAATGAAGATTGGATCTCGGTCACTAACAATTGACCGTGGCATGCCATGTAATTTGGAAATGTCACGAACAAATTTCCCCGCTACACTTGATGCTGTATACGGATGACCCAATGGGGAAAAGTGAGCATACTTGCTAAATCGATCAACCACCACCATGATTGAAGACATGCGATTTGAGAGTGGAAGGCCATCGATAAAGTCCATGGATATGTCAACCCAAACTTCAGTAGGAATAAGCAGTGGTTGAAGTAGGCCAGGAGGAGCCAATGTTTCTGACTTTGTACGTTGGCAAATATCACATTTGGCTATGTACTTCTTTGTTGATTGCTTGAGACCCTTCCAATAGAAATTTAGAGAAATTCTTTTGTAAGTAGGTAAGAAACCCGAATGACCGCCAATTGGACTTGTATGAAATTCATGTAAGATTTTGGTGCACCATGGTGAAGATCGAGGAAGCACTATT
>JAUPMG010000014.1:5893243-5905066 GCA_031762675.1 Pachysandra terminalis | reverse complement strand
CACCCGAAAATAAAACAAAAACCAAATAAATGGAGAGAGGTACACAATCACAGCACATCAATATTTGGAATAGGAAGTAGGATTAAAATAACCTCAGAACACTTACTTCTCGTCAGGAGGCACAGAATCAAGCTTTAAGTTCATGGTAAGCAATGATGGTGCTAGAACTTCTTCATTGGGACTTTTGGACTGATCATTTGGCTGCCCGTCTTCATCACCACTTGTTTCGGAATCAGAAAACAGCTCCTGCGGCAATGACATGCATGTATGAGATAACCATAATCCTTGACAATTCAAAACATTACAAACTATGAAACAATTAACCATGTGAATCAAACCTGAGTGTCATTGATTGGAGTTCGAAATGCATGTTTAGATTCCTCGTCCAGTGCCTGCAGTCACATAGAAGGAGGCTCTAGTTCATGAAAGAATTCTGAAGCCACAAAAACCTAGCAAATTATCTCTAATCATACGGTTATACTGGTCATTATGTATCTTGACTCATGCAGCAACAAGGCATAGATAGTTTGGACAAGGCAATGCCATGATCATAAAACATAAGTATATGCAACATCAGAACTACATGGCATAGTCATCGAAATGCTGACAACAATAAGAATTGACCTCTACCCATAAATACATTATTGATAGGTACCAACTCTGTACAAGTCATAGAATCTCCAGGTGGAGCTATTTGTTCATAACGTTTATAATACTGCAAATAACATGAGCTAATAGTTACAAAAGTGTGGATGCACATTCATAGATATTCACAAAACATACATCTGCATGTGTGTACACATACATACATATATATATGTGTGTGTGTGTGTGTGTGTATGAAGTTATTATCAGCATCTAATAGATGCATCAAATACCATCTTTTGCTTTAAACCGTGGATAAATACACAGACACAGACTACAGGAAGACCGTACATTGATGCATCTATTTGATGCTGGGAGCCCAACAACTCCTGCCCTTGAAATTACTCGCTATACTCAAAATTCATTTCAAATATCTTAACTCACCGAGTGGTAGGGATTATTTTCACAACCAATAATAGTTTCAGAGCCACTAGAATCATCGTCACAAGTAACATCTAAATTACTTTTTGTGTTCAGATGGCATACTGCTATCTCCTGCAGTCATAATAACATTCAGAAAATAGAGGGATCATATGATAGAAGACAAAATAAAACTGTACTCAAAATAAAAACTCACCTCATCTATGCATTTATCATACCCTTTGTCTCTTCCTTTGCTCTGTTCAGCACAGATGTCCACAAAAATCTCTTTTGGAGAACAATTGTTATCAATAAGAATATCATTACTGTTCAAAATACCAGCTCTGACAAAAATCATGACAGTAAGAACATAGTAAGTAAAAGGGGGATTATGGAAAACACTATATATACAAATTGGTGAACTAAAGATAAAGACTCACTTTTTCGATATTTCTAGCTTTCTTTGCCTGATCTTTTCCAGAATAGAAGATATGGGCTTTTGTACAAGAGTAACAGGTTTAAATGCTGCATCTCTAGTTTCTGACCAAGAAGAAGGGGGGAAAGTTAATATGCATTGCCATACAATAACATCAAAGTGTAATTGTTAATGAGAATCAAACATAGCAAGGAAGCTATACCCTTCCTTCTTCTCTTCAAAGCCTAGTTCTAAAACATCATTTTCACCAGCAGATAATTGAGAGAAACCACCATTGGTTCCATACAGATCCAACATTGGCAAGGAATGTTTTCCTTCTTTGCTCTTGTTTTCTTCTCTTTGATACGTAAGGCATGTTTGGCATTGCTTCTTTAGTCCTTGGAAGTGATTCTGAAGCGTAGAAGTGATTTATCCATACACATTAAGCATTTGGTAAACATATCTGAGAAGCAATTCCAAATGAAGCACCTCACTGAAACACTGATTCTATTGAAGCAGTCAACTCCTTTGCTTCTCCAAATTGCTTTTGCAGGAATCGGTTTAGTCATCTAAGTGACATTTTTATTGAGACTATTTTATCCTCGTATGATTTTATAACACACATTTTGCTCCTTCTTAACTTCTATACCTAAAGCCTTCCTAAATAGGCATTTACCAAACGCTATCTTTTAATCTGAAATAGTTTTTACAAAGCGCTTCATAAGAATCAATTCCAAAGGAATCGCTTCTCCTTTTAGGAAGCAACGCCAAACATGACTGTAGTTCTAAATTATCATTTTTCAGCCCATTATCAACACATCATCCATGTACCCACCAATGTGACCAGGCACTGGATATTCCTATTTTCTTTGGAGAATATGTTTCTAGAGATATTTTACACAATTACCAAACAACTAGTGCCTGATCGTGTTAGCTGGTATGTGGACCAATGACATATTGTCCACTGGCCCAGAACCATGATTGAACACAAAAGATTGCAAACAATTTTATCGTGAAATCATTATCAGTTCCACAGGTTCAACATTGACAAAGAAGATTTTCTGCTTAATGAAAATGTGCTTCAGGGTTCAGTCAATGGGATTGATAACACTCGAATAAGAAAGAAAAAAATGCAAAATTATATAAATAAAACTTATACCTCGAAGAAGTCTCTGAGATTCAGCATGAAGTTGCTCGAGATGAGCCTTTCTATCCTGACAAATTACGAACAGAAATTAAAGTTCTACACCAACTCATAAGTCAAATGATTTAGAAACAAAAATAAAATTTAAACAAAACAAATTAAAAATTAGGGCTACCGTTGGTTACCTTATCAGCCCTTCTTTTCGATTGAACATGCGCTTTGGGTTTTTCAACATCACCGACCACCTTAACTCTCTTCTTCTTCTTCTCTTTCCTCTCCGTCGGCCCTTCCAAAATGAGTCTCTTCTTTACAGGTTTCTTCAACTTCAAATCTACAAGTTCTCCTTCCAATTCGTTACTTCGATCATCTCCATTCCCATCGAATACCTCTACTTCAGCATCTAAAGAACCCACCCGGATTCCTTCTTGGACATCCATAGCTCTTCTATCTTCCGGGCGATCAGTGACCATATCATCAAACTCACAATTCAGATCTTTTTCATCACCGAAACCCTCGGAGGCTGATACAGACCGCATTGGATCCTCCAACTCCCCAATATATAGGGTTTCTGAAAGCTCAGGATCAGCGGAATTAAGATCATCAGGACCATCGGTTGAAGGAATCGGATCTGTTGTCTGATCAATGGCATCATCCGGAAGAACACAAACCGTTTTCTTCAGGCGTTTCAGCTTCTTAGGTCGGACAGGAGACGAAGCTTCTTCGAGAGGTGATAGAGACTGGTAATCGTTGTCGCTGTCCATCTGCGTTGTCTTCTCGCTGAAAATTTTGAGGATTAGGGTTTCGGAGACTCTGAAAGCTCAAGTCATTTAGGATCTGGAATGCCTGCGATAAAGAAGAACAGCGAAAAATAAAAAAGAATATGAGATTTGGCGGGAAATATTTAAATTTCGGTTCTAACGAATTACGCGAATGCGCGATTACGTGTCAATGGACCGGGCTTGGGTCTGGCCATGCTCAGCCCTAGACCAGGCCCTTCATAAAAACATTTAGAGCCCAAATCTGACCCACGATTATTCATATGATTAACGCACGGATCCGGGGGGCACTATTTAAAATCATAAGATCGTAATCGTCTTTCTCCATATGTCGTCATTCAATTAAATTTGTTTAAAATAATCTTAGAATCTTGAAATTAAAAAGAAGACATCATATAATAAAAGAAACAATCTCTCGTGCTAGGTTAAAACGATATTAGACTTTTCAAACGAAGCTTTTAAGAACTATATATGGATTGATATTATGAATGTCCATTCCTGTGGCCAACCCTGTGACATGGCTTCTGATTCGCTTAGATAATAACTCTTAAGTGCATTACGCTTGATTTTCACTCAATCACAAAACCATGCCATATAATTGGCCATAGAGGATTTGCTCTCGTTTGACGAGTAGATAACACTAGCATTCTGAGTAAACAAAAAAAAAAAATGTATTCTTACTAAACTTTATGATTGTGAAAGTAAATTCACCCTTTGATGCTACCCTTTAAGATATATCTATATTATTAAGGGGAAGGGAGTATTATAAAGTGTGTCAAGGAATATTTTAAGGTTTCTAAATCTGATATTTAGTATAATAATGTATTTAATATAATTAAGGATAATATTGTTTTTTGATTTATTATAGAAGGTAGCGGTAAATTTTTCAAAATAATTGTTCCCACCTAATTTTAGTTATAAAAAAATGATATGACAAAAGAAAAAAAAAATATATGGTTTACACATTCTATATATTTGTTATACTGTTTACTCCTAAGATTGTTTGTCATTTATTTCACTCTATTTTATTGGATGGTGAATTTGTTTTGAAAATTTGAATATCATTTAGTTCAGAGTTATTTATTTATTTTATGAAAAATCTACAAGTGGAGCCATTTAATAGTGAGCCTTGTTTTTCTAAATCCAAATTTAGGACTCAAAGATTTATTTATTTTTTGAAGTTATATGCTTTGATTATCTTAAGTCAAATTTAAGGACTTAAAAGATATTTATTTATTTTTTGAATACCCTTTATTTTTGGATTATTAAAACTTGGGCCAGACCTAGGGTGTCAAAAGGTCAAGTTCGAGATGGGTTCGACCAGTCCCATAACCAAATCCTACTGTATGGGACGATTCCAGATCTGAGGGTGTCACCTTTAGTCCCAGAACCGAACCCACAAATACTCAATTCTTAATGAGTACTCATACTTATTAAACCAATATATATATATAAAATATTTATTTGAGCTATATTATTTCATTATTATGATCATGATCTCATCCCAAAAACTTATATTTATCTAAATTTAGATAAAATATTTATATTAACACATATTACACATCATCCATAACATAAAACAAATGTCTAATAGAAATGAACATTTAAAAATTAAAAACTTGTAAATAAATTTTCGTTTAGTTTTGGTTAAATTAATTAATTAATATTATAAATGATTATTAAAAATTTAACTAATTAATTATTTAAATAAATTAAATGTTTAAAAACGGGTTTGGTTCTATCGGGTACCCGCCGGGTATACCCTCACAGACCCGATTACCATAAAACCAGAACCATAACTTATTATGATCCGGGTCTATAAACCCCGAACAGAACCATTATAAACGGGTTCGGTTATATCGGGTATCAGGTACCCATTGACACCCCTAACAAGAACCCGTTTCATAGACACCATGATCAAACAGCCCAGCTTGGACACTTGATACCACGCTCCGAATTTATTTTTACCTAGTAAACGGGAAGAGAGGAGAGAAGAAGAGGAGACTGGAGAGATTGTAATGACGACTCGTATAGCTCCGGGCGTCGGAGCAAACCTACTGGGCCAACACTCCGCCGAGAGGAATCAAGACGCTACTGCTTATGTCGGCAATCTCGATCCTCAGGTTTTGTTTATTTCTTCCCATTTTTCTTTCTTTCACTACTGTAATCTTCTAATCTGTATAATCCTTTGTATCCTCTCTCTCTCTATATGTATAAGTTTTAGACATTATCTTTCAAACTTATGTAGAACCCGGTAATTTTAGGGGTTTTCGTTCCTATAACTGAGCTAGGGTTTTCAAATTCGCGAACCAGTTATATTTTTCTTTTCTTTATCGTCAATTATCGAGTGAAATGGAGCGGTAAAGGCATTATGTTCAATCCCATCATGAAGTTTTTGTTGCAGACACTATTAAATTATGATAAAATCTTGGATTTTTTTTCAATTTAATCTTCAAATGAGAGGTTGTATTTCTGCAACTTTCTCCTTTACCGCCTAGAATCCTATTTCAAGGCTAAATTGGGTTGGACATTAGCTCTTCACGTGCTGGAAAAATGTTTATCCGTTAAGTCATTGTTTTTCTTGTAGAAGAACCAGCTTACTCGCTTCCTGTCTGTTGATTAGTTAAACTTTCAACTTGCTGATTTTTTATTTTCTCTGTATGTAATTTTCTTCCAGGTGACTGAAGAGTTATTATGGGAATTATTTGTACAGGCAGGTCCTGTCGGTAGGTTTTTCTTCTCATTGTTACAAGGCGTATTTTTTTACTGCTATTGCTCCTTTATTTTGGTATCTGTTATGTCTATACCCATCATTTTTCTAAAACTGGATTCCTCTAGAATGCTTCCTATCTGATTTGAAAAAGTATGGTGATTCCTCCATGCATCATTTTTTTTCCTTGCTCTCGTTTGTGATAGTTTGTATACATCAAAATTCAATTTGTGCGTGTGAGCATGCTGACCCAAGGTTTTAAATGTCGATATCGCCGAGTCTGGTCAGCAACACATCGGCAACAAATTTTCCCCAAATTAGAGACAACGTGGGGAAATTTACCCTAAATACATTTTTTTATTATTAATCTTAGATTATGTATAAATAATAACTAAAGACACTAAAATACATCAGAATATGTTGAAAATAACACAAAACATAAATTATAAAGTAAAGGGTTAGCATTCATTCAACAAAGCATAACATAAATAACACGATATAATATAAATGACCATAAAAATAACAAAATGTCATAAGTTTATCATAGATGTTTCCAATTTCCAAGACCCACAAGTCACAAATTGTCAAATACAATAATCTAAATGAAAGTAGAAAAAAAAACAGATTATAAAGGTTTTTGTGTGAAGAGAAATGGGGAAGAATGAGCTGTGGGAAAAATTCCTTTTAAGCGGTGACATTTTGCAGACATGTTGCGATGGCGCAGAGCGATTTCCCTTGTTGTCTTATGTCTCCTATGGTCAAAATGGCGACATGTCGCCGACATTTAGAACGCTGTGCTGACCTCGTAAAATCAAGGTTTGCAATGTCGATGTCGCCTGGCATGTCGCCAGGTGGCTCAGGCAATATGTCGCCAACATGGGGGAAAATAGGGGAAACCTTGGGGAAACCAAGGTTTAAAAAAATTGAAAATTTCCCCCATGTCGCCGATATATCGCCCATGTCAGTCAAGAGACATGGGGGAAATATTGAAAAATTTTGAAATTTTGTCCCCATGTCGCTGACATGTTGCCAACATCAGGGAAAGTCGACATGTGTCGATTTCCCTTGATGTCTTGTGTCGCCAAGGTCCAAAATGGTGACATGTCGCTGCATTTAGAACATTGCATAAACTTTCAAATTCCCAATTTTTCTCAAAAGGCGCTTGACATTATCATTAAGTCATTGATGTTGTCAGTACCACAATCATAGGCCGAGTCCAACTTATGGAGTTACTTTCTCATGTCTTTAAAGCAACAATTTAGAGAACATCACGGGGTTATTGATGGAGTTCAAAGAAGTTAGATTGCAATTATGCAATTGTGCCTGGGTCATTTTCTCATCATTTAACCTCTCAACTTCAATCGTATTTCAGTACCTACAAGTTGTCTAAAAATTATACGTCTAAACAAAATGGAAAAGCATAAAAAAAATTATTAGATGGGGATGGTTCATATAAACAATTGTCTGATTGCAGTCGCCCTCCTTTTCCCTTGCATTTGTCTGTGACACTTATTGGATTTGTTGGAGATGATGGGGGAGCTAGGAGGAATGAAATGAATGGATTTGGATATAAAGGATATCTAAAACAGAAAAGGGATTGATGGCTTAGGTAGTAACTTTGAGTTGAGGGAATTTCACTTCAAGAAAAGCTTTCATGTAATTTCTTCAGGTTGTGTTTGGTTAGCTAGAATCTGTAGGAAAGGAAAGGAAAACCAACTTTCCAAAGAAATTGGCATGTTTGGTTCATTGGAAAATGTGGGTCCATTGGAAAGTACTTATCCAAAAGTGTTCTATTTTTAGTGAAAAGCCCCTCAAACTTTTTCCCTTAAAATGAAAGGGAAACGATGGAAAGGAAAGGAAAATACTCTTCTAATTTCCTTTCTATCATTTTCCAACTAACCAAATACATCCTCAATGATGATGAGTGATGGAAAGTTTGAAGTTGGGTTTTCAAAAAAGGTTTTGCAATTTATGTTTTTCAGAGGTGTTGATCACTAGAATTTTGGTCAATGAGTTTTTCAGATAAAATTTTACTTACTTGGTGTTTTTAAATATTTCTTTAATGTAGAAAATGGAATTTTTTTCTGGAAGTTTCTTCAATACTTTTTTCTTTGGTATTTGTAAACAAAACACTTTTTGGTATAGACTTATATTTGTGGTTTATTTTATTCCAAGCCCATGAGTAATGCATGAGCATAATTTGGCTTACAGAATTATCAGCTTGTTCCAACTATTCAGGAATCTTTGTTCTTACTGAAAATTAATCCTTTATCAGTTAATGTATATGTTCCGAAAGATAGAGTGACAAATCTCCATCAAGGATATGGGTTTGTGGAATTCCGTGGTGAAGATGACGCTGATTATGTAAGTGTTGCCTATAATTGCATGCCTATTTATTATATTACGCTGTTTATTATTTTTGTCCGTATCTGGTTATCTCCTTTTTGATTGATAGTGTTTCTCTAATGCAGGCAATTAAGGTTCTGAATATGATTAAACTTTATGGGAAGCCAATACGTGTAAATAAGGTGCTGAGATTTTATATTCCTGGCTTATTTTTAGTCAGGCCTTGGTACAGATGAAGTATTGATGTTGTAGTCATCTGTTACACCACTCAAAACTCTTTTCTTCCTGAAGCGAAAACATTTGATGTGCGAATTTTTTAGTCTTTGTTTAAATTTGTATGCATGAAGAGTACCATCGTGATAAATAGTGTTTTTGTACATGTGCAAAAGTACTTTCATGAGGATACTTGACTTTTGTTCCTATTCCATTAACTTTTTGAAGTTGAACTTGAGGTGCTATATGTATACACACACACACGTGAATGTATGTATGTATGCACAGATATCCCATAAGTTTTTTCAGGTTCCTCCTTTGGTAGTGTCCTTCAAGGTGAATGTGCAGTTCTGTTGATAAATTACATGCTATGTTTCAATTTATATTGCAGGCTTCACAAGACAAGAAGAGCTTGGATGTTGGAGCAAACCTTTTTATTGGAAACCTTGACCCTGTAAGAAGTTAATTTTTATCAAAAGTAAATTGTCTTTCTCATTCCCCAGTTTTAACATTTCAAAGAAAATAATGGCATTCTTTTGCAGGATGTAGATGAGAAACTTCTGTACGATACTTTTAGTGCATTTGGAGTCATTGTCACAAATCCCAAGGTAATGTCTCATTTGTTTTCGTTTTTTTTTTCCCCCAACAAGAATTCTGGTTTTTAGTGTTGTTCCTTCTTATAAGCATTTCTTGAAGCTATTATCATGGCTGTCAAACAAATCTCATCTTATCATCTTATCTCAAGTTTTCATGGGCCCAATCATTTTGTAACATTCTGTTGGTCATACAATTCTTACTTTTATATTGCAATTTCTGTTATCATGATCATCAAAACACGTGTGCCTACCTGGTGCAATTTGGGTTGGCTAGTTTCATTGTTACCCCGAGCTACTAGAAGAGAAATTGGTAGTTCTCTTTTACCCCCCACCCCCACGAAACCGGTACTAGTTTGGACAAGTATATTTGAAGATCTTTTTTGGTGTCCATTCGTGCGACTTGCAAATGAATAGCAATTGCATGTAATTCTTAACTTGCTTTGAATATATTTTATGTTTTATGCACAAGAATTGGCAAACATACTTCCCACCAAGAAATCACAACTTAGTTACCAAAAAAAGAAAAAAAAAAAGATTAACTTATAAAGTGACCTTATTGTTATTCCTCTTAAGGTCCTCTTGGTTTGTTGTCTCTGAAAACAGATCCTGCACAGATACCAATCAATACCATTATAATCAAGTGTTGAAAATTTATGTATTATGTTCCCTTAAATGAATGGATTAATCTTCCGTAGCATTGAAAATCTTTCTTACTTTGGTGAGACCCACTGGTGCTGGTGGATTTGCAGAGCCAGGAACGAAATGAATGCTTTCCTTGTTAAAATTGTTTTGAGTGTTCGTGGATTATGTTTTCAGAAGTCTTACTGTTGTTATCTTAACCATTTTACAAGAGTTTGTATTGGAAATATAAAATCTTGATTCTGGCATGTGGCCGTATTATGCATGGGCATAGGCACACACAAATAAGTGCATGGATAGTTAGTAATTTGGGGTACAAAAAAATTACAGTACCTGAGTAATTCAACTTTAATTTGCTTCCTATTTAAAATAACTGTTTAGAAATTTAGCAAATTTAAAAAGAGTTGGTAAACTATATGATCCATTTAATCTTTGACGATGTTTACTGAGAATGAGGTGAAGAAAAGTCTCCCCTTCATATATGAGGAAGGTACTTAGGAAATTTTATAGAGGCTGTTTCAAATGAATTTTGAGAGGTTGTTTCAAATGAATTTTGAGATTTAGTAGGGTTGTAGTCACAACTGTTGGTTTCCTGAAGTTTGAGTTTCTCATCTTCCACTTGGAATCAGTTGCTTATTGCAAAAATCTGTTACAGTTCCTGAACGATATGAAGCAAATTTTAGATATGATCTCATCCAGTTACTGGTCATTGAGTAGGATCTTATCATGTATGCCTATCCCTGTCAAATTAATTGGTCTATGTTAACATGAATCTAAAAAGAAGACAATTTCCTTATCATAGAATTTAATGCTCGAGTTATGTCCTACTTTAGCAGAATCATGCACTTGGACAAAGACATGCCTAGGAAAGTTGAGACTTGAGAGTGGAAGTGGATGATACTGGTAATTCGAAACTCCATCTCTTGTGATGCAGAGAATGTTCAATTCTAGGGGAGTCTTCCTCTCAATTATGGCAGCAAGTTCAGGCCGATGGGGCCAATCATGTGACGAATTTGGAATAGGCCTGAGCTTGAGGCCTGGTCCAACGGAATTGAAGTTTATGTCCAAAGTGTCTCAACTTGGCTCGTGCGTACCTGTATCTCAACTTGGTCGTTCATACCCCTATTCTCACGTGGAAAATATTATGTTCCCTACATTTGGCATACTTACAAATCGACTTGTGCATTGGGTTTAGGGCTTTTGTTTGCCATATTTAGTTCTAATTAGACGTTTTATTAGTTCTTAATAAGCGTGTTTTAGTCAGTGGAAGTTGATATAGCACGAGGTTAGATTCAGTTTTTCTTTTTAATAGTTCTAATTAGATAAGGAATGGCTGCTGCCTACCCTTTTACTGCTTACACGTGTTTGTTTAAGCTACTTTAGGAATGGCTTGTGATAAAGAAAATTCATTGGTACCACTAGGTTTCTCATGGTGTTTATTACACTTGTTCATGGAGTTTTTTCTTCAGTCCTTGGTGGTTCTTCTGAAATTGAGGTTTTATTTTTTCCTTCTGATGGAGTGGCAATTTCTAACCTGACCTATCAACCACATGAATCCACATGGGCGTTATCGCAGATGAGTCTGGTTCTGAACATGTTGGGTAGGCTAGGGATGGAGGCCATGGGTTCAGGTTTCTCACAATCTTTCTCCTTTTCACTTTCCACTCTCCCTCTCTCAGGCTCTATTTTTCCTTTTGATAGGATTATAATTTGACCCGACCCATCAACCCATCTGAACCTGCATGGAGATTTTCGTGGATGAATCTGGTTTTCAGCATGTTGGGCAGGCTAGTAATTTGGCAAAGGGAGGGGTGCATGGGTTCAGGTTGCTCACATTTTTTACTTTCTCCCTCAACACATATATTCAGACTCTAACTCACTCTCTCTGTTGTGTGCACATCATATAGCATTAAGATGGTTCAATCAAAAAGGAGTTTGATGTTAAAACAGATAGTAATTTATTTCTAAATGACATATAC
>JAUPMG010000014.1:5880470-5893143 GCA_031762675.1 Pachysandra terminalis | reverse complement strand
AGAAGGGGGGAATGATCAGAAATAGGTCTAGAGAGGGCTTTTTGAACTGTTCTTGGGAAATGCTCCTCCCAATCCGATGAGACAAGCACCCTATCCAATCTGCAACACACCGGGTTATCTTGTAGATTTGACCACATAAATCTCCTTCCTTTAAGTAGTTAATCATTCAACTTTACATCATTTATAAAATCCGCAAAACCTCCCATACTCTTTGTGACTACTATTCCCCGTTTTCTCCTGTGAGAATCTAATCACATTGAAATCTCCTACTACACACCATGGATCCTCCCATCTTTCACGAACGCTTTTGAGCTCTTTCTAGAAACCTCCTCTCTCCTTGGGTTTATTTGGGCCATACACTCTCGTCAAAACCCATACAAATCCGTCCTCCACACTACAAAATTTAGCAGATAAAGAAAATCTGCCAATCCAAACTTCTTTTAGTCCACATCCCAAAGAATGCAAATTTCCCCTGAACTCTCCACAAAAGGTAAAAACTCCTCAACTCCTTATTTTTAGCACCCCCTAATTGCCTACTCAATGTCTTAGAAATCTTCTCACTCTTTGTTTCCTGGAGCACAACAATGTCTACCTTGAATCTTCTCAAAATATCCTTAACTACTCTCCTCTTCTCACTACCTCCCAGTCCTCTAACGTTCCAGCTGATAATCTTCATTGAGTATTTTCCCCATTTTTCCCCCTCACCCCAATCTGAAAATCTTTTGCTAGATCTAAAATTCCTTCCCATTCATTTTTCTGACCAACTCCTTCATTTACCTCAACCTCCAGACAAATCTTTTTTAGATGACATAACTTGGGTATCCACCTCATTAGAAACCCCATCCTTAAGACAAGCAAGTGGCTTTGGAGATACTCGAAGGGACAGAGACCTGTTCAGACCATTCTGCAAGAAGACATCATCATGGTTACTAGAAGGAAAGCCAAACACATGACAAAAAGAACTAAACGGCATACCTGGGTAATCCAAACTAGTCATAACTTCATTAGATAATAGAGGAGAAGAAGACATACTTTTTTTCGAGATTGGGAAGTCAAGAGAAGTACTATGGTTGGAAAACATCTCTGATGATGGAAAGACACCTGCCTCTCCTTTCTCGCATCAACACTGCCAACCAAGACATTGGAGTTGGAGAGGGCTTCCTCCCCCCCAAGTCAGACCATTGTGTGAATGAGCATGAAAGGGAAATTCATGGGTTGGATCTCCACCGTTACAACCTATCGACTATAACCCTTTCTTGACCTCCACAATAACCTTCATCAGACTTCTTTCCACAGTTCAATTCTTCTGAAAAGTCATAGCTGACTAATCTCAGGCCTGAAACCTCATATTCACTATTGCCAACAGTGCCCATTCCTTGGATAATATCGAGCACCTCCCCTGGATGCTTTGACGACATTACTTCTATTGGATTTTGAGTACTCTTCAAATTAAACGGCGAAAGCGCCGTAGAATCTCCACTATAACCCTCGATGGAAGAGGGGTGTCTACCAAACAAGCTCGGAACCGAGCCGCCCACAGGAGTGCACCTCGCCCCAGAAGCACCTACCGTCAATGAGCAAGGAAGAGGAGAGGAGTCCTCTTTCTCAGAAAACAAGCCATTGCCGTTGAAAATGCGAACAAACGGAATCTGGTCCGCAAGCAAAACTGTCACATCCCGAATTCTAGGGTATACTTCACGATTACTAGGGGCATATCCCTAATCCCAAGTGCGACTCTCATCCCTCCTTTACGCACTCCTAAGGGATGGCATAACTCTAATGAAAATAAACTATACAATAATCACAACAATGAATAGCATCGGAAGTAAACGATTTATATCAATCTATGTAACCACAAACGCACCACTATGGTGAAAGTAAAGTTATTACATCTCAATTCAAAACCATGGAATTTAACTTCTCCCCAACTAAATATAATATAATAAGTAGTCTCATAAAGCAAAATGGAACTAGTCTTCTCATATCTCCTCCTCGTAGTCTCCACATCACTTGATTCACTTCTTCATGACTCACTTCCTCATGCTTGACTCACCTGAAATGTTAGGAGCCAAAAAGGCTTGAGCTACATGCTCAGTAAATACAATGTGCAATCATGTGTACTTGACGAGGTCCACTATGAGAATGCATGCCGTGCCATGATACAATGCAATGGTTCGTTTCTTGTATGCAATGACATGAATATCTAATCCATCCGACACTCAAGATGGCTATTACGTACGTGAAATGCAATGCATGCCGTTGATAATATGACCGCTTGATGTTCATGCTGATCGCTACCTATCCCACCACGCATCCCTTAGGATGACATAGGCCATCCCTGACTACAAGACTCTCGGTAGATTCTACGTGTACACTGTAGTTTTGGGGATGTTCAACCCATGGGAAGTCCATGCCCCACCTCTATGTTGATCACGGAACGAATCAGGGACTCCTTGGCTTTAGCATAGGACTCTCCCCCGTACCACATCCTAGCTCACATCTATCAATCAGATTACTCACAACATTATTACATAAGCAGTTACCGGGATATTGGGATAGCTAATCCCTCACCCAAATCATTTCAGATTTAACATTGTCCATTCCGAACTCCAGATATATTATCCTCATTGGTACTCCTCACCAGTATTTTTAAACGTTAAGGCGTGAGGCGAGGCGTTAGATCTTGGCTTGAGGCGAGGCTTAAGCCTCGAAGCGTGAGGCGTAAGCCTCATGAGCATGCCTTTTTTTAATAATAAAACAATTTATTAAATATATGATAAATAATAATACTCATTATAAATATAAAAAATGATATAAAAAGATAAAAAAATAAAAATAAACGAAATTTCAAATTCAACACAAATAATTCCAAAGTACTTGTACTCCAATTCCATTAGTCCATTCCATCATCAAGTAAAAGAAAAGTAACTCATATGCATTCCATCGTCATTACCAACGGAAAACATGTATGAATGTTCTAAATTCTAAACCCCAAACATTACATCAAACAAAATATCACTCTAAGCCATCCACATCAACCAAGTCATATGCATAATCATCGAGTCTTCTTCTTCGTTGGGTCTGCTCATTGAACCCTAAACTTCTCCTTTTCTTCACCAAAAGTCAATGATAGTTTATCTCTTAAATTTTAATAACTAAAAAGCTAAAAGACAACTTAAACAAGTTAACTACAATTAAATAATTAAAAAAATTAAATCGTAGGTTTTGCTTCTTTTTTTTTTTCTTTTTTTTTCTCTGCACTTTTCGTGCACGCACATGAGGCCCACGCCTCAGTGTGAGGTGCTACAAATAGCGTGAGGCGTATGCCTCACCACATGAGGCGTGCGCCTCACGAGGGCCTTGGGCTATTTCACTGCGCCTCGTGGCGTTTTGTTCACGCCACGCCTTGAGGCGCACCTCGAGGCGTAACCCTCGTACGCCTTTTAAAACACTGGTCACAACTGGTTTGAGTTTCTCATCTTCCACTTGGAATCAGTTACTTGTTGCAAAAAATCCGTTAGTTTTACAGTTCTTGAATGATATGAAGCAACTTTTAGATATGATCTCGTCCAGTTACTGGTCATTGAGTAGGATTTTATCATGTATGCCTATCCCTGTCAAATCTATGTTAACATGAACCTGAAAGAAGGCAATTTCCTGATCATCCTACTTTAGCAGAAACATGCACTTGGACGAAGACATGCCTAGGAAAGTTGAGACTTGAGAGTGGAAGTGGATGATACTGGTAATTCAAAACGCCATCTCTTGTGATGCCGATAACGTTCAATTCTAGGGTAGTCTTCCTCTCAATTATGGCAACAAGTTCAGGCCAATGGGGCCTGACAAATTTGGAATAGGCCTGGTCCAACGCAATTGAAGTTTATGTCCAAAGTGTGTTTCAACTTGGCTCGTGCATACCTGTATCTCAACTTGGTCATTCATACTCCTATTCTCACATGGATAGTATAATGTTCCCTACATTTGGCATACTTACAAATCGACTTGTGCATTGGGTTTAGGGGTTTTGTTTTCCATATTTAGTTAGGATGTTTTATTAGTTCTTAATAAGCGAGTTTTAGTTAGTGGAAGTTGATATAGCATGAGGTTAGGTTCTGTTTTTCTTTTTAATAGTTCTAATTAGACAAGGAATGGCCGCTGCCTACCCTCTTACTGCTTTCATGTGCATGTTTAAGCTACTTTAGGAATGGCTTGTGATAAAGAAAATTCATTGGTACCATTAGGTTTCTCATGGTGTTTATTACACTTGTTCATGGATTTTATTCTTCAATACTTGGTGATTCTTCTGAAATTGAGGCTTTATTTTTCCTTCTGATAGAGTGGCAATTGCTGACCCGACCCATCAATCACATGAATCCACATTGGGCATTTTCACTGATGAGTCTGGTTCTCAACATGTTGGGCAGGCTAGTGATGGGGGCCATGGTTTCAGGTTTCTCACAATCGTTCTCCTTTTCACTTTCCGCTCTCCCTCTCTCAGGCTCTATTTTTCCTTTTGATAGGGTGACAATTTCTGACCCGACCCATCAACCCACCTGAACCTGCATGGAGATTTTTATGGATGAATCTTGTTGTGCAGCATGTCGGGCGGGCTAGGAATTTGGCACAGTGAGGGGTGCATGGCTTCAGGTTGCTCACATTCTTACTTTCTCCTTTTTCACTTCTTCCTCCACACACATATATCTACGCTCTCACTCTGTTGTGTGCACATCATGTAGCATTAAGAAGGTTCAATCAAAAAAGAATTTGATGTTAAAACATGTAGTAATTTATTTTTAAATGACATATATATATATAATTTTAACATGATATAGTAATTAGCAAGGGAAGTCAATGACCATCAATGGCCAAATAAATCACAAACTTTAAGTCTGATGCAGCTCTTCTCTCTTCCCTTCACTTGCTGGAATTATTCTTTCTTACAATTTAATTTTACTGTTTTTTGATACACAATGACTCTTGATGTAAGCTTGTTTCTTTTTTGTCTCCCTTTTATTTTTTGTCCAGATAATGAGAGATCCTGAAACTGGAAATTCCCGTGGATTCGGTTTTATTAGCTATGATTCTTTCGAGACATCTGATGCAGCTATTGAGGTATTTGTCCTTTGCGATTAAAAGAGGCACTTAGTTTCCATATCAAAGAATTTGAAGTTCAAAATTTAAAACTTCATACTGAGTTAATACTGCTCAATTGCAGTTAGAGTTTATATTGAAGGACTAGGACTCAGCGAGGGCTGGGGTCTAGGTCAATCTTGAAGTAGGCTGAGTGGCATCATTAATTTATTTACCATTTTTCATTCTTTTCAAGAACTAGGTTGAGTTCTATGATTATCTTTTACTTTCTTTTATTGTTCTTAATCATAAAGTACAATGTTCTAGAACTTAGGCTGGCCGTCGAACTGGTTCAACTTCCAAGTCAATCTGAGTTGTCTTGGCTGAGAATGACTAGTATTTGACAAAGAAGTGGGAAAAAGTTCCAAAAACAGTAAGAGAACCAGGATATGACAAATTTTGGCTCACATCTACTCAGGATTGACCCAATCGGCCTTTTGGGGTTATGGTCGTGGTGCAGGTTTCTGAGTATATGTGAGTATTTGAAGGCATCTCGCTGCATTTTTCTGAGAAATTGGATAACTCATCAGATTGATTCGTATGATCTTTTGCCCATATTGAATGTGGAGTTGGGGTTTTATCTGTTTTGCAGGCTATGAATGGTCAGTATCTTTGTAACCGCCAAATAACTGTGTCCTATGCATACAAGAAAGACACCAAAGGGGAACGTCATGGTACCCCAGCAGGTGTGATTTTCTTTTTATTATGTTCCCTTAATCTTGGCTTGGTGCTCAGTTTGGCAGTCATGGACCTTTGCCAGCTTGCCGGACTTGGGGCTGTAAATGAGACGAGCCGAGCCGAGCCGAGCTTTACCCAGTTCAGCTCAAACTTGTAAACCTCGAGCAAGGCTCAGACTCGGTCTCAAAAAGCTCGACTTGTAAAGAAGCTTATATTAGTACAAATGCATTAATATTATAATTGATGATTATTGTTATTATATAATAAAATATATTAACATGTGTTTGATATTAATATATAATGTAAGATATAGGAATATGGTTGTATAATAAACCGAGCGAGCCTACCCAAGCTCAGCTCAAATTCGTTAAGGTAATCAACTTTTTTTTGGGCTCAAGCTCAGCTTGCGAGCCTAATTATAGAGCTCAAGCTTGGCTCATACGAGCTGAGATAGCTCGGCTCGTTGACAGCCCTAGCTGGACTGGCTCAAATTGACTGATTTCTTTTAAGCAGAGCTTTTGCTGTTCTGGGGTTTCTGCTTCTAGGAGTTTTTTATAGGCTCCCTAAGCCAATTTCGGTTTTTAGGGTGAATAGTGTTTTAGTTCATGGTGTTATTAGAGAATTGCTTATCGTCAATACTGAAAAAATTGCAGAGAGAATATTGGCCGCAAGCAATCCCAATGCACAGAAGAACAGACCCCACACATTGTTCGCGAGCGGACCTCCGTCACTTCCCAATGTTTCCCAGGCCAATGGTACCATGGGTGCTCCGATGCCTCCCCGTCCGTTTGCAAATGGTGCTGTTCCTCCTGGGCAGATTCCCCCGCCTCGTATCCTGCCCCCCCAACCCGGGGCTTTCCCACCACCTATGCAACTTGGAGGACCATCGTCTTGGCCGGGTCATCAGATGCAGCAACAAGGGCAAGGAATTGCTCCACCTGTTATGCAGCCGCCACCACAACTTCAGCAATTCAGACCTCCTCTCAGACCCCCTCCGCCCAATATGCTGCCACCCCCACAAGCAGCAAATCCAATGTCAAGGCCGCCTCCGCCACCTATGGGAATGGGTGGACAACCACCTGTCTGGCAGATGATGCCACCTCAGCAACTAGGTGGGAGGCCGTTTCCTCCACAACACATGTCCATGCCACCACCTCCACCTCCCAATGCTCCTCCACCTCCGCCGTCTTCTGGTTAACGAGTGACAAACTGATCGAAAGAACTTTCTGAAATTTTTGTATTTGCAGCCTTTTCTAAGTAGAAAAAGGTTAGCTTTGACTTCTCTCTCTAGAGTGTAGGACTGGGTTTTTATTTTCAGAAGGTGCAACAATGCTTTCGAAAGCTTTCACCAATATCATGAAAAACAGTTAAGGGGGAATTGTGAGGTATTGAAATTACAGAATTTGATTCATGAATTTGCTGGTGTTTTTGTAAAACTAATAAAATGGAAATAGCAATGACCGGATACTCGGATGTTGGTCGGAGGGCCAAACGGGTGCGGGAATGAGAGCCAGAGCAAAAGCATCAAACTTGAAAAAAACTTGTGGTTCAGAGCGCCTACACTTGAAAATAATTTGTGGTGGTTCAGAGGCTTACACCTACATTGTTTGTATATATACAAACAAATTGTACTTCATGTACACAGAAATTTCAATTTCTGTTCGATTACATATACAAGAGAAAGGACAATACAAAAAAATATCTCAATTTAACCTTTTCTATCAACTCAATTTAACGTTTTTTTCAAAATAAAATTTATCTATTTTTATACTTTTATAAAAATCCCTAAAAAATTACAAGAAAATTCATCTATTTTTACACTTTTACTCTAATCCGTAGATTGTAATTTTTTGTAATTTCAAAAAATCAAATACATGAATTGGGGACGTTCCCAAAATCAGAACGCGGATTCTTGTTCCAAGCGCGGATTGTGCGACTTAGGCTCACACTAAAAACAATAGGTTTTCATGGTGTGCTTTCCCCTACATTGGTAGGACATCCCCTCAAAAGAGGGGTGAGATGGGGAGGGTCTAGGGCTCGAACCCACATCTTCCAAATGTGGGAGAGGTTGAGTGACCATCAGCGCGGAGATACCAAAAAAATAAAAAAAAATTCATACCCTCTAATTGTTAGGCTATAATCCATGGATTGACAAAAACTTAAAACTAAAAATTGCTGTAATAAGACCTAACAGGTCAAGTGAAGCCTCTTGCCATGCCAAGCTATTGGACCATATTTGAACACTTTTAAACTGATTAGAATATTTCCAAAACTACATGGTATGGGCAGGTACGGTTTCAAACTGTATTGGAATCATCCTATTTCTATCGACTAAGATGGCCATGTACTTTTTAACTTGTAGGACTGAGAATCCTTCTAATTTGTACGATTACATAGTCCTTGCCATCTACATCATTTGATTTCCCTGGAGTGGATTTATGTGCTAACGATATACTTCACCTACCTTTATAATCTATACATGTTGGGTGTTTTAACTAACCGGCAGACCAATGTTCTAGACGAAAGCTCAGATATAGGATGGCTAATTAGGCTAACAGAATCTCTTCCCATATTAGGTTGAAAATAGACTGATAGCCACAGAAAGGTTTTTCAAATCTTAGATTGCCTTTCATAGGATTTTGGCTCTTTTGGGTTCTTAGGTGTGAGTTGTTTGGTTGAGCTTTTGTTCAGTAAAAAATCTATTACCATCAACCTTCTTTTAACTCAATGCAATAATCAGTAGATTAAAATTTCAATTGCTTGCCTGTATATATTTTCTTTTTTTCATTCATGAGACCCATTCAAGATTAAAAAAATAAATAAAATTTATTTTGGCAATTCGAAATGTTTTCCGTGAAGCGAATTGTAGTGGTAATTACCATGTTACACAAGTCATCTTTTTGTTGGAGCAGTCCCCTCTCTCTTTTCTTTTAGATGTTTTGGTTCAGATTGTATCAGCTGTTCCGAGCTCCGTATAATTCTTATTATAATCTGTATATCACAAATATAAAAAAAAAAAGAAAAAGAAAAAAAAGAAGAGTCAACAGCACCTCTGTTTATACACAAACATGCTATGGACAAAAATGATATTTTTCTGTGTAGGAATTCTAAACTACTATATATATGCGGAGAAGATAGTATGAAAAAGAGTTATTCTGATTTATGCAAAGCTAAGAAATTGAATACATACATAAACTACCTTTCACTATATTTATAGTCTTCTTCTCTTGCTACATAGTATGTAATTACCACCTGAAAATTATTTGTAATTCTGGGATCAACCATGAAGCTTAAATTATTTGTAAAAGAGAGTTTTCAGAAAGGCATCACAAGTGTTTGCGGCATGCTAGTTTCGTTCTCGATAGAAGAAAGTTTGATTTGTTCTAAGTTGATGCATAAGTTATCTTTGTTGGTCAAACTTGAAGTTTCACCTAGGTCACATTTGGTTTGGGAAGTTACACCTACAACCTTCAGTGATGATCTAATCTTTCTGCAAAGGGAAAATCAGAGCTGATCAACATGAGAAATGGATCATCGACTGTCTTTATGTCAGTTCCAACTCTAACCAACATAGATATTAAAGGCTTCACATTGGAAGTGGTTTATGTCATCTAGCCCGATAGTACTGAGCAGACTAATGGAAATCCCAATGCTTAAGTGGCTAAAGGAGTTCTCCGTACCTGCAACTGCAAATCTGTACAAATACACCGTATTTTGGCAGAAGTTATGTGGTTCAAACATAAAATTTAATAGATTGGAATACCTTACGCCGAAGTTCATGGTATAAAAGTCAATAATTAGGAGCTTAATTCCACCTTTCATCCAAAAATCTTTCCATTTGATGGCTACATGGCCAACCCACATGGATATTGTACAGATTAGGCCATGTACAACTTTTTCTTGCTGTGTGTTTGAAGCTTTTCCCCTTGTTGATTTGGACTATTCACCTTCAACTCACCATGCAAAATGAACATACATTGAAACAAAAGCCTTATTAGGTATAAGGCTGTCCTCGGTTTCTAATGTTGTATCTGGTTCTAGTCAGTTTTATCCCTTCTGTACTTGAGGCATTGCATAAAGCAAAATCTAGTGCCCAAAACCTAGCTTTCTATCCCACCACCAAAAAGATGTCTAAAGAAGAAATGGGGTAAAATAAAATAAATAAGGTTTTAGTCTCTGTCGTAAGACACAAAAATGACATACAATCTATGAATGTGAAACAAATTCTAGAGTTGACTTCTGCTAAAATAGTATAATAGTGATATGGTGGTCTTCAAATTTAATGGCCCGTTTGGCAAAGCTTCCTATAAATGCAAGGGCTTTGGTATGAAGGACTTTGTGAAGAAGGGCTTTGAATCAAAGCCATTGGCTAAAAATTATGCTTGGTGAGAAAAATAATACAAAAGGATGTACTGTACATGATTTTAGATTAGATGGATATTTTTGTCTTTCTAAAGAAGGTATAATATAAATGAAAGGGTAATTTTGACATTTTAGAAGTTTCACCTAAATTTAAATCACTGCTAACTGCTTCCCGCAAACGCAGTTTTTGGAAGCAGCCCCACTCCTGCTTCACTAAAATGGGCTTCCTGAAGAAGCACTTCCATACAAAGCCGCTTTCAGAAGTGTCACCAAACATCCAAACATTAGGTGAGAAGCCCTTTCGGATCTAGGAAGGGCTTCTTGGGTCTCAAGAAGCTACGCTAAACGGGGCCTAAGACTCCTATTCCTATATTATATATTTATCCTTCCTAAATTGAAAAAGCAAGCTTGAATTAAAACCTGCTGCTCAACTGAAACTTGCTATCCCTCACAACCTCGGAGTCGTGCTTATATGGCTAAATTGAGGCCTATATGAATGAAAAGTTGTGATTTGATGAAAAATAAAGCATGCGATCACAACTCGCCAATGTGATAGCAGGGGCCAGATGCTTGTTCATCAAATGATTCTATCTGTTATAGTTGCTGCTGATCTCCACTCACTGCCACCAACCACCTGAATTTTGGCCATCCCTGAGAAAGACAATAGAGGCAACATCACCCAATTGAAAATCAGTGAACATTTAAGTTCCCCTCGCTTCGGAGGGAAATATTAGTTCAAAAACAGGTCTCCACCTAATGGATATTTGAGGGTTATTAACACTATATAATAACCAAATTCTGAGAACTTGATCTGTCTTTAGATCTATGGACACAGAAGCAAAATTCTAGTTCTCATCTTAGAGAAAATCAGAAGTGTGTGAGTTTTAGATTTAGTTTTTAATACGACTGATTTCGTGCCTTGTTTTCTGTTCTAAATGTTTGTCAAACTATCTTTCAGGTTTCTGCTGAAAATTAAGATCCAATCCTCCAGAAAATAATCTTTCTTTAATCTTTTCGACTGACCGAGAAAATCTCATACTCATCTATAGAACTCCTCCAAGAACTGGGAAAAAAAAATCTGAAAATCTTTTAACTGTTTCTATTTACCAATTAACAGGTTTTCTTGCCTTTATATTGCACCCACTCAAGATGGTCACTTTCGACAATCATCTGAGTCATTCTTATCTTCTTCTTGATTGATGTTCATTGGGCCTCCCATAATTTCATATATCGCTGTCTTATACCGCAAATGATATTTTCACATCCTAATAATAACATAGAGAAGGCGTTTTTAGCTTCCAGTCTTTCCTCCTTTCACAGCTTCTTCCTCCCATAACTTTGGCCCACAAAATCTTAAAATCAAGATCCACTTGTGTGATTTGCAACTTCAGCTCAGCAGGGTTTTTGGAAGGATGAACTCAGAATTAAAGCACGTTTGGGTTCCTGGACCTGTGATTGTAGGTGCTGGACCTTCAGGACTAGCCGTAGCTGCATGCCTTAAAGAAAAAGGAGTCTCCTCCTTGATCCTTGAGAGAGAACTTTGCATAGCTTCCGTGTGGAAACTGAAAACATATAGCCACCTAAGACTTCACCTCCCTAAGAAATTCTGTGAGCTTCCTTACATGGTATTCCCTCCAGAGTTCCAAGAGTATCCCACAAAGCAACAGTTCATAAGCTATTTGGAATCCTATTCCAAACGCTATTCAATTGAGCCCATGTTAGGAGAAGAGGTTCAATGGGCTGAGTATGATACACCGATGGGGTTCTGGCAGGTCAAAACCAATAAGTCCAAGTTTGTCAGCCAGTGGCTCATTGTAGCAACAGGGGAGAATGCAGAGCCAGTCTTTCCAGAGATCGCTGGCATGTCTGATTTCCATGGACAATTAATTCATACCAGTATGTATAAAAATGGTTCTGATTTTAGAGGAGAGAAGGCTTTGGTTGTGGGTTGTGGAAACTCAGGCATGGAGATCAGTTTGGATCTATGTAACAGTGGTGCCCAGGCTTCTTTAGTAGTAAGAGATAAGGTAATTTGTTTAATTCTGCCTCCAAGCCTTTTCTTTTATTTGGGTTTGGATAAGTGGAAAACTTGTCTTGGTAGGAAACTTACAAAAATTTCTCTTTTCAATCACCCAATTTTGAGAAGTCAAGATTCAACTTCATATCTTCAGCTCTACTACCTCTTTTATCTTTTTGTCCAAAAAAAAAAAAGATATTCTATTTATTTATTGATGTTCTTGCAGTTGAATATTTTGCCTAGAGAGATTCTTGGGAGATCATCCTTTGGTCTTTCAGTTTGGCTGCTTAAGTGGTTTCCTATGCAACTAGTTGATCAGTTTCTCCTCCTCAGTTCAAGGTTGATTCTCGGAGATACAAAGCAATTTGGTATCAGAAGACCCGAAATTGGGCCCCTTGAATTGAAGAAAACTACTGGAAAGACCCCAGTTTTGGATATTGGCACTCTAGCCAAAATCAAGACTGGCCAAATCAAGGTTTCTACTAG